>QVRM01002793.1:257500-302500 GCA_003439945.1 Dermanyssus gallinae
AATGGTCTCAAAGCACTTACTTGCTTCAATATGCTTCTACTGGACTGCGACAACTATGACTCTACTGGAACTGAAAAACGTAGCTCGTCTAATTCTCGTCAATCCTGATATATAATCTTCTTTTTCTGTATAATACAAAATACATATTTACAACAAGTATACGTTAATATATATAACGAAGGATTAGCTCAGCCAGAAGTGTGCCCCAAACGGTGGCAGCGTTTCCACGTTGTATGTCACGATTCAGATATGTGGCTGATGTACTATTTCCTTGAAACTTTCTTTGACAAAGCTAATATAAGAGATTTAACGTAAGAAGCCCTTGTTGGCTGTGTCGCGTCTTGTCCACGCAAAAAAAGATTATTATTTAAATACTCGAGAAACGATAGATTTGGACCGGTAAGCAACATTTCGCATATTACAAACATTGCGAACTCGAAAAAAGTCCCACTTATTCAGTAGAAGTATAATGCAATCTTGCCTACATGGCCTCTTCATGCAGAAGTGTGCCCCGAATAAAGGCAGCGTTTCCATGTTGTATGTCAAGATCTAGATTTATATATATATATATATATATATATATATATATATATATATATATATATATATACATATATATAAAGAGAGAGAGAGGATCTTCCATAACCGCATGTACTTAATTCAAGGTTAGGTAGAACTCGGCAAGAAAATGTTTTTCCCAATGGAAGTATGAGGCATAAACGGCTTGTCTAGAACTGATCAATTCATAAAAGTAGCTATTCTGTCTTTTTTATCCTACATAATTGTGCAAAATATATGTTTTCAGGAGAACTAGTCAACGCATGAAGGAACCGATCATACCGGCGTATTCAGCCGAACATTTTGCGACGCGATGTAGCGAAGAGCGAATAGCGGGATTAAAGAAAATCATAAAAAGTCAAAATGTTGTTTTGCCTTGCTCTTATGGCTCTCACGTTAACTACTGTAAAATGTTGCCAGTGTTTACCAAAAATGTACGTCCAAAAGACTTCTTTCAGGCAAAAAATAAAATTGAATGCCCATCATTTCCGTAACAAAGCGACAGTGCTGCGCTACGTAGTTGTCGCCACACCGAAAGTGAAGGCATGCATATTTTTAGCACTTTGGCCTGTTTCACCAAGGGTCTATCGGAACGTTAGGCACACACTTTGAGAACTCGGCAAAAAAAGATGTTTTCTCAATGGAAGGAGGGGGCGAAAACGTTTTTGCAAAATCTGACAGTTTCGAACGTGAAAGCTTCAACATACGACATAACAACTATGATGTTCGAAAAAGCTTAGTTACTTGCCAACTACGTAACGCAGCGCCATCACTTTGGTACAAAAATTAAATATGCTATTGCCTAATAATATTTAAGACATAAAAGTATATCGACTCTTGATGACTTTCCGTAATCCAACTATTCACACTTTGCTAGCTTGCATCGGGTATCATTCAGATTATGCAGAATTTACTCTTATAAGTTTCATCCTCACTCCTAAACAAGATGTTTCCGCCCCTTCTTTCCATTGGAAAAATATTATTTTCTTGCTGAGTGCTACCAACCTTAAAATAACTACATACCGTTATGGAAGACCCTATATATATATATATATATATATATATATATATATATATATATATATTTATATATATACATATATATATATATATATATATATATATATATATGGCGGTACTACTGTATCTATGAAACTTTGTTTGATAAAAGTAATATATAATATTTAACGTGTCAGGACCTTATAGAGTGTTTTGCGTCCCTTCCATCTAAATAAACATATGCACTGCAAACCAGGTCAACGCACTAAATGCAAAAATGCAGCCGTTAAAAGTAAAAAGCCTTTTATTCATTATGTGTACGCGTAGCGATCTGCACGTTGCATTTATTGTTATAATTTGAGTAGTTGACAAACGATAGATTTGGACGGGTAAGCAATATTTCGCCTATTACAAACCTATTGCTAGCTCGAAAAGCTAAATGGCCATGTATTCAGTGAAAATACACTGCAATCTTGCCTACACGATCTATTCAATGCAATGCGCACATGGTTTCCACATGTTGTTGTTTCACAAGCAGAAAATAGCTGCTGGGTTACTCTTTCGAGAAGCGCCTGCGGAAATGTTTCAAAAATGGTCTTTTGCCTTTCACATTTCCTAGGGCTGGCAGGAGAAGTGGGTTTATGATGTCAACCACATGCGGAAGCCATATATATATATATATATATATGTATATATATATGGGCGCGCGTGTCTGCGCATATATGCTATAGATGCACTCGTTTTATAAGGTTTCACACTGGAACGTTCTCAGCTGAACGAAAGCGCATAAGCTGCAGCGTAGTGTTTTCCTATCCGTGACGCACCTTTAGGCGTTGAAGGTCGGCTTCTCTATGCTCGTGGCTGGCTATTCAGTTGCCTGGCAGCAGATTGGAGCGGTACTTATGCGCAATTGGATTTAGCGTCCTAAAAGATCGCTTCGAAAGTGCACCTTCCCAATAAATTCCGGTGTATAGAGACAACCATGGGCAACATAGGACCGATATCAAGTGAAGACTGCTGCAGAAGTGCCAAATCTTTGGCGACCTTTGAAGCTTGCTTGTAAGCGGCTAGTGGTGTGCAGAAATACGCGTGTCCACAAAAATGCATGTCGGTTCGTTCATTTGGGTACTGTAGAAGGTTAGATAATGTCGTTACCCGGTATTTGCCGACGAGGAGACTGATGTGGCCTGTGCATGCATGTGGCAATATCTAAGCAAGATAACAGTACCAGTACAAACATCCGTAGGCTATTAGGCTCATACACGGGTGTACTCCGAGGCAGTTGTTCTCAAATCTCTGCAATAATATCAAATCTGCACTTCTCTTTATATTTGGACAGTCATGTTCTTACTGGCCTTGCAAAATTTAATGCGCGGCAGCTGACCATATGGCTATTCTCAAAGTCAATCTAATGAAGACGTTTTTGGGATATCAGCGTGCCTCCCATAGCAAAATTGACCTACTTGTCGGGTGTATTTTTAGTCGGGTAGAACTTTTTTTTGGGTGAGAATGCTTTAGATCCCTGGACAAGTAGATACGAACCCCTTGGAGGCGCACTTTTGAGCGCGTTCCTCATAGTGTTTCAATAGCTGAGTAGAACGCCACAGTTCTGATGTGATGTGACAGTTCCACAAGCTTCTGCAGCTTTCTGCAGTAAGGCCCATTGCACGCGTTGTCTGCGACTCGGTCCATGCTACTACTACTATACTCTGCAGAGAATGAAGCAGTCGACAGCAGCAGACGAGTGATCCTCTAGATAGATCCGATTGCGCTGCCCGGGTAGACGCAGATAAGAACGTCGGGAAACGCCGACAACGTTGGGTTTGCGTACGTGATCTATGGTCTGTACACGCATGCGTTGCACAATAACTAAGTTTGGACTTGAAGTCTGAACGTCGGCTGCCTCGAGCAGAACTTTTTCTCATATCTCCCCTTTCGCTTCTCATTTCTGCCGCCTGTGTTCTGACCCTTCCTCCGTTTTGCTGGCTCTTCTCCCCCCCCCCCCCCCCGTGTCTCTCATTATCTGTCTCTCGACTTCTGTTTTCATAGTTTCGTTGCTTAGTTGGCCTCATGATCCTCCTCCGTATAACGATGTCTCTTGCCTGCTTGAGGGTTCCTTGACTTCTTTCTCCGCACAGAGCGGGTGGTAGGTAACGACTTGCCTATTAATATGATTATTTCTACTAGAACTACCACTGTTAGAACTACGACGACTCCCACAATTACTGCTATGATTAAGATCCTCAATAAGGGGTCACTGCCGTCTGCTACGAACGGGGGGCTAAGAAATCGCCGAGCTTCGCGCGATCTCGGTGTCGAAACCGGCCCAGGAAGCATAGCGAGAAAGAACGAAAGAGCGAAAGAGAGCACACGAGAGAGAGAAGACAAGAGGGTAAAGCAAGCAAGCAAAGAAGAGAGAGAGAGAAAAATTAAGAATAAACCTGAGAAATGAAGATAACAAGAGAAGAGGAGAGGATTGTAGCCCAGCGACGAACTTCTGTCTCTAGCTTTAGGCTAGTGAGCTTTTCACTGGCCTTCGTCGTCGTCGACGTCGTCGTCGTTGACGCTCATTGCCACTGCGTTTCTACTGCGACCGCGTGTGAGATTGGCACTGTAGCAGTACTGCTACGACAACTTATTTTATGACTGCTACCGCAAGCATGCAAACGAATGAAGCAACCAAAGACCAAGGTCTTCAGGGGAAGACGACGGAGAAACCAGAGAATGACGCGAGCCGGCAAGGAGACGCCTGTGACGACAACAGCGACGACGACGACGACAACATCATCATCATCAACGATTTGATGAACCAGTGGTTGTTCGGACAGGAGCAGCCGCAGCAGCAGCCGCAGCAGCAGCAGCAGCAGAGGAAGAAAGAAGAAGCAGCAGCGAAAAACTATGGACGACCTGAAACGTCATACCCAACTACTCCCACCCAGATACATTCCCCATTTCCGGGCCTTCCGTTTGCCTTCCATTACTACTACGACGTACCGCTACTACTACTACTACTACTACTACCACTACCACTACCATGACTAGACTGCTATTCTTGTCTGTCTGTCTGTCTCTCTGTTTGTCTGTCTATCTGTCTGCGTTCCAACCTCAAGGCGTCAAATTGCGTCTGTTCATCAGCATGCCTGGCAGCCTTGCCCATGGGCTGCAGGCGCTAGGTTTGACTGACTGACGGACAGACAGACAGATAGATAGACAGTGTCGCATCACATGAGAAAGGTTGCCCCCTCTCCGGGGGCGTGGCGGGTGGCCCTCGGAGCAGGGGTTAGTAACGCAGGGATGGCCCAGCACCCCTGACATACCGGCTGGGGCTACCGCCGCCGGCGGCAACAACAACAGCAGCAGCAGCAGCATCAGCGCTCAGCAGAAGCACAGGGACGACGGCAACAACGGCTTACAGATTTCATTGTGTCCCGAGCACTCGACGACGCCGCCGCCGCCGACGAGACTTGGTGGCGGCACGACGGTAGGCTGGCTCGACGGCTTTCTCCCTCTAACCCTCGTCCCCCAACCCTCACCTACTGCCCTAAACCCCCGTCCACTGCCCTAAACCCCCGTCCACTTCCCTAAACCCCCGTCCACTTCCCTAAACCCCCGTCCACTTCCCTAAACCCCCGTCCACTTCCCTAAACCCCCGTCCACTTCCCTAAACCCCCGTCCACTGCCCTAAACCCCCGTCCACTGCCCTAAACCCCCGTCCACTTCCCTAAACCCCGCCTGTCGGAGACGCCTTGAGGCAACAACAACGACGACCGCCATAGTGGCTGTGTGTCGTGGTGGCGGCGGCCTCCGGAGACCCGCACACGGCACACGGAGTTCGTATCCACGGCAAAACAATAAATCCGCCTATTGTCTCTGCGTGCCACAGTGACTGGCGCTGCTTTGGTTGGCGACGTCCTTTGGACGGATGGGCGGGAGAACGCAGGGACGGACGGATCGGCAACTACTACTATTACTACTGCTACTACCACTATGGCTTGCTGCACTGGTATAGTGACTACTATAACAGTTACGACTGGTGGCGCTCCTGCAGCACAGGCATGTACTGACCCGTCTGAATCTACAAGTTGCATCTATTACTATTCTTGTTATTGCTACTGTTGCGACTATGCCAATGTAATTCGAACGGTAGACCGGGCAACTACGGGCGGGCAAGTTGGTATCCAGCAGCAGTAAAGCGAATCCTTGTGTAGAATAGAAATGCGTAGAATACATAGAATCCCGCTATTCTCCCCTCTCTCTTTATCTCTCTCTCTTTCACTTTATACGAGGGTAGATCTAAAAGTTACATATTTATTAGGAAAAAAAAAGAACAGCAAACATTTATTTGATCTTTTAAAGTGCTTTGTTCCCTTTAAAATAGCGCTCATCCGCTGCAATGCACGTGTGCTACCTTCGTTTCTACTTTTCAAACATTTTCTGTCGGAATCGAGTTAAGTTGCGTCTTTGACTTTTTCTTTATTTCCTCTATAGCCTCGAAACGTTGCCTCTTCAACATTTTTTTTGCCGTGGGAACAGGAAAAGTTGCGCAGAGTCAGGTCCGGCAAATAGGGAGGCTGCAGATATATAGCAATAAAGTTTTTCATCAAAGAATCGGAAATCAGTAACAATGTGTGCGCCGATGGGTGGTCTAAGAAGCGTATGTCCAGAGTTCTGGCCTATTGCGTTGCGTGTTCCCGTGCTTAGTCCTTAAAATTTGCCTATAGGATTTTTTATTCAGCGTCGAAATAAAGAGCCAAAAAGGTCTTGGTGTTGGATCTGTTCTGTCTGAATTTCTTCGGTCGACCCTCTCCTTGGAAGTGCCACGGAAAGGATTGGGCTTTGGTATCTTTGTCATAACTATACCTCGTCTCTTGTAACCATTCTCTGAAACAATCCAGCGTCTTCTGCTACCGCCTAAAAGAAGGCGCCAATAGGCGGCCATTTGCTGGAAATTCAACATATTTGAAACGAACTGCCAGCCGCCTGACTCAAATTGTTCACAATATACACCTCTTAATCCTTTAACTCGTTTACGCTTTTGGCGAAATAAGTAGTGTAACGATTTTTGTTCTAGTGCTGTGCATTCCACTGCATGGTGCCTGGCACATCCCTGCAGAACCTGCAGGTGCGCAACTCATGCTTTTCGTAAAAGGCGGCGTTTGAACATACCAGCATTCTATCTAGTGCATAGATGATCAATGCACTGTATACGTAACGACTGTCACATACAGTGCCAAACATTCGTAAGATACCGTATGGTGCATCTTCAGCCACAATCGGATTGTTTCAGTAGCCAATGGACAGCCTGACATGAGATATACAAAGCGGCTCCTTGCGGAGAGACAAACGAAGCATTACGAATGTATATGTTAAACGTTTTGCAAATGCAAATAAACTGCAAATATGTCTTTTTATCTTTGATATTACTTTGACGAAGTCGTTAAAAATATGAATATGATTAAAACAATATGAGTATACGTATATACGTGTTAAAATCGGCAGTATTGAGGAAAAACATGTATGCAATAGTTTAATCATGCAGATATCCCAGTGGTTTTGAGATCTGGAAATCACGGTCACATCTAAGCTGGATTTTCATGTACATAATAAACTAAATAATTTAATTGGCTAGCCTGTTTTTCATAGAGTATTTCCCCGTTTTATCTTAAACCTACTTAAACATTATATAAGACTTTACAAAAACCTAGTACTTTCAAATCTGACCTATTTTTGCGAAGTCGGGCGACCTTGTCTAAAGTAGCACGTCGAGGCAATTGAGCGTACACAAAAGAATCGTAGTATATGTGTCACGTAGATGAGGACTAGGCGTACATTCTACAAGCTTAGTCCTATCCACATTCCAAAGAAGATAAACGTACGCATAGTAGGGTCATTAATCCAAATATTGCTTCTATATTTTATATCCGCATAATATATGCCGATAAATTCAATGCATCTGAATTTAATATTCGCATAATACTCTAAGTGTCACCCGTTGAAATTGCATTAACTGATGGAGTGCATAATCTGTTTGAGTGGCATGCTGTTTGCAGCATCGGAGTGTCATTATTGTTATGTATACATGCGATAAACGATATACAATTATGTATCTACAAAATATGTATATATTTGTATTGTCCACCCTTTCATTCAATAAAGGTAAATTTTAATTAAAGGTCGTCCTATCCATCGCTACTATGGGTGCAAATAGTTAGGGCATCGCTGACCATTATGCACAGCTCAAAGGCGACTAAGTCGGGATACAAACATTTTAATTTGAAAAATATGTTACTTTAAGGGTTTTCTGGTTATGTAATGCACACCAATGTATACTCATATACTTCTGCTCATTCTCTCTCTCTCTCTCTCTCTCTCTATATATATATATATATATATATACACATACATATATGATGATGCCGTAATTGACGAATGTAACTTACTAAATATCACGCTGTACGTCAACATAGACCCATGGTTTTCGATATCGAATCAAACCACTTAGTCATCTCTGTCTGAAACTTGTGGCTTGCACAGAACTTATCAATGGCTTGCTCGTGTGGCTAGATGGGCTCATAAGAGCCAAATCGATGTCACATATTTGATGACTAAAAGGCGTTTCGTTGCAGCTTAGGAGCTTAAGACTGTGGACCGCGTTTAAGTTTTTTTTTCTTTTTTTTTTTTTCTTAGTCACCGCATTTTGCGGCATTGCACCAAGTGCATTCATTAATACTGTCTCGAGCGAAGAATTCACGCCATACGGATGTGTAACACCAGTCACGTGTCAGTATGTGCCCCTACGGGACAAAGTTCCTCAGATTACTGTAATTTCTACCCTGCATGAAGCGAAGGCACTGTTATGTTAACATGATTAAGTTTATACAATAATAAAAACGCCATTTGATAATGCTATTCGCTAGTTAATATTTTTTAGTTAGTTTTAAGCGAGTATATATATAGATATTTTTTCATGAGTAGTCATGTGAAGCATAAGTAGCAACCAAAAGGGTTAAGTCACTCATTTGTTAACGATATCTTTTCAACTCTTGCAGGAATGTCTGGTTCACACAATAATCGATGTAGTCAGCACCGTGCATAATTATTCGAATTCAAGCGCGCTTCTGCGGCGGAAATACCGAGAGGGGAATATGACGGCCCAGAGGTGAAGCCACGCACTTGGATGAGGACTTCCGTCGATTAAGGTCCGCGTGCTCAGCCTCATCTATCATTTGTTACCGTTTACGTGTTCCTTCATGATTGATGGAGGCTGACCTGTAAAATAGCAACCCTCGTTCTACTGCGAATTCTCGAGCTCGTGAAAATAAAACAGCGCAGTTTTTCATCGGTCGCCATTTCATCGCACCGCATTCACTCATTCATACGAGTATATGTTCTGCTTCAACAACAAAAACATCTTCTCGATTGCTCAGATTTGAATATGTTTATTACTATATTTATAACTTTATTATCCTATTTGCTCTAGTGACTCCCACGCTGTTCTGCAGACTGCCGTCGACAGCATTGCACGATGGTGTTCTGAAAACAACATGATTCTCTCACCCTCTAAATGCATTGTACTGAAAAATGGTGCACTTGGCTTTGACTACAGAATTGACAACTGCATTTTACCGACCCTCTCTTATACCCGGGACTTACGCATATATATTACGCCTGATCTTAACTTTAGCCTTCACATTACCAAGGTTGTGGAGACATCTCTGCGCACAATAAATACTATCTTTCGCTGTTTTATTTTAACGACTCCACATGTGTACATTCGCCATTACAAATCTCTTGTTCTTCCTAAACTCACATATTGCTCCCTTGTCTGGGAGCCTTATCTGTCCAAATATAGGAAGTTGGTGGATGGGGTCCAAAACATGTTGCTAAGACGCCTGCGAATCAGGTGCCCCCACAGTGTGTTAGATGACGTTGTCCCAAGTATCGACACACTTTTCATGCAGTGCAACTTATCTGTTCTACATCAATTACGAAAATGTGACTTGTTAGGACACTTTTTTGATGTACGCTCCAATAACCTAAGGAGTCAACGATCAATCACTCAAAGCCGTGGCCCGCGGTGAATTAGTGAACGGATGTTGACTTGGCGTAGTGGCCAACTGGGTGGGCCCATCCATATAATCAACAATAGGCTCCAGCCTATTTGAGTAGATTATTACGAAAAAATTAGTTCAAATAGTTACTAGAATCGATACCTGTACCTATTGATACAACATCACCTTTTATATGTAGTGCTGACAATAAATGGGTCATGTTCATGCGCTTAAATGTTCAAATAAACAACCAAAATTTCGCGGTTACCAATATCTAGGTTATAGCCGCTAGCAGCATCCGCAACAGTATGTCGAGCTTGGTGGCGTGGTGGGTGCATTCGTCTGCGCCTCGCGACCGGAGGAGACACATAGCAGGTGCGCGGCTTGAGCCCCACCGTTGCCCCACATTTGTATTTATGGGGATCCGTCTGTGAAGCAATGCGCAAGCAGTTTCCATTGACGTTAATCTTACCCGGGGGAGAGTCAGCCCCGAAAGTATCGGCAACAGTATGACGCCAGAGTGTAGGCGGGGGTCACTTTTTGCGTTCAGAGGCCGTCAATGCAGAGGAACATGCAGCGCGGGGGAGATAACGAAAGACCAGCCGTACTGCAAACGATGAGCTACTACTACTACTACTACTACTACTACACTACTACTACTACCTACGGAAGGGGGACATCACTGGTTTTTAGTGGGCTGGAGCCCCACACCACCGGTCCACACTTGCAGTTGAGGACAATCCTGCAGTGGTGACCGTGTGGGCGTTCCGCATTTCCCAGTTAATCATAAAAATAAGAAAAAATACTACTACCTACAAAGGGGGTGAGCGAATGGTGGGGAGCTTGGGTTGATAATTGATGAGCGGATACTGGAGACAAACTGTACCTCCAAGTTTGTGCATGCGAAATCTAAGTAAACGATTTTTGTTTAGCTTGTGCATGCGAAATCTAACTAAACGAATCTTTTATTCGAAGAAGTTCGAAGTTCGTGAATAGTATGTATGCAGCAATAACACCTACTTTTGCTAGAACTACCACGGTGGCGTAGAGCCATCATCCTCCGGGATGCGTAGACGTCGTCGTTCCCGGCCGCTGCAACCACCGTGTTGATGTGTTTACCAGATGCTGTGGTCCGCACGGCCTGTCGTTCGCGTTCTAGCCGGCTGCCTCGTGCTCGCCTGTCTATTTGTTCGCTGTTAATGTGCCTAACCACTGTTGCTACTGCTTATTTGCGGCAAGTATTTGCAATGCGTGTCCTCCGCTGTCAGTCTCTACGCGCGAGAATGTGTACGAAGCTGGTGCCTTAATCTGCTCGATCCCCCGTGATCCCCCTTGCTTGTTCCTCGCCGCGAAGCTTAGGCTGAAATGCGAAATGAAGCAGCGCGCAAATTGCGTAGTTTGTTCTGCTACGCAGCAACATGCTACGTAGCAGATCGAGTAGATAGATGTGTGTGCCTGCCCCGGCCCCTCGGCGGGCTCTCAGGTTGATCTGCGGCGGCAAATCGGCAGGTTTGGTATGGGGCGAGAGGACTATGGACGCCCCATACGAATCTGTAGGTATGCCTGCACAGACGGCGGAGACAACAACGACAACAGCAACAACGACAACAACAACAACAACAACAGCAACATAACAACAGCAACAACAATAACAACAGTCTTTCGCTTTCGTGTAGTCCAAACATAACCCCCTATGTACACGCGGCCAGATGCATACAGATGTCTAGCCTGCTTCTTCGACGCCACTCGTCTCAGAGGCTGCTGCTGCTGCTATGCGTGAACATGGCGGCGTAGCGTTCTTCTCTCGTGGCAGACTTGTTTGCACCCGTTTGTAGACATACTTTCTACGCGCGACACATTTACGTGTCACCAACACCAGCGCAACGACCGTCACGACCACTATATACGCGAGCATGGGGCGCTTGTTGGTTTTCTTAGCTGCCGAAGTTGCGTTTCTCCGATTCGCAGTAAGAAAATGACGACGCCGTTGCTTGCGCCACGACGCGTGACAAGGCGAACAGTACACACGTACAGGAAGGGAGAGAAAGAGAGTGTGATTGATGCACGCGACTGATGAAGATCGCACAACATCGCCGCACAACCGCGGTACAACAATGCCATCCACTTCTGACGCTCTCGTTGCATTCGCACGGAATCGTCTCCAGGCTCAGCGTGCGTGCGTCGTCTCAGACAGGCACATTTGACACTTTTAACCCACTTCGTGTCATCGGATTATGATACGAGGTTGCATGTATAGATTTACTGAATTTGCCTTTCAAGGATATCCCTATATATATATATATATATATATATATATATATATATTGAAGGAGCGTTTCAAAGGTTCCGTTGAGTCAACTATCTACAGATGGATACGTCTGTTGGAAGAAATCCTTGAGTATTTTGGTTTTATCGGCGATTACCGGTTGCGTGAGAGCTATCTGGCCAATTTTATATCCTTTCCATATTATAATAAGTTTCAATGTGCAAAAATTTCTTACGTAGATTTAAAGTGAGCCTTTGGAAAGCCAGATAATCCGTTCGTGTAGGGTTAGATTATGCGTTCATTGATGAGTGTATTCCATACGAGAGATACATATGGTATCGGCGATCTGAATCAATATAACAAGAACGTCGCCGTTTTATTCTACGGCAGAATGAGCAGCACCAACAACCAAAACAACAACAACAAATACTGTAGGTTGAATCTAAATCAGTTATCTAGCCTGTCATGTCAAAGGATCCGACATAAGCTTGCCCCAACAACTAGCCGTGCCACGATACAGGGTGGAGCTTTTCGGATATCATTGCCAAGGAGCGGAACCTCTCTCTCTCTCCCTCTCCCTCACAATCTCACACTCTTGAGATAGAGAAAGAGCGAGGCAGCGAAACAGTTGGTCGTCTCTTCGACGTCGTACAATATTAACTAACATTTACCATGCCTCGCCCATTCGCAGTGGCAGTTGGCTTTGCTTTCTTTGCTTTATCCGTAGCTAGTTGGCGGCTGTCCGAACACCCCTGGGCATGCCGACGCTTATCTGTGTGCGTATGCTCTCTATGGTGTGTCGAGGTGGTATCTATAGACACGTAGGTTACGTCGTCAACCGTCGATTTCGCCTAGTCTGCACCTTCCAGAATCTTTACCTCCAATCCTCCAATTGTGTGTGACATTGGCTTGTCTAAGGACTCTCAGGAAAGATTCGTCGCAGATAAACGAATCGGTCACTGTATCGTAGCAGGGCGTCGGCCAGCTGAAATCGGCGGGATGGTAGGCGTCGCATGAGTGTCTGTTCAGAGTTCGCAAATCTAGAGTCGTACCATACGAACTTAGACGAGCTAGTCGAAGAAACAAGATGCGGGCATTTAGTTAGTCTGAAGCGGAGACCCATGGACTTGTCCCTGTCGATATTTGTTGATCCGCGGTCGGGATTGCTGGCTCAGGTAGGACGCTAGCCGGCGAAGGAAACCAGCGAAAACCAGCTTAACAGCAAAATCGTAAAATAAAAAGCCCGTGTAGGAATCACTCACAGGTGGGGTGGGGGATGGGAGGGAGCTACCCTGGCTACGACCGATAGACCAGGAACCGCTTGGTGCATGAACAGACACAATCGGACGCGCCCCATGTACACGACGAATAGAGACCTCGCCGGCATAGGAAATGGCGCCGTCGTCTCTGAGCAGCAGAGCTTAGGAAAGATCCCCGTGGAGAGAAGAGATCGGAGAAGAAGCATTTTACGGGGATCGCAGCAGCACTCGCCATAGCAGTAATAATAGTAATAGGCGTGGTCAATGTGGTGGTGCGTATATTGCACTCACGTAGCGCCTGCCCTCGACTGCGCTAGGACCGTTCTCGGCAGATCTACCGGCTAATAGCGTGCCCCCCTAGTAAAAGTGCCCTCTAACCCAGCGCCCCGCACCTCCAACAGCAAATTGATAGAACTACGAGAGCTGCGGAAGAGTCTGGTGGCCGTCCAGGAGAAAGGATTTTCCGTAACCTATACGAGCTAAGTTGAAAAGCGCACTCGTAGACACGTTGTGAAGCTTTTTGATTGCAAATATATACCTTACAAACGCATAAATATATATATATATATATATATATATATATATATATATATATATATATATATATATATATATATGGTGTTTTGCTAAAACCGGCACGCTTTTCAAGTTGAAGACTTGCTCGGTGCCATTAGTCTCTCTCTTCTCTCAAGCACAGAGCAGAAGATCGTCTACGTTTTTTCTCTGGCGAGAAAATATTCACCGTAAAATCAATTATAGGAAGGACGAGGCTGGCTTGCCTACGACCCAGCTGATGTCAGCGTGGTGAGAAAAACCAAATTCACTCCCAGTGTTTATGCTCTGAGTGTGATGTCCAGTGAGAGGGAGGGGGGGAGGGCGCCATGTCGCCGTGCCTTCTTCACAAAGACAACAAGTTTTACAAAATAAGTTTATTAGCATATTCTACAAACTGTCGTGAAATCGTGAATACATTAGCAGTCTAACGGACTGCTATACGCTTTCGAACAAGATGGTGCTTACGCTCAACCGAGCCGTTTAGTAGAGAAGTGGCTATCTAAGCATATATAGGCATGCTTTTGCTTGGGGTCGTATGGACGCCCGAACAGTTTCAATTTGAATTTGTTGGACTACTCTATATTAGGCGTAACTAAGCAAGAGTCTAATACGTTTCGGCATACAGGCGTAGACCGCCGGAATTAAGAGCGCGCGTAACTAGTGTGTTGAGTGCCGCTATTAAGAACGCGTTCAACAATTTAGCTAGGCACATTTTGACACAGGCGCCTTGTGGGCGCCGCGGTCCCCGAAATGAAAAAGTCGTTAGCGTGAGCGAGGAGTATTAGATCATGTTCGCTAGGATTTCCAGTGGCGATTTACGCATGAAAAAGTACCTAATTGTCTGTTTTATTTAGATACGAGCTAAAAAAGAAGCCATATGGTACGCGCCAATGTAGACAAAACACTGTAGAAATAAAAATATATACCATGCAATACTTTTGATGATAGTGCAGTAAGGATGGACACATGAATTTAACAACACGAATCACCATTATCGTCCTTATGAAATAAATTATAATTAGTGCAATTCAGTAAGACTTGCCAGACGTGATGCTAAATGTTGTGGTTTCATATCTATGCGCAAAGCACGGATATAGTAGTGTGATCCACTAATAAGTGACAAATGCCTAATGATGCATCCAAACTAACTGACAAATGCCTAATGATGCATTCAACCTAACTGACAAATGCCTAATGATGCATCCAATATGCCTCAAGCCATCAAGCTATACACACACACACACACATATACAACGTTCCCAAAAAGACTCCACTAGGAAGAGCAGTGTAGCCTCTCTTGATGAGTTAAGATCAAGTTTACATTACATCATATAAACGAATCTTTTTCAACTAATCCGATCTAACCATGCGGCCGCCCACAAGATGACGTCTTAGAAGCCGCTAACGGATAGGTTAACAAACAATTGCTTAATTGCTTTAATTAATTGTGCTTGCAAAAATGGAACGATTACCGCAACGCCGACGACTACCATAGATTGTTGTTGCCTTTGCCGTTTTATAGTGCAAACTACTTTTCTTCTTTAGGCGGCGCTCGAAAAAAATAAAAAGCCACCAAAGCTATCAAGTGTGAGTCGGGATGATGCCGCCGCCGGAATGAGAGCAACACCCCATGTGCATAAGACGTTGAGTTCTCGTTGGAGCAACGTTTTGCTAGGCACATCCGATGTGGAACTGTTCCGATTGGATCTTCGCCGGCCTAAATGCTGCTAAGACTACCGCGCTCGCATTTCCGATGAGGAGGCCAGGAAGGCGCTCGCTTTCAGCTGCTCGCTGACTCTACGCCAGACAGCCGTTAGGGCGTTATTGCTGACGTCCCAGTTGTTCAGTTCAGTGGCTGGTCGAGTGAATGCCCCGGAATGGACGGGGAACGGAAACAATTCCGAGAGAAAATGGCGCTACGCCGCTTTGCTGCCCCCCCCCCCCCCCCGCTTGAGCCGACGTGGGGTGGCACGCACAAGGCCACGCATAAAGCAGAAGAAAAAGCAGCCTCTCTCGTGCCTTTGCGAAGCACAGACGTGAGGCGGAATGAGATCGCTCGCCGGGAGCGAAGCAGGTGTTTGCTCGGCGACACAGCCTGCTGTCGAGAGGGCACCTTACGAGGCGACGAGGAAGCTTGCACCAACTATGCAGAGAGCTAGCTGGCGTTGCTATTGCTTCTTGCGCGCTCTCGTCTTACAAACAACTTGTACTGGACTGTGTACGGACGGTAAATGCATCTCGATCAACAACGTATAGCCACGCAATGAGTTAACAGGTGTGAGGTCTTTTTTAATTTTTTTTTTTGAGGGGGTGGAAAGGTGTGAGGTCTATGAAGCCTGAGTGCAGCCGATGCACATGTCGTAGACAAAACAAATTAGCAACGACTGGCAATGACTGCACCAACAACGACTACGCTAGTACAAAATTGGATTGGTTCTTGTGCGTTTGTGAGAGCGCATTACGTTGAGCTAATTTCCCTTTTTTTGCGCCACAGAATCCATCAGCCAGATGGCCATGTGTGTCGGATTGTAAGATCAATGGATTTGTGTTTCCATTTAGGCTGCCGACGGTGTTTACGCCACGGTTATCATTGACGTCTAATGTAAAACTAGTAAGTACAAATTTAACTGTTTAACAACTGACATCATCAAATCTAGTCGTATGTTGAGTATGCAACCGTTTGTCTAGATAGGTGCAGTGTGTCGGAGCGTCCTACTATATTGGAAACGAAAATACAACTATTTGACGGTTTGCACGTTCTGCGGGCATAAACACACCGTATTGCCAAACAGGAGGGCACTAGCTATGGAATTAGCAAAGCATTTGACTGGCAGCATTTCCTTACAATCTGGGTACAGAATATTTTCCTCTTTAGGATACTCGAACAGAGTTTATAGAGGCAAGGTGTTATATACATATATATATATATATATATATATATATATAAAAGTTAACTCGTTTACTTGTACAGTATTGTAATATAAATTGATGAATAAACACACCTAACTATATACATATATAGGGTATCCAACTAATCAGCCCTAACATATTTCAAAAGTTTCCGCGCGTAGCTCTGCGTTCTCCGTTATCTTGGTAAACGGAAAAACGGGAAAAGGTAAATACGGGTTCAGTACGTAGTATGCCAAGCTGTGGAAGATCACAAAGAAGTTCTTGTTGGGCTGAAATATCGCCGTTGTGGCCGATAGTTTGTAACAATGTTCGGAAACATCGGCTCGGCGACGTACCTAACAACTGGGCTTTTTTACATTTCATTTATTTCACAACTTAGTTGCATTTCCAATATATATATATATATATATATATTAGAGCATTCGTCCCATGTTGAAAGGTAGTAAAGCAGGGATCGCAGAGACGCCTGGCAGTTTAGTGCGTGATATTAACGCATCGGCACTGGTCACATGGCGGGTGAAAACTAAACGTGGACACACAAAGTGGTGGTAGCCGTGCACAATAAACTTTGCGTACATGTGAACGCAAGAGCTCACGGCTCCGTCCCAAAGGTACAGAGAACTATAGATTTCGAGGGGGCCACCTTCGGCCGAGGCTTCGGCAACCTCACCCTGTCAGTCCGCCAAAATGTGCTGGAATGTTTCGGCAATCGATGACCGTTGCTTGACTGAGATTTATTCCACTGCGGGGCCACAGTTATCGAGCAAGTATATAAAAGAACGTCTTGCCGTTCGAGGAAGACAGAGAACACGTTCCATATATATATATATATATATATATATAGTAAAGCGTCTTTCCACCAGAGCAACGTTTGCCGCCATGAGATGTGTTTGCACTTTACCGACGCTGTAAGTCAGCATTGACACAATCTTTAGTTTAACAAGTCGCACAGCAACACGCAGTGGCCCTAACCTGTAATCATTCATACCTGTAAATACGTGGAGTAGATCGCAGCCCGGTCACCAATATTCTGTGCGAAAGTCGTGCCCATGTAATGGGCTCTATGGCCCAAGTTTGCGAAAGAGTTTACGAACTCCAATCTTTGACCTCCGCAGACAATTTGGCTGTGGCCGCTAGTTGAACCTAACGGCAAAACTTCAACCTTTGTTGTAAAGATAAGCCTCCAACATGCCAGCAATACCTGCAGATAGCGAGGTTGCGATGAGCGACCACGATGTCGTCCGCGTACATTACGATAACAGCATTTCTGAATTCAGCCCGCAGATGGCAAGCTATGTCAGCGACTGCTAGAGCAAATGAGAGACATAATGAGTCGACTATTTAGTGGTGGGGGGCTTTGTCGAAGACCTTGGCAATCGATGATGGCTGCGTACAGAGGAGCTCCGGGTATTGCTAACGTCAGCTCAACTTCCGATTAGAGTTCGTGGATCGATTTCTATGCATTTCAGACCTCCCTAAAACAAAATAGATCCGGCGCTAGGACATTCTCGACAGTTAGAAGCACTCTTGCGTTGATCGACTTTTTGAAGTTCTTCTTAAGTGCGCGTTTCCATGCGTTGGCCCGGTAGAGATTCGGATCATCCACATTATCATCGCGCTTTTTCTTGAATAGCAGAGAGAATCTGGCGCGGTGCCAGATCTGGGAAGTCGCCCCTCGCATTTTCACAACCTCCGTCTCCGCGGGAGGGATACTCATAAGGTGCTGGATCCAGGTTAAGTAAATACTCAACCTCTGTTTCAAATGCTGATTTATTTGCTTCTGGGACGTATCTTGCATGTTTTTCTTCTGCCGACATATAGTGTAGATATAAGGCTACACTTCTGTCCTGCCGGAAAATGAAGCTTTCTCCTCATCATCAAACCGTCGCTTGCTCTCGACCAGCAGCTGCTCCAATTTGGCCCTATGGTGTCTATATGCAATCTATGTTCTGCAGTTGTCTAGGGAGGAGGGGTTCTTGCAACCGGGTTGAGCAAGAGCTCTAACACATTGCCATGCTTCACTCAGGCAGCAGGCCCGGGTAAATGAATTCGCCTGCTTCCGTCGAAACTTCCGTTTGACCGTCGCTACCATTGTGTTAGGTGACAGATGCGGGTGAACCACGGGCTCGCCAGTTTCCGTCAAGATTTCCGTTTGACTATAGCTGCCCGGATATAGATGCTCCAGATACCATGCACGGGACTGTGGAGCGTCTTCTCCAACGGGCGTGTGGTACCGGTTGAAAGCTCAACTAGAACACAATAAAAGCATTTATACCCCATATGCCTTGTATACTTCGTATTATTTTCGCATGCAACATGATCGTGGCAAGCTATTTATTTGACGTTATATGCTGGCATTGTTGAGTTTGTGTTGCCTACGCATTTGTGCATACGTGCGGCCTAATAATAATAATAATAATAAACGCGAACAACACAATACATTCGTGCCGAAAACAAGCGTGAATGCTTGCGTTATTAGGCGAGTTTGTGGGAGCCGGCACTCGGCGGCTCATTTAGTCAGATTAGCAGGTGTAATAAGTAATCGCCATCATCACCGGCCACATCCTCGAAATTAACAGCAACATCAACTACACCATGGTTGTCGTCGTTCGGGGTAATCCGTTTTTGACGGCCACCGGCTACGGATGGTGCAGATGGACTGCCAACTCGAGCCTCGTTGACCGCATTAACTCTCTAGCAACCAACTCAGAACTTCTCTCCGGGCACGTGTGGTGTCCCGGCCTTTCACTACCGCTAGCGCGCGACCAATGGCGGAGACGGGCTCACACAATATGGCGTCACCCCCGTTCGCCATTCTCAATTTTAAATGAAAGGCGCCCGATGTGAACAGAAGAAGAAGGAGCAGAACCTTTAGTTCAACTCGGGCGCCATAGGACCCCTGAATGCTGCGGGGAAGAAGCTGGGATGACTGGGGTAAATTCGCTTATAGAATAGTCTCGTCTGCCCCGCCAGCCGCTCGATCTACCAATTGAATGCAAATTTGCTGAATATACCACATGTTGTTCATAGTCTAGCAGTCCGAATGATATGTAGAATATTGAGGGAATATTTGACTACACGAATATTCTAAGTTCCGCGCCCCTAGGAATCCACATCCCAACTGCCATGTCAGCTAGCTTGGCAGGTCGAGTAATTAACGTAATATAACAAAAAATTATCTTTATTATCACATACAAATTGTGTGGTACAGATATCATGGTTCATACTTTCAAGCGATAGTTCTGTTGACGTTTTCCCAGGTCGTTAGGACACTCTTCGGCCTTCGCGCTACGACCTGAACGATTCCGTAGCTACTATTCTCAGTACGACCCAATCTTCGGATAGATTCTTCATGGTTATTCACTAAGACTGTATTGCGTTTATAGCAAGGTTATTTCATTTCGATTTTATTCCACGCTTCAGACATTGGAGATCGACTCTCTGGTTAATATATCTTTTCCAGACTCTGGTGAGCAGCATTTCAGCCATTCAGCCAAAGCCAGAGTAGTAAGCTTCCCCGATAATTGACGTCGATACCCGCGTATTTTCCTGCGCGATATAATATTGTTGTCGTGGTATCGACGTCCCACGGTGTTCCACTGTTCTGTCGCCCATCCGCATATTCGCGTTCCAGCTGGCCATCCATTGGCCATGCTACAATCGGCTCGGTTGTTGTTCTGGCTGACGCTTTTAGTTTCCGCGTAGGCACCTATGCGAAGCACCTAACTTGCCAAGCTCCTCTCCAAGCGTGTCACCCGCTCGGGCCTACTTTGCCGTTCCCTGAGGCAAACACATGTCAAGACATGGATCTGTGCGTTCCAGTTATTTATGGCAATGCAGTGTGCGGTCGTATAGAACTGCTCCACGCGCATGTCGCTGTCCCGTGCGGGCTAGATATAATTTTCGTTTCGACTGGCCAGAGTCGGATTCAGATCGGGTCGGAGTTCTCTCATACGGCGCATAGCGTAAGGATTCCGTCAGACCGTCGACTTATTTGCTCCCGACCCGGCTAGACCTGGTTATCTCCCGTCCGCACTCGTTGCTTCTGTGCCCAGCGGTGAAGCCTTCCAGCTACGCCGCTGGCCCACGTGTTCCGCCAGCAGTGTGTGTAATTCTGGTTGTTGTAAAGCTTCGGCTCGTATGTCGTCGTCACCGTTGCCGCATTCTCCGTCGGCCCCCTTCTCTCCATTCCCTGCCCATCTCTCCATTCCTTGCCCATCTCTCCATCTCTCCATTCCTTGCCCACGTCCAGTCCCTGCCCGTTGGTGGTGATCTCCGACTAGAAGGGTAATAGCCGCGTTACGCACACAGCAGCGAGTTCCAGGAGGCCGGCCGGCAAAGCTGTTACCCCGCTGCACCATGCATTGTTATCGTATGATCAGTGCTCTACATTTGGCTGATACGAGGTACGAGTTCTTGCACACGCATACACACGTTTTGGCACGGTCACTTCAGCTACATTTTTCATCGGAGGGCTTTTCACCGATCACAGCAATTCTTCGTCACCAGTTTTTTGTTGTCTATTACAAGAGCTCGTAAGAGCAATTTTGGCTTTAGCAGACGCTAGCAAACAACATTTGCACACTAAATTTAAAGAAAAACAAATACTTTCGGTGCTGACTCCCAGCCAAGATTTAACGTCCACGGGACTGCTTTGCGTATTGCTTCACAGACGGAAATCTATAAATACAAATGTGCAACGGTGGGGCTCAAACCCGCGCACCTATGTGTCTCCTCCGGTCACGAGGCGCAGACAAATGCACCACGCCACCGGGCTCGACTGCACACTCAAGTTAATGTTATCATACTTTAAATTCAATTTCGTTTATTTCACCTGAATTAAGTATTTGATACACTTTATTATTATCTGTCTTCATATTTCTGTATCTACTTCACGCTTCCGACGAGAGAAGTCGTGCAACACTTTATGCTGCAGGGATGCACATTCCACTGCATGGTACTTAGCACACATCTGCAAGCAGAACCACAACTCGTACTCCGGGGTAGCGGCATTTGAACATAACACATTGTGATAACCGTGTACCTGGTGTATACGTGGCGATTGGCACATGCAGGACCAGACCAGAGGTGCAAGGCATTATATACGTCCAAACACCCAACCTCCTGCCTTTCCACTCCGAAATAAAACATTCGGAAGGTACTCTACGCAGCATTTTCAGTCTTAGTCAAATTGTTTCATTAGCGGATGGACAGCTTGACATGAGCCTGACATCGACAAACAAGACAATATTATATATAACTTTATAAATATATAGTAACAAGGAATATATGGAAGGCCATGTATGTGCCAGGATTGACCTTTGTTAATGCCTCTCTGGTCCACAGCGCAGGGTTGAGAAAGAAGTTAGAAACAATACAAAGAGAGGTGATAAGATTTGCATTGGGTTGCCGTTTTAATTGCGCCAGGGAATTCCTTGAGGGGGAACGGGGAATGTCAACATTTATTAAGTAAGCTTAGATTTAGTAGTAGGATTGAAAATGTCACAAATAAAAGATGCGTTAAACAGATGCAGCTGGTAAAGACGGCACTTAGAATTAAAACGAAGTGGGATCGCAGAGTAGAGTTTGCAGCTATGTTTGCAGATTGGGTACAATTGTCAGCAATGGGCAAGAGCGAGGGTATCAGAGAAAATGGTGAAATTGAAGGTAAACAAGTCATATACAGACAAATGGAAATTGGCGATGGGCTCCAAATCAAGTTTGGCAACTATGTATGGAAAGGAAAAGCGGGAAAGGGGCGGGGTAGAATGGATATACGATAATTCAAGAGCGAGTGGGCTATTGGCAGTTGCCAGGGCAGGGACGTTGGATACAAGGATACATAGAGCTAAATGTAAGGAGGGGCAAAGTACAGAATGTCGAGCATGTGGGCTAGAGAATGAGTCAATTGAACATATTATTAAAGAATGCATAGCCTTGGGGGGAGCAGAGATATAAAGCTGTCGGAGGCCCTAGCTCTAGGATCAAATGTTAGAAATGACCTGGTCGATATTACAAAGAAGAGGTTGTCACAATGGAAAGCAAATACTCAGTAGGTATTGAAGTAGACATGGATTATATGGATACGTAGATAATATATATGCTGCCGCTCTAAGCGCCCCTGATATAAAAGGGTGACATGTGTATTTAGGTATACATGCCAAGCGAACAATTAATCAATCATAACAAAAACACTTCTTGAACGGGTTGAAATTCGCCAATGTGAGATGGTTCCATACCCTGCCAAGATTATACATTAGCGCCGGAACAATCTTATGCATGACGAGCCTCACTGCTGAGAAAATGGGCCGTTCTTGGGCATAGCAAAAGCCGCCCGTACTCTGTTTCGCTTATATGCACTGTAAACATCGTTCTTGTTTAATGATTCCCGTAACTTGGCCTTCGGGAAGAAGCTAACAAACTCCAACGATTGACCATAGCAACTTATATTATTTTCTAACAGTCAATCAACCTTTACGCTTTAATTGTATGGCTTAATTGTCCTCCTGGTGTTTACCCTAAGTCCCTTGAAGACAATAAACGCCTCTACCAGAGAGGTAATGCGCATGATGGCATTCGGGCCGCGATGTACGATCACGACAACATCTGCGTACATCACCACCACGACTTGGGTACTCCTGTTGAACGTAACCGACAAGGCGGGGAGAAGAAGGGTAAGCGGGACGCAGCTTAGCGGGTTCCCTCGCGGAGTTTTCACATGTTGCTTAACTTGCAATGTACAACGCGCACTGTCTACGTAAGGGCTGAGTTAAGGCTATAAGGAGACGCGTTGAATGTAGCCCATAGCTCGGCAAAAAAATCCGCGATCCGATGCGAATTGATGACTGAATTTAACGTTTTACATTCAGACATACTGGAGAGATTTTGAGACTGTTACTCTCTAACTGTCGTACCTAACCATGGCTTCCGAGGACCCTGTTGAATGAGGTTTTACTCTTATTTGGGAGACTACTTTACTTGCATTCAAATAGAGTGGCTCAATGAGCATATTTGTTGACATTTTGCCTACTTAATGGGGACTCACAAAATCACGCAGTAGATCATTTTTCCGATCTGACCTTGAATTCGCTTTTGATTTCAAAAGGCAGAGGTTCTTCCATACAGATACTGCAACCTTCGTAGGGACTGGTTTAACACTTTGGTACAGGCAACTTATGGTAGCGTGGTCTAGGGACTAGTGCGCTAGTCATGATTGCCATCTACCGGGGTCAATGGCTATAAACATCAAACCGAAATCGCATTTATCTAAAAATAGGAGTCCCTTGTATAGCTCTAAAGGATTCAGGGAAATACTTTAAACGAATGGACATATTAAACGTGTATTTAAGCGGAACCTGTACGAAGACCACAGTTGCCTTTAGCGCTTAAGTTGTGCTTCGTTAAGGCCGTTTCTCTACATGGCTTTCCTCGACTTCGATAGGTATATATATATATATATCTTCTCCAGCGGACTACATTTTCGGTTCCGGCTAAACGCGTGCAATCACGCTCGTACGATTTATTTATTGCCTTACACTCAATTATGTGTGCTCGTATTGTTTCCAACTGTGTGTATGTCGTTTATATTTATCGCGAACATAAGAAATACTATCTACAAAACTAACAAAATGCGAGATAGACAACGTTGCGAGGCGAACAGGTCGAGTAGGGAGGGAGACGCAACAACGTATGTATGCTTTTCCGGCTAGTTATAATAATCACGGCTAGCGGAGAGCATTATGACCGTAGCACTCAGTTTCTCGGCATATATATATATATATATATATATATATATATATATAAAGCGTTTCCTGCGTCGCTGAGGACCATAACGACATGTAGACTGCGCAGACTGCCCAGACTTTATAACGACATGGAATATTAACACTCCTTTATCAAAACGGACATTGTGTCCCGTCCGATCTCATCTCGAACGTCACGGGCTATATATATATATATATATATATATATATATATATATATATATATAAATATATATGTAATGCAGGCCCAATGTTTCTATATAGCCACCAATAATATGTTGAACACGTTCACGATACACGACGCAAGCGATGTGTAAGCTTGGCTAGGCAGAAAGAAGAGCCAGATGTAATGATTTTGTCTGTTCTTTTAGAGACATTAAGACATTTCCTCTATCCGTGGGTCGGGTCTTTCACCCTAGAAAATTAGTTTCACCAGGCGTCAAGAAAAAAATGGTCCGCAAAAACTTCAGTAATTTTACGGCACCCGAAGCCCCACGAACTATTGCTGAACATTGCTTCTTAGAGAAGGTGATATACGTCCATTTGGAGAAAGCCAATTTAAAGGCTTTAAATCAAATAAATATCAGCTTTCTCAAGACGCTTTTTAAGACTGAATCGCGAGAGCGAGTATAACGATAAAACAATAAACCCTCTTAGAGAGAGCTACATGCACAGTCAGTGCGGGTCTTCAACAAATCCATGACGTCCAGAGAGTTTTAGGAAGTAACAGAAATGCAAAATTGGCCATACGGTAACACGGTGATGATTATGTCTAGATAACTAGATGTACTCTCGGCAGATGTTGAAGAAATGTAGCTGGGCAGGCCAGGCAAAATGCCAGAGCGTTCGGCGACACTGCAGTTGCTGAACACCGATGCAGTATGAACGCACAAAGTAGACCTGGTAACACAACGCAGGTGGCCGCATACTGGCGGAATTCTGGAGTCATCAGACTCAAAAAGCGCTCGTACAAAAAAATGACACAGGAACGTCAAACAGAATGCTCACAGAGCATCTTTGGGGCAGCCAGACAGGAAAAAGCGGTGTAATAGTTGCAGGATATTACTACTTGCACTGGTAGAGCGAGGGTTTGTATAACTTGTATTAGATATATTACAAGTTATCTTATTTATCCTCCGTGTATATAAATACCTGACCAGATATGACTATTTTAATGCCAGTTGAACTATATATATATATATATATATATATATATATATATATAATTTGTTTAACGGGTATTGTAATAGTCATATCTGGTCAGGTATTTATATACACGGGTGCGCGGGTGTAACATAAACTCCGCTCCGTTCGAAAAAGAGAGACTTTCTCTTTTAAAAAAACTGGAAAATTACCCTCGACGACCCGTGTCCACTGCCAGGAAAAAGCAAAGGATAACCCGACTCACGCTTTTTAAAATGTTGGATACTGGAGCAGGCTAGGGTCACAGCAATGGCAACGCTCAGAGACAAATGGGCTCACGAGTGAGACGGAAGGGGAGCAAATGATCCACACACCCCGAGGAATCCTTAAAAAGTCCGTAGACTACATATGCGGTACGATCTGTGGGTAGAAGCTGGGAGCAGCTAAAGCTATGAAGGTACTGAAGGAGAGAGAAGCTCTGGAAAGGCTTAGGAGAGCCGGATTCCGCATTCGAGCGCATCGATCGGTGGAGGAACTCGTGAGTGACCCAAATTATCTGAGTAACACTCGCCACTTCTCGTGATGGCCCATAGTACTCTATGGAGATCTAGGCCGTTAGATAGTGAAGTTTAAGGGGAAAGATGCGTTTAGCGGGTATAGGTCCCAGCGGGCTATTCACTGGAGACGAGTCCCACACGGCTCGACGTAAGATTCCCCCCGACTCGTAGCGATGGTGCGCAACAGCTTTCAACCCTCCCCTGAAAAATAAAAATAAAAATCTGTCAATTTTGCGGTATATAGTAGAATTGCTTTCATAGAGATAAATTGTGAGATTTTAAGGCACGAAGCGACGCAAATTTAGAGTGTCACCCTCTGTTGTCTATGTTTACATCACCGGTGATACATTGGAGGCCGTGTGGTAAGGTAAGGCTAGACTTTATTTGCTAAAAGCCTTATATATTGGTTGCTCGGGTACCAAATTAACCGAAAAGTACTCTAATATGGATGCAAGCGACAGGCCTAATGCTTGTCTGTAGAAAAAAGCCTGTTGGCATAATCCTCTCACCACCGTTCGCATGAATTGCACCGCAGTGAGGTTCTTAGCCGCACCAACAATCATAACAACTCATACAAAACAAAAAACAGCCTTTATTACCAAAGTGTAATATTCACTCACATTTTTAAACGCAGAATGTACATATGCACATACGTAGTGGACATGAGATGGTCGTAATATAATTAAAATAATGGTGAAAGTAATATTCTTATGATTTGTGTCCACCCGATCAGAGTAGCAGCATTCGTAGTCAGAATAATAGCAGCATTCGTAGTCAGAATAATAGCAGTCTATGTAAACAACAGTAGTAACGACAGCAATAACAACAACAACAACCATTACAAATACACTCATGGAACGAGCTGAGTAAACAAAAGACTTACACGTCGTAATGTCAGTGAGTGAAATCACTCGTGATCATTTCTGGCGCGGGGCACGCCATTTTCTCGTCTTCGTCGTTGTGTTCCGCTAAGCTGTGTGGAGAGCAATAGTGGGTGCGGTATGGCGCCGCCCACGGCGGACAGCGTGGGTGAACAGCGCCAGTTGCGGGGGGCATTTTGCAAATGCTCCCTCGAATCGCCGCCAAATGGGGTGTCGGCAGGGTGGGAAGTGCGCGTGTAACAGAGAGAGATCCGACACAGAGCGCGCGGCGAGACAACCCTCGTTCACTCCCGACAAGGCACTCGCGAACAGCTCCGAGCCGTGGAGGGGTGATTTACATCCGGATATTAGCTTTCTCGTTTTCGTTAATCATGCGGGAAGGGGGGGGGGGTGGGTGGCCGAGTCGCGAGATACAACAAGGTCGACACCGCTAGAAAAGTGAAGAGAATACTTTGCGCGACTCGGGCAAAATGATGACCTGGCTGTGTCGTAGAAGGCCGCTAAGCAGCCCGCCCGATCTCTGATGTTCTTGGCTTGCGCAAACTATCTCCATCTGATCTCGCCGTCCGGCGATCGCCGAGCTTGAAGTCCTGTAGGAGCTGCAACGACACCTGTTTACTACTGCTGCTGCTGCCGCTGCTGTTCCTGGTTATGCTTTTTATGGTTGCGGTTGTCTTTATTATTATTGTTGTTCCTCTGGCGTAACGGTACGTTGCAGCCAAATGAGGTAGGCGTAGTAGGTTGAGCTGAAGTCTGCAGGGGGAGCAGGAAACAGTGGCGGGGGGTCGAAGCCGCGCGTAGGCTTGAAGCGCAGTTTACAATTTCGCCACAAAGAGGATCATTCTTCCCGTGCACCGAGGTGATATCGGCCAGCTAAGCCAACGCGAACACATTCGCATACAGGCGAGCTGAGCAGTTTCTGTTTAAGCGCGGCGGCACAAAGTAGGAAAACGTTCTAAAATACGCTGTAAATTATCAGCAACCGGCATAGCAGACATATATATATATATATATATATATATATATATATATATATATATATATATATATATATATATATACATATATACATATATAAACACTTTTAAAAATGAGCATTCTTAAACTTTTGCGGTTTAATAATGCGATACTATTACCAAGCAACCTATCTTAAAATCAAATAACTTCTTTCAAGGCCATGCAAGAGAAAGCGGGACATTAAGCGCACTTCAACTATGGCGCTAACTTTGTTCCGTTTTTTTTATCTAAACGCTATTAGAGGGACTCGTTTTCTTATCGACACGCGTTTACCTTTGCGTGGTAGCGGTTTTCCTAACTGCTGAATATTTGATACTCTTGGTGTCCTCTATAATTTTCCCTACCTGAAAAGCGAGTAGGTCCCACTGAATAGTGCGTCGCAATATGTTCCGCTTGATATAAAATTGGTCCTTACACCTAGATCCTAAGTATACGATCTTCTAGTTCGGGTCGAATTTCGATTTTGTCGTTCGCCCGTTGTGCGCACAGGTGTTGCAGCCCGAGTGCCCCATAGGGAATCCCGGTTTGCGGTTTGCTGAGCTTCTTCGGTACCCGCTGCGCGCATAAGCCATGATATTCTCACACGCACTGCCGCGTCAAATTAACGGGTCAAGCGATTGCCTGTTTCTCTCCTTCGTCATGCGCAGACGTCCGGGAATGCCCGCATAACCACGCCGGACACTTTGTTCACGTTTCTAGATGTCTCGATGCGTTATCCCACAGCAGCATACTCAAATGTCAACCGGTTTACCTAAAATAGATTTAAGTCTAGTATAGTCTACTTGTCGAGTAATTCTTTGCGACGAATGTGACGTTTGCGTCAAGACCATGCAGAGCTTACTTATAAGATCGGTTTCCGTCATCACTTTAAAGCTTTTAATTTTTGGTATTCCAGCTGTAGCCGAGAGAAGGAGCTGATGACTCAACCTTTCGAGCACTAAGCAAAAGGTTATTTTCTGTACAATGCATTCTTGCGTGACAAGCAATAGACTTGATGTGCATGCCTTAATAACACAAAAGAGAGCGAATAAGACACTTCCATGTCTTATTCGCTCCTTTTTGAGTTTAGCATTTTGTTGCTCACGGAGCTTCGAGATTGGAAAGAGCGATGGCTGATTATATGTATATGTATATAAATATTTTTCCAACCTCTACAGAGAAATAATAATAATAAGGCAGAGAGAGGGTGGAGGACATTAAGATCATGCCGTCGGCAAGGGCTAAAGGTCCTCTAGAAAGAAGATAAATGGTAATGATAATGACCATTATTATAAATGTTTTTAATATAAGTGTTGTGTCTCGTACTGGGTCGTTTGCATGGAGGGTGGCTAAATAAACCCATGCAAATCTAACTAATTGCTAGTCATTTGATGGTTAACCGGTGCCTATTTGCCTGAATGCTACTACCATGTACTTCAGTACTGTATTATTATTATTATTATTATTATTATATCACACTCCCGTCACTGCATCTATTCTACTCGCCAGATCCCGGATAATTTTTGCCGTTCCACTCCTGATACACGCTTATGTCTCTTTAGCTATAGGCACAAAATGATCGCTGTCGTCGATATCCGCGTATTTACGTTTTTCCTCCGCATCAACATGCTTTTCTACCCACCCCGTGTTTACAGAGCTTTGATCTAGCTAGAACGGAACCACATTGCAGGACACCGTAGCACTCATGCCAGGTATTTTTGCTTCCCTAAGGGCTCGTTTTAGAATTCTGTGTAGCTCTGTATGGCTCATTTTGAGCTTCGCCTCGACGGTTATGCCCTGACGTAGCTGCGAGGTAGTCGTGTCACAGTTGAGTCAATAGTGACCATGCTTATGACCATGCTGTTGTTGACGACCGGCCTACATATCGAGCGTTTTGGGCCGGCCAAACGAAACGCGAAAACTCGAGTGTTTTTCTACAAGTTTCTTTAACTATTCTCCGTTTGTCGGGTCGGGTCGGATCGGAGTGAGCCGGGCCTTCCGCTAGGGCTTTCTTTACTTGGGCTGCCATTGGGTTAAAAATCTAGTCTGTATACGCCTCGTGTGCCCATTTTACTGCTCCTGCTAGATGGCCGGCGATGCTGGTATCCACCACCACAGGCCACTGCAGTAGTCGCCGCTGTTTCGAGGTGGGGTAGTTGTAGCAGTAGACGATCCATGTGACAACGTCATTGTACAATGTCAATTATGAACTAGCGGCAAGTAACAAGCGGTGCGCAACGCCAAAACTCGGTTCAATGTAAGCAGCAAGCATAAAGGCGATTGAGAGTGTGCCTGCTGCCAAGGAACTTTTGAGGGGCGTGGGACGGGGGGGGGGGGGGGGGGTCACAAGTTTGGGGTCTACGAGCTGGCCATTTCTGCTCAACCTTTGTTGAGCCAACAACAACCGCTAAGCCCGCTACTGGGCATGCCGCCGAAAACAACCGGACAACATGAATGAAGATGACGACGATGAGGATGCTAACATTGGTTATAATCACTCTATCATAGCGATCAAAACCATGACGGACAACGACGATGACGATGGCGGCAATGTCGATACGTTTGGCAATTAAGGAATAATAGCCTGGTTTCTTAGAACTACAACAGCAGTAGTAAGACAACTATAGTAACATGTGCCAGCAGTAACATGTACCAGTAGTAACATGTACTAGCAGAAAAATAGCCACAGCAAAGGCAGCAACATGAAGTAACGGGCAGCAGCGCGAGGTGTTGCGAGATGTTGGCAAGCTTGCTCGATAGGAAATTAGGCAACTATTTAAACGAGCTGGCCAGAATCTGGCACGAAACAAGTGTAGAAGAAGGAGAACCACTAGTTAGAGAATGACTAGCCTGACTTGGGAAGACACTGGTGCGGTCACCATCCGGGACCTAATTTGGTAGAAACTGTAGGTTTTGTTTTTGATAGGAGTTTCGATTACTTTCCCTCATTCCGTGACATGTTGTGCTTGTCTGATGTTTGAAAGAAACGAAAGACGGGTAACTATGCCCAGAGAACAACTTGAGGCGGTTGCGGCAGAGTTTTTGTAGCATTGTTGAGTTGTAGTAGGAATACTAGTAGTTAAAGTATAAAGGTCCAGGAAGCTCTGCGCGGTCGTCCTTCTGGATGTCCGCAATGCCTTTAAATCGTTAAGCTGTCAGGTCATTTTAGGACGTAATGGCTCAAAGGAGAATCCCCCAGTATCTTAAAAAGATGATGGCATCTTACCTCATCAGTAGTCGGATCTAATCCACGGAGCACAGAGTTTGCCATGAGTGCCGGCGTCCCGCAGGGATCCATACTGGAGCCTCTGCTGTGGAACATAGCATATGATGACGTACTGAGACTGTAGGCCAGAGGGGGTACAGATAGCCCTAGTGGATGACCTCGCCGTGTTGGTCACAGTGCGGGAGACGAAGACGCTGCAAGCAAGAGCGCACACAGCTATCAATATGGTAAACAATATATATACATATATATATATATATATATATATATATATATATATATATATATATATATATATATATATATATGGGCCTACGAAAAAGTCTTTTCGGATTGGCGCTTGCGCGGCTTTCACAGCGCCCGCCCCGGCGCCTAGACATAGATCATTGGCTTACTCTTTGTTGTTTTCATGTGAAAAAGAGCGGGGAATCTGCTTGTCTCAACCATTTTGAAATCTGTTTAGCCGTTTGTTCGTAAAAGTGCTGCAAAATGGAGGTAGACAAATGCCAAATTTGGGCGATTCTACTCCATGAGTTTTAAAATGGACTGAGTGCAACGCAGGCTCACAAAATGTTGTTAAAATCGTTTGGAGATGCCTGTTGTACAGACAGAATGTGCCAGCAGTAGTTTGAGAAGTTCCGAACGGGAAATTTTATCCTCGAAGATAAGCCTAGATCAGGAAGGCCAAGTGTTGTCAGTGAGGAGGTTTTTCGAATGAAAATCCAGGAAAATCTCACTATTACTACTGTGGAACTTGCCGATGAGCTTTATATTACCCAACAAGCTGTTAGCACAGCTTTAAAACGCCTCGGAATAACTTCCAGGCTGTGCAAATGGGTACCTCACAAGCTCAGCGACTTCAAAAAGATGCGTATGCGCGTCTGCACTTCTTTGCTCAGCAGGCATCAAAAGTTGCCTTTTTTCGATTGTTTTATGACCTGCGATGAATGGGTCTTCTACGACTCTCCTGTCAAGAAAAGGTTCTGGTCAAGTGAACCTGGCACCTCCGTCACCCAGCCCAAAAAGGACATACACGCAAACAAGGTTTTATTGTGTATTTGGTGGAATGTAGGCGGAATAGTGCACTATGAACTTTTACCGCGTAACCAGACGATAAATACGGCCGTGTACTGTCAACAATTTGAAAAGGTTTACGAAAAATTAAAGCAGTCGCACCCTGCACTAATTTCAAGGAAGGGTGTCTTGTTCCACCAAGACAACGCAAGTCCCCACGTGAGTAGGGAGACCCTTTCGAAAATTTCCCAGCTAAAATGGAAACTTTTGGAACATCCACTGTATTCCCCCGACTTAGCACCATCTGATTACCGCCTATTCAGATCGATGCAAAATTTTTAAGTGGTGAACAAATCACTTCTATCAAACACGTGCGTACTGAACTGGAAGAATATTTTGCCACTAAAAATCCAAACTTTTACAGAAAAGGAATCGAAAACCTTGTAAATCGTTGGGCAGAGGTTGTATCTTCCGGCGGAGAATATATAAATCAATAAATAAGACCTCCTGTGTCTCCTATATATGTGTTTTCCTTATAGTGTCAAAACCGAAAATACTTTTTTGTAGCCCTATATATCGAGCATTTTTATTGCACATATAATACTATAATTACTTTGAACGAGAGATGCTTAATGAACTTACTTAGGTTTTTGAAACTTGAAATATACTTGTGGATAGCGGCTTGGCAACGTGATGTGTTCGCGAAGCTGTGCGTCTCTCAGTGCTTCCAGCTCACTATCGGCCCATAGTAGTCAATTCCGGTGTTTGCTTTAGCTAAACTGAAAATGGTTTTAGGCATTGTGAGCCGCGCTTGGCTTTCGACTTTACTAAAACTACTACCTTCGACGTGCCGACCGCAGTAGTCCGTAGTTGGCAAGGCATTGTGATTAAGAAGTAGAGTAAGAAGGAAGGACGCAAGGGAGAAACGAGAGTCAGCGTAGCTGGAAGAAGATTACACTGTACAGTAGGATTTCAAGCACTTCTGAGGGGCCTGCTGGCACGCCAACGCCAGGGAAAAAGTTTCCTCCATTAATGCTCTACTACTCGCCAGCGCAACATACACACTCACACAGAGATACGCACTTTCTGAGTCAATAAAACTTAGAGGTCTGCGACTTTCGGCGAGGACTGCTTCGAGGCGTGCTACTACCGGACCCGGGCACCGCGCGGCGGCAATGCAAGCGCTGAGTCGAAATGTTTTAGTCGACCAGACTGCTTGCGTGCAGCTCGAAACGATCTAGGCGTAATTACAGCGTGTACACAAGCTCAATACCTAAACGCGCGTTTTAACTTACACGACTTTTACGCTGCGGAGTAACTAGCGACAAACTTTAACCTACTTACCTTTCAAACTTCTCTAAATATTGCTCCGCCAAAGGACCGGATATGTTGAGAGATATAAGGTTTTCTTAACAGTTTATGGCATAAAATCGCTAATTCCTTACCGATATAATGTATCGTCTATTTTTCTTTATCAAGATAATTCGATCAACAACCGGTTGTTGATCGAACCGGCGATACCTCGGTGAATGGCAGCCACTGACTCCCTAGATCACGTCGTCATTGCACAAAGTGAGCGGATTTTGCGTACACCGTAGACATGGGCAATGGAAAGGTAGACGGGAATAGGTAACCTTGTACATATATATATATATATATATATATATATATATATATGTATATGTACCGCTCGACGGTTACTTAAGAAATAGCTTTTGGACGACCTGAACTTAAGGGCCTTACGACGATTGAACATTCTGCTAGGTACCAGTATCAATACGCATTGGTAGCCGTAGCATAGACCGTTGTATAAACGATTTTACACACTCTAACGTAGTTTTGCTCCGTTCGGAGTTGTTGCTCTAGAGTGTTGTATTTTCAATGCAACTCTTGACAGCGTAGAAATACCGATCATAGGCGGAATGCCTAGAGCGTCAGGAAGATGTAGGAGGAGCTACTCCACGTAAACACGTGAGTATATGTAACATGCGGACGTGGTAGCTGTAGCACTTTGTACAAATCTGTAAGCGCCGATACCCCGATACCCTGTGATAGAGCCGCCGATGGATATCTTCGATGATTTTGCGTTGCTACAGGTGATCATCAAAAACGCATCATGGCGCATCCGAGGCCGTTCCGTCGGTCAGACAATGTCGACCAACCTCTGTACAGAAGGAGATGTAATCGGGGCAGGCTCGTAACCAGCAAACGGTCCAGCTTCCTCAGTCCGTCTGAGTTCGGAAGCTTTCGGACTGGAGTAGTAGTAGTAGTGCTCGATTTCAACTTGGCCGGCCCGTACGGCTCTGTACGTACTTAGGTCAATTAGTACATCGAACGAGTTCCACTGTTCCGGCGCGGCGCTCGAACACGGAGAACACGCCACTGCGATTGACTGCGGCTCGCCACAGCCGGCAATCGGCGGCACCAATCGTACGCCCTCGCTGGTGGTTCGCGGTGGGCGCTCGGCCGCCCCCCCCCCCCCCCCCCCCCGCAACAGGTGCAACAGACAATCCACTACGATGGCGACGCCATTACTGCTCGTAGAGTGCCAGAATGCCTTGCGTCGACCACCACCGCCGCCATTACTAACTAGTGCAACCCACGTCTACCCTTACCATTAGGCCTTATTCAACGAATGGTGGCTTGTACACGAAGGATGTACTACGGACACTAGGCTCTATCTAGATAGGCTCTCTCTCTCTCTCTCGCTCGCTCTCTCGTCAGCCATTTGAGGCAGGCAGGCATGCACTGATGATGATAGTAAGCAGCAGCTGGATCACGGAGCTCCACCAATCAGAGGAATTTAAGTTCGGGGATGATATGGAGCTATTCGGCAGGGGATACTTGCGTATCACGATGGCTTGATGACTAAACGCCTCTAGACTCTACAGACGTAGTGCAAACATATACATACGTGGGCATATATGCACGCACGCTCATTTACTCATTCCTAACTTTAAAAAAATACCTTTGTTTTCATTTCGTTGGTTAGCCTGTCTTGGTTGGCGGTGGTCGGAAGTGGCCGGTCGCGTTTCCCGCTCAGAGCGAGATTTGGTGCTTGAAGTCCACGAGTGGACCCGGTGAATGCGCTCATGCGTCTCTAAGCCGTCTGCTGTTCTGACTGCACTGTGTGATTGTCGTCGTGCTTGCCAGTAAATAACATTAATTAACATATATTAAATAATAATATTAATAATAATAATAATATTTTTTGGAACAAGGTAATTTATTTATATATATACACAGTTACAATGGTATGTTTTTCATACATTTACAAATATTTGCAAGGAGGATATAGTAATTTAAACCTACTACAGTTACCATTGTGTTGGTAAAAAGTTGCAGCCGGAATAAAATTACTTGTGTTTACCTCTATGCGAGGGTCAATTTAGGAAGACTAGTGTATCCATTATTGACGGAGTAATAGGTGTGACTTTAAATTCTCCTTGAAGTTATTTAAGGATTTCAAACAACGCAAGCTAACCGGAAGAGTGTTCCACTTTCTGACAGCTCGCACGGCAAAAGCTTGGCTGCCCTTGCTGCTTCGATGCATGCGGATCTTCAGTGTGACCGTGTTAGATGCTCTGGTCTCTCTCTAATAATAATAATAATAATAAAAAGAGTGAAAGCAACCCTCTTTTGGCAGTGTGACTTCTTCTCAAAATTTGTGTGCTTACCTCTTTTCCTGCAATCGTTCTTCTCGCTGTACTTTCATACTTGCCGCGCTTCCTATAGTCAAACAAGGACTGTTGCGTCCATACTGCTTGAATGCAGTATGGGCGCAACAGTCGTAGACTTATAATTATTATAAAAAAGGGTTTGCATAAACCGTCAGAATGCATCACAAAATTGTCAAATTGTGAGGACAGGTAGACACGCAAAGGTGTGCTTCGTAGTATGTTGTCTTGCAGTTTCACTTGGCCGTGTGGAATAGCCGCTCCGTAGAAACGGCTGCTCTCATACAAATAGGTCGTCTCTTGTGTTGTTGTTCTGCTGCTGCACAAGTTGCTTTGATAGTCTAGCATCACCCTGTCGCTAAACGGCTGTTTTGCTATCAGAGGTCTAGCAACATTGTGATACTTGTCAACTTTTGTCGCAATTCGCTTCTGGATTCGTCGAGATAGAGAAATGTATTACGCGAAATAATGGAGTCCAAAGTCTACCTAGGCACGATAAAAGCATGGTGTAGTTTAAGATCGTACTCAACGTTCTGTAAATGAAAGCTCCCAATCCACGATTACTTAAACGCGACACAGATAAAGTCGCCTCGGCAATTATGTGCGTCAAAGCGGATGCCTTAGTGCTTGTTCTGAAAGACTTGAATAATTGCACCGACATCCAGATAGTACTGCGCATCATTTAGATTCAGAACTGAGAACTGTATATATATATATATACCAGCAACTGCACGGATATTGGTTCAACGCATAAACGCTGAAGAAATGTTTACGCAGACAGATGTGCCTTCTTTGAAGATTTTTTCTTCGGTTTGCCTTGTACCGTTCCTAGTATTCGTACAATTCTGTTTATTTTACTTAAATTGAGTATTTTCCAAACTTCATAAGGTTTGACTTCAATGTAGAATTCATAGTACGATACACGTAACATGGCGGCAACAATGTCATGTACCCGTGTAGCCCCCTGTAGAATTGTGTTCAGAAATGTGTTCGAGTCTAACGATGTACAGACATTTTGAGAAAGTTTCATAATCTAGGCGAGATCCGTCGAGCCGGCCATTTTCAACGAAAACTGCAGAAACAAATTAGGGGTCTCTCGACACGCACTTATCTGTCGCCACCATCAGCGCATAAGCTGGGTTTTGGCGTTATCTTATCTTCATAGTCATGACACGGGTCGTTATTACGTCACGCTCCTTCCCGGTTCGGCTGTTTACTTCTTTCGTTTGGTTAGTGGGGTAGCGTGCGCACGCGGTGCAGGCGGCTCCCTTGGTACGGTGTCATTGGTGCGACTTGGTATTTTAGCAGTATATCGTGCGAGGAAAGCTCGTCTCATCCGTAGGTTGAAAACAACACAAGTTAGAAATCGCTAAGAAACCGCTCTCAGGACCCTATCATAAACGCACGCCTTGCATACAGAAGCGTGCAAATACAGAACGCAACGGCACAACCCCGGCGGCTACAGATCGTAAATCAGTCCACTGTAGAGAATCGTCTTGGATATATATATATATATATAACATATATATTTATTCACCATAATACCCATTCACCATTGGTAGCAATATGTCCCATTAAAAACACGTGCCACCATCAACCTCGTATATATATATATATATTGCTGTAGTGTTGCGCATGCGATGTTCGATGGCTTAGGAGCTACGCCTCTCTACGGAAATACAGTTTGTATGCTGACAAGTGGACAAGTAGTGTCCATAGTCCCAAAAGCTCTCCATCCTTCGGTCCTTAGCGGTCTCCAGAACGTGCTGAATGACGTCCTAACATGGCGTCCAGCTAACTCTAAGCAGGATCAGCGATCACCGTCTGACGTCACCCGCTCCAATCCGATATTTCTAAAACAGATTTCGGCTGAGCAACTCACCACGTCAACTCGCCACCCATCCACCCATAGGCGAAGAAACGACCGCAACTTCGAGACGGGCCTGGAATAACAGGGTGATCTCGAGATTAACGGACAGCGACGTAACCGGAGCTTATCGGGTCTCCCTCTCTCTTTCTATATATATATATATATATATATATATATATGGCCCAATCAGAACCGTCTCCAAGGAGTTCACAGCCGGCTTTGACTTAATTAGACCTAGGCTGCTTAGTCTAGGATCTGCTTTCATCGGTTATGTAAAAAGACGCAGACGCCTTAATCAAATGTATCTATTTATTCTTTACAAGACGGCCACCGGATTTCATTCCCGTAATATTTGGCTGAAGGCTATTCACTTTGATGACGAAACACGGATCCATTCGTGCTATCGCTTGTTCATCTTACCTTCGCAGGATCCTAGCAAAGGTGGGATACTGGAACAACTTAGCGAAAACCTCAGAGGCCATACGCAGCCATTAACTAGGCTTCGCCAGCAGCGGTAATACATAGGTGACAGTGCACGCCACTCACGGGTCTCACCTAGTTCCCGTGGCGATGACAGCTTTCGTCAGACTTAAGCGGGATTATCTACTTGGTGCCGTCAGTCACAAGTATGTACTAGAATGATTCATTATTATCATCATCATCAGTTGTTTTATTGATATGCACCTTTAAGGCAATCTGTCACAATTTATGTCAATGTCATATTTCAATTTAAAGTACTTCTTATTGCTCGAACGTCCACTGAACGTATGGTATGTCGACGACGGCGCCGTGGTCAGCAATCGAGCAATAGTGACTGCACACATAAAAAGGCTCTCCAATTCGCCACAAAAAGCGATCTCAGTTGGCAAAAATGTGAATTTGTTTAAGCCAGCCTATCGAAATCAACTACGAAAGTTAGTACCATATCATCAGGGGTATGCTCCACCATGTGTTTGCGAATTGACCGTTAGCTCTTGAAGTTCTCTGGGGAACCGCTACTCCAGGACTGGAAGAAGTGTCACGATGCATGAGTACCCTGGGTGATTACCGTGGCCTTCTTCCATTGAAATCTTGTTTCTCCATCTCTAGGGTGATCTGCTTCGAGATTTGGACCTCATAGACGACGCAGTTCGATGAGTAGACGTGATTCTGTTGCGGTTTTATTACGTAGCTTATATCGTTGGTTCCGAGGCGTTACTAAAATAAATTGTACCCTACAGGACTGAGTGCAGTTCCTAGAGCAGTGTGGATGATTTCTCCCTGTAAACGTAGTCTTTCCAACACCCACATCCGGACATTTCACGCCGGCCGCCATATCTTGCTCTAATGTTATACGGGTTGTGGTAGTACCACCAACTATTACTGTAAAATTTGCCTTTGTGTGCTGTGAACTCCAAGCGCGTAAAATTGACACTCAGTATTCTAATATCTTCCAGATAAATGACACTCAACACTCTATTATCGGGTTCTCGACACGGTGAAGGCAACGTTTTTTAAGAGAGTTTTGGGCTTCTCTAGAAACGCGCAAAACAGGCTAACTTGTAGTCTGTCGAGGACGACGCCGTTCATCGAGGATCTGGTAAACCGCTTTCAACTTCCGGCTACCGCGTCACTGCGAGAGTTCTGTAAGCACTTGCAGCAGGAGATGAAAGACGTGCCCGAAGCGTTCTACAAAACCCCGGCAATGAATGAAACCGCTCTTCGAGCCGTCACGTTTTCACTCGGTGCTCCGTCCGCAACTTCCACCACAAACTGTGCCATCGCAATGAGTGTCGCTACACATTTTGCGGTCTAATCTGCACCAAATATCGTCATAAAACATGTCGGACAGCGCCAGCTGACTATGTCGCTGACTTATGCGGGACTTAAAGAGCACATGTAATTAGCAATGTTATTAGCAATACCACAACTTAATTAGCAATACCGACAGGTGATGTAATAAATAAAGAAAGTGAACTTTTATTTTGGGACTACTCTGCTAAGCAGCTTCAGCAGACAGTGGCACGAGTGCTTCCAAGAAGGGTGAAAGCAGACGTTGTATCCTCTCACGAAAGGATGAGGCCGGATGTCTTGAACGATATGCGTGCACGTCTCCTCGAAGAGAATTAGACCTCGAATTACCACCCTCGCTACGGGGACTGTTTTAATAATGAAGGTGAAAAATGTATCTTCGCTGGTTACTCAATTGGCGTATGGCTAAGCCTAAAACATTCCTGCTGCAACGTTGGCTATGTTGTGGTATGTAAGACACACATCAGTTTATAATCGTGGCAATAGTAGAAGTCGCGCTGTAGACTTGATCGTGGACCTTGTGGAGCAACTGTGTTCTGCGTTTTGAAGAGTTTCAAGCAATTAACCAATCATAGTTGCTGCAGACCTCAACAGCCGTCTAGAACTAACCGTCTCCAAAAACAGCTGCGCTCATCGATGTTCTCCATAAGTGTGGTCCTGGGATACATAGTAACCCGCGAAGTCCCACATTCTTGTAGAGTGCTACTTAACGACTTGCAAGCTCGTTCCGAGATAGTCGACAGTTAACATATTTGCGACTTCATTTTGCCAAGATAATATGGTATGTAAGGGGTATAAACATTGGACGGTTACAGGTCTAAACAAATACGTATTTGTTTCAACTTCTAGCAGACGACGTATCTCAAAGACGATCAATATGAAGCTCTTGTTGGAAGACTCTACGGAAAAGGACCGATTAAGTCCTAGCCATAAGCGTATATTTCAATGAAGTGCTAGAATCAGCCCGCAGTACTATCTAGGCACGCAAAAAAAATATTTGATTCTAAAGTTGCACCGGTAGTGAGCTAAGGCGTCCAGCTCACATCTCAGCATAAATGTGAACTATATAAGATAAAGCCCGCATTTATTAAGCTTGCCGTTGTGTTACCATGTAAAGCCAAAGTTTACTTCATGACTACTGCTTAACCGGTTGTTGAAGATTTGGTTACTAAAATGTGTCTCTAAAAAACATCTGCTCTTCTTCAGGTGAGAGAAAACTTCATAAAGAAAGTTCAAGCGGTTCTTGGAAACTTCTTGGAATTGCCAGCAGTGGCCACGCAGAATTTGCTGCGAGAACCGGCACTACAACCCAACAATCATCTTGTGACCCTTCACTTCGTAAGTTCCATTTTAAACACTTCTATAGACGAGACTTCGATGATCCTGACCACCGATATTCCACCCCCCGATATATCTTCTTGAGGTTTTGGCAATGCTTGGCGCACATACGCCATGAGCAGCCAGCGACAAGTCACTTCCGTTCCACTTCCAGGCTTGGTATTTCTCTGGCATCACCTAAAAAAATTTGATACCCGTCAGAAAGCTGTTTTAACGCAGTTAGCTTGCTGATAAAAGTACCCATAAACATAATAAAATAGCCACAAGCAACCAACATGCGAAGGCGTACAAAATGACCACCGATGACACGCGCTTTGCAGTATATTTGGCTACTTGCGATTATGATAATAATAATAACAATAATAACACTAGGGATTACAACAAACGACAGCTACTGAAAGCTAATAGAAAACATTTAGCTCTAACTCAACTCATGGCAGTTCAACTGACGAGGCCAAAACAAGTGTATGGTCCCCGTCGGCGCCGAACTACCCTCGAGCGCAACGTTAACAAGAGCAAAAACCATGTCAGAACCCCGGCGAGGCGAAATCTGCTCCCAGTAACGGTGGTGTTTTACCTAGCATGGTCACGCTTATAGCGCAAGCCGTAAAGAGTGTAGCGTAATTATTCTAGATTTTTCGACGCTTCTTCGAAGGCAAGCCAAAACGGCTAAGTTGCTTCCGTGCTACTACTCCCATGCCATCATCCTTCCGCGTGTTTTTTCCCAGTCTGCTGGACGGGCAGTAGGAGTACTAGCGGTGCTTGTAATACCAGCAGTACTCGCCCGCTTTAATACGTAGCTCGAGGCTTTTTGAGAGGCCTACCCCCCGGGGACATATGCTCGTGCAGGGGTGGCCGGCGCGCGCGCATTGGGATGCAAATGCCACCTGCCTCAGTTCTGGCCGCTGCCCACATCGGCAGCTGCTGCTGTTGTTGTCGTGGTCGCCGCCTGTTCGCATCGGTAGACGAAGGCGGAAGAAGTATCGTTGTAGGTCGCGTTCTGCAATTATCTCTAATAGCGGTTATTGCGTTGCCAGTGTCGCCAATTACCGAGCGTCACCGTCAACTGTTCTCACGATCTCTCCCTCACTCTTTACTTATACGTATGTATGCCCATAATCTGCTCCGCGCCCATAAAGATGCTAATTAGAGAGAAACACAGGCCGCGGCGGCAAAACGATTACAACATACATTATAGACCTTGTTAATGAGGAGAAAAAATCAAACGACAGTCATATTGGCATGCATGTGACGACAAGCAGATCGTTTCACCACGCTGGTACCTCCGTAGTGAAAGCGGCTCACGCAAAGCGTGTATTTATGTACATATACATATACGAACATATTCGAATTGTATACAACTGCATATATATATATATATATATATATATATATATATATATATATATAATGCGCTTTCCTTCCCTAAGAGCTGCGCCTCCTAGGGGCCGTCATCGAGCCAAGCTCGAGAGTTCAATCAGAGAGTTCAGATCAGAACCTTCTTTTTTTTTATATATGCTGAAACCTCTCAGCATTAGTATGGGAGATTAAGGGAATCGTGATGTACATGCGTCACCACAGCCAGTGACTAGTGTGGGATCTCACAAACCCACTAACACCCACCTCCCCCCCACCCCCAGGGAACGAGATCAGGACCTTCTAGGACTGCAGAAGTTACCGAATTGAGATCTCACGAGTCCCGGAAGCTACGCAGAGGCTGATTCAGCTTTGGTAATGTTGTTGTAGGTTAGACTATAGTTTTTACGATGATGTCCGGCCGCGTTGTCATTCGGCTATAAGGGTTGACCTTCAATATGTAGGTTTGACCTAAGGACAATCTGCACACCAAGAGCTACCGTCTAGACAACTGTCCCAGTTTACGATGTTTGACTCTTTATACAAGACTCTGACGTTTTAGACGGGTGGTTTCAGTCAAAACCGATTTTGATCCTGTACCCTTTGTCGTGATTGATGTCGACATACATGGAGGAAGGGTTCCCGCCGGTAAGACGCGCTATTGCAGGACCCATGCGTATAAAAAGTGGAAGCAACATACTACAGGTTTTACAGATGACTATTTCCGGTTTAGATTTATTACACACAAAATTATGTAAAGTCTCGAGGGCGGATCAAAAAGTTCTGATAAATATGTAGAACAATATATATTTATTTAATGTTTCAGCTCTCGCGCACTGAAATGCACTCGTATCACCTTCTATCCCGCTCTTCAAAACATTTCTTAAACTCGTTCTTCGGAACCGAGTTGAGTTGTTTCGGCGAATTTGTGTTTATCTTCTCTATTGTCTCGAAACGTTGTCCCTTCGATTTCCTTTTTACCTTTGTATAACTCATATTTTAAACGTAGTAGTGCGAATAACAGCGGCACTGCTGACCGTAGATAACAACGTTGACAAGCACATGATTCACCAGCTTCATAGTAGCCAGGTCGTACACAATTTGTTTGATGAAATCCACGTAAGTATATATTTGTTTACCAATTGTTTGCATCGCATATGATGAAACTCATGCACAGCGAACGAAGAGTAAGATGGCGAGTTTCCGTATTGGGAGTTTTTCACGTGTTCGAACAGTGGACTGGCGTCATAAAGACGATTGGATCGACATCGCCCTGTTTCGTTTCTGTTCTTAATGAGCAGTTTGCTGATCTACAGTAAGGCCACATGAATTACATCCCATACATAGCAGTAGGCCTTACTTATATTTTTATATCAATAACTGTATAACCGCGTGTAAAGACAGCCACACTAGCGCCCGTCTACTGTGAAATGATAAACGATAGTTTTTCAGTGATATTTCGTCTAAAGCACAGCCCAGTGTTGGTCAGTTCGATGTCGATGTAGGTAACTTGTTTCACATACTCAACATGGCTTCCCTGTATATGCATTTTTTAGCCCGTTTTTTAAGCCAAATATTCGTGCTCGGACACTTTGTTCTCAAGGATGACGGTGTTTGGGTTAAACGACTAAAGCAACTAGCAACTAGAATGAGAAATATGAGTCGAATTCCGATGTTTTCTTCTCCTAAGGCTTATGTCCGTATATGTTTTGTTACATGTCATGGCTGAAGTTTAACCCACTACGGCATTACCTTGTCTATATTAGAAACCATGAAAACCAATTTAAGAGTGGCCAGTCTGGGTCTCCAACCCAGTTCTTCCGAAGGCAAGGCAAAGGCTTTGCCACTAAACCATCTTGCTTCATGTACGTACACCAGCGTCTCCCCAATCAGCCTCACAAGACGGCTATATATGCAGAAGCGTTACTTAATTTTGTCTAATCAGTTGAAAGTGACGTGGCGAGAAGTAACGTCGTTGTTGTTGTTGTTGTCGATGCCGTTGTTGTTGTCGATGTCGTTGTTGTCGTCGCTGCGTTCAGCACTCCTTAGGCCCTTACTTGGTCGCGGCTATTTGCCGCTTCGTTTCCTGAACCTGCGGCGGCGGTTGCGACCGCGGCTCCAAGCAGCTGTTGAGAAGGGGCGCAGGCGACGTTAAGGGGGGCCGGCGGCGGCGGCGGAGGCGGCGCCACCACCATCACCACCACCGCATCAAGAAAGCATTTGGCGGTCTTCCAACGACTACATAACACATGTCTGTACGCCTGCCCCGACATCCATGCACGCTCATCGTTGTTCCCTCTCCATATTCCCTTGTCTTCCGCTTACTTGCTTGCCTGGCTTTCGATATGCGATAGCTAGCAACATGCTGCTGCTGCTACTGTTACTGCTGCTCCTGCTCCTGTTTGTTGCGCACGCTATCGAGGCGCTCGGATCTAGATAGAAGAATAACCATGCTGCTTGCCAACAGCGCCTCCAGCAGCAGCAGCAGCAGCAGAAGAAGGAGAAGGAGGCAAAGGAGGGAGGTGCAGAACTGGAGAAGAAAATAAGGCCACCGGGTGACGGCAGAGGTGGAAGGCGGTGTTACGGAGAGGGGTCGGGCAACAAACGATGATGATGATGGTGGTGGTAATAGTGATGCTGGTGGTGGTGATGATGATGATGATGATGATGATGGTAGTGATGATAATTGTGATGATGATGATGATGATGTAGAAGATGGGCGCTAGACGGAGAGCACGGTGCTGCCAGTGGCGAGCGTTGGCGATGATGATGATGATGGGGGTGGTGGTG
>QVRM01002793.1:307500-449758 GCA_003439945.1 Dermanyssus gallinae
ACCCATCCGGAACACATCATCCTCGAAAGCTTAATTGCGTCTCTGGCTGTGTGAAGGTACCATCTTGTGGTCACCAGAGTTCACTCGCATCGATTCCATCAAAATTGTACTTTAAAAAATTTGACCTGGGACTTTTTAACTTAAGCCAGCTAATTCGGATACATATATATATATATATATATGACGTCGAGTTCCTAAGAGCGGCGCTCCCCGACTCGCAAAAACCTCGCAGATTTGGATCCATTACTATCTCTATTAGTGGTGTATGGGACACCGAATCTGCGAGTACGCTCTTGGGGCTCACGAAGAAGAATTATATGAAAATGACCGTTTTAACGTTGCAAGGGACTTTGAGGATATACCGCACCAAGTCCATAAGAGGGAGTTGCCAACAAGCAAGGACACGGGCAACTGGATCTTAACTTCACGCGACACCCTTTTGCCACTATTTTTATTAAGGCGAGCACTGTCGGGTGTGCAAACGTATTGCAAGTGAATAATAAATCATCACAATATGTTCTATATATATTTCTTTTTTTAATGGGGTGACGATACGTATACTAAAACTGACCTTAATTAGCGAAAACTGTGTCAGAATGGGTTTCAGACTAGTGGATATTCTTTGCAGCCCGTTTAACACATCGAATGCTGTTATTTCTTCTTAGGCAAGTTAGTCTTCTTTTTCTAAGTCAGACACGCTTTCAAACTTGCGCGGTTTTGAATATCCGTCTTCTTACCAGACTTCTCTAGCGGGGGGTCGGACCAATTATGAAATTCACAACACTCCCGGAGTTTATTGCGATGTTGGTAGAGCGTCGATGCAGCAGCGAAGAAAAATTGTTGTAGGCCTCAAAGATAGGCAAGATTTGTGATAGTGGAAAATATATTGCGGTAGATATAATTCGAATTTGGTTATATACTTAGAGGCAATCCTGTTGGCCGTTCTCGAACTCAAGAATAATGAAAACCCATGATGGTACGATCATCAGTTAGCTCTCTCATCACTAAAGCAACCTGTACAGATCTTGCATAGCTCGAGAATGTAGCCGTTGGGAAGCGTGAAGTTCGCAGGAGCAAGGCGCGCCATACCATTTATCATCTTCAAAAAGGCGTCTAAGTCGCAATACCTTGGTGCATTGTCCTGATGAATAACTCAGTTGTAAGGCGAGCTACGTGGTCATCCGTAAGAAAAACAGGTTGCCGCACTTCAAGTAGTTTAGCCATATTCTCTAGGCCATTCCTATTCTGATGAGCCTCCGTGGTCAATAAATGGTGTGAAGACTGCGATACGCGGATCATCGCATGTTTTTTTATCTGCAGCTGTCTTCGCTGAGGCATAACACTTTGCTGTGCTTCTCTATTAAGCTCGCACCTTGTTGTGTGTATTTCGACAGACTGGGGTGAAAATGCCGTAAATGAGTGTGTTGGACCACGTCGGTTAGCGTTTCGAGGCCGTCGAACACACCATATCAAAGTAGTGTTAACCTGGATTGCCTTTGTCAAAGACGATTGATGTTGTGAAATCAATAACTGAAGACTCATATGGCACATTAAACGTAACACTTTCCGCGTTACTGGAATATGACTTCTGGAATCATGCATTCCCCATCAAGTTGTCGAGCTGCTCAGCTTGACCGTGTCCCAACCTCGAGAAGGTACATCAGCAGGGTTGCCGATTTCGTCAATTTGCGCCCACTGTGTCGGCGTAGAAAGTTTTGAAATCTCTTTTCGTCGGCTACGAATCAACCCCACGTGTTTGTCTGGGTTGTGGTCACCGCGAATTCAATGGAGAACTAATATCTCCCTTCGAGTAGGCGGCTCTGCTATCCCTCTCAGCTCAGAGGCAAAATTTCTTGGCATTGCACTACACGAGCATATGAAATGAGAGAGTCAAGTGAGGTCAAGTTTCAGGGTCTGCTACGTCGTAGTGGCCTCACTCGTGCGTTTGAGGAGAGCTAAGGCTTCGCGGGATCTTCTGGTACGTGTCTTATTTGTATTATATTACGCGGAATTACTCTGTAGGGCGCCACGTATTCCACGACCCTAGACAAGCTAAGGGTCGTTCAGAATGACGCGGTTAGAGCCATAATATGTCTTCCTCGTCACGCAAGTGTGACTCCATGGTACACCAGGCTCGGGCTTCTCAAGCCTGATCAGCTGACACGTTTAAAGTTAGCCGTGCTAGCCTATAAGGTGCAAAACAATGGAATTCTTTCAAATTGTGCTTTTGACTTTGTTCTACCCCAGTACGGTTGCAGCGCTACAGGGACCAACTCAGGGTGCCAGGGTTCAGACTCACCCTTCTTCGGCACTCCCTGTCCTACACATGCTGCCCACGATCTGGAACGAGCTGCCATTGGCGCTTCTAAATGCAAGCCGGGCCGCTGTTTTTAAACGACATCTTCTCCTACATCTGAAGAACGAATAAACAAGTGCCTCAGAGTGAATTGTTTTAAATTTATTATACTATATAGGTATTACACTTGCAATATGTTAGTTTTAAAGTTTTAAACTTTTATTGTGTTAATTATACTCAATATTTATTGCTTTATCGCGTATACACTCTTGGTTTGTGAATACACTCGTAAACTTCTATTTCGTTACTTATACTCAATTTTGTTGTTTTATCGCGTACACGCTTTTGATTTGTACATACACATTATGTATGTTTTGAATGAAAGGTGACAGATTGCCAACGTGTTAGGCACGTCAATAAACCTGATTAATTGGTTGATTGATTGAACGTTCAAAGAATCCGACAAAAGAAACTTTGCTGCGCTTTTGAGGCCTAAAAAAGTTCCAAGGTTTTGACAGGTGCAAATGGTCAAATTGGCTTTGTCAAACTTTCTTCCGATTGCGGCGGCAAGTTTTATTAAGTGTCAATTTTTGCCTGTGACTGCTTTTTGTAGAATTAGTTTTACCTACATGATGTATGGAGATACCATATATCATGTAGGTAAAGGAGGATAGAGGATACCATATATCTATAATATCTATATCATAATATGAATATTACACTGCACTTTATCGGTGACGCTTTGTGCACCAAATCAATGAGCTCATTTCATGTAATAATTAAAAGGTCATCATCGTCTTTCCACAGAACCCTTAAGATTTCACATTCTTCTTCAGAAACGGCTAGATTGTTTTCCCTCAACAACGTCTCCCGGTTTTTTGCTAACTCGCCACCTTTCATTTGCATTCTAGCCTCTACCAATGCGTAGTTTTTTTGGTAGAGGGTGAGTGCATTCCTACGAATTATCTGGGGCTACCGAAGTGTGTCACTGATCCATAGTAAGCACATCAAAATTAAGATACTTTTCGTGAACACTCACAGTAAAGTAAGCATTGCAGATATCAGCTGCGATAGCGATCTTATGTCTTCGAAATTTCAAAATAATTCTGACAGCCGTTGGTGACAGATTTGGAATATAGGCGATTCTATTGCTGAGTCTATCCCTTGATATCGCTCTGTCCCTTGATATGCGAGAAAGCAGTAAACACAGGCTGGACATGTGTATTTTCTTATTCGGGTTTATGACTGAAGATGAGGAAGTTCGAGCAATGCAGTTGTACCCTCATGAAGTGCCTTGACGATCATGGTTGAACCGGAACCTCCCAAGAAGAGACCTCAATTCTGGGCGAGACCCTATTGTTGCCGAGTTTAGGGACCTTTGCACGGCCGAGATCTATCGACATGAGTAACGCATGTATGTAAATCTATTCTGTGTAGTGTTTTCTTAAAGCTATGCGTGAGGTTATCAAAATCTCTCTTTGATTACGACACATTCGTTAGATGAATATCCGCATATCAGTGTATTCGTTCAATTTATTTTTTTATGAGACAGAACAACGTGATTCTGCGATCACTGCATGAAATAGAAAGAGTGATGGCAAGCGACTGTATCTTGGTAGGCGTGGTTGCCTATATGTCATTTACTCCCATTCATCTTCATGGCACAACTATCTGTTATGTGTGCCATGTCGAAAGCGCTGAATAGTACCCCGATTTCCAATGGCCCATTTGGCTTTTCTATCCCAATCTGTGGCGACGCTTGTCCGTATGTTCTCAGAGATGCGTAATAATAACTTTATAGAAACGTCTAGACTGAACAAAGCGTTAAAAATCACATTCTCGCTGTTACGGAGGCGAGCAGCGAACGATACGGCCGTGAACGCGTGGTTCCCTTGTTTCCTCCAAATACATGGACGTAAAGCCCTTCGTGTCCCTTTAGCTTCAACTGCAGCATCTATGCATACTTGTCGGTGAAGTACGTACACTGAGATCTCGTTGGATTTAAATTTTGCGCATTTTTTATTTGCCTCGCAGCAGGCAGCGTTATGGCCTGATTTCAGATAGCGTTTGCATAATCCCGCCTCATCAATAATTCGTATGTGCTTATTTTGTGATATACATATATTGCTTGCAATGATAATAGTAATCAGGACCCTTACAGAATAAACATGGCTTACGCGGTTCAAGTTTGTCGTTGATGACGGACGAAAAGCTGCCTTTGTTGTGACATGAGAAGGAGGGACAAGTAACTTGTTGCTGTTGTAAATATACACTTAGGTATATATATATATATACTATATATATTATTATATATATATATATATATATATATATATATATATATATATATATGTATATATATTTATATATATATATATGTATATATATTTATATATATATATATGCTGGAGCCCTCGTCGCTTTTTCACTCTCTCTTGTACACGAGTAATAGATAGCAAGTTCCCGTCATCGTACTGGTGCTACCCATCGAGGTGAAGTTTCTCACAAATATGACCCTTTTTCCTTGCAATTTTAGTACATTCTATTTGCCGACCGATAGACCATGTATGTCCGAAATTTACAGGAATCCAGTTAAAAGAAGAAGATGAAGAAGAAGCCCATGACAAGACGAGAAGAAGAAATATTTACAAAACATAAACTCGAAGACCAGAACAAGAGACTGCCGAACAGAAACACTAGAGGAGGGCAGAAGTCGTCTTTAGACGCAAATTCGTGCACATGCGGCGATAGCAGCATGTCCACGATAACTGCTGGAAAATGGCCGCCCACCGTTGATTGGCATTGCAAAATGGCAAATGGCCAAGCAAAATGGCTTAGTGGCAAAGCCTTTGCCTTGCATTCGGGAGGACTGGGTTCGAGACCCAGACCGGCCACTCTTAAATTGGTTTGCATGGTTTCCAATTTAGACAAGGTAAATGCCGGAGTGGACTAAAATTAGCCATGACATGAATAAACCGTACACGGGCATTAGCCTTACGAAAAATCTTTTTTAAAAAAAATTAAAAACAAAAATGCACAGCCACCGGTGTACGCTTACAGACGAACACCATAGCTGACACGTCGTCATATGATCTGATAATGATGTCATCAGCCAATCTAACAGAGAGACCCTGGTGCATACTGCTGTTACTGATATACTGACTCACTACACGTTGAGCCACGTGCTGGGGTCATGTACTCGGCGAGGTACATATCTAGTGCTATCACTCGGCTTTACCATCCACACTTTATATATATATATATATATATATATATATATAGAAGGACGCTATTGTTGCTATTACGAAATGTAGACAACTGCATCTATGCTTATGCTCAGATATGTTTGTGAGATAATGTGCCTAGATTTCCATTTTCTAGGAGAGTTCCAGTTACGGATACAATTCACCCCGAAAAAAAATTCTGCATAATATTTTTCCTATCGTGTGTGCATATTGCATACAGTGTAGATAAATCTGTCACAGCAAACTAACAAGATAAAAATATGCCAAAAATGGCAGAAATTATTTAAAGCCAATATCCTGTTGAAGGTTGTGGGGATCACCTTTCAACGATTTTTATTCCTTTTATTTAAAGTGCCGTATAAGTACATTAAATTATTTCTCTGTTTGTTTTTTCTTTCGAGCTCCGGGGCAACGTTACTGCTCTGTGTTACGGCTGCGGGCACCGTACCCATAACCCCGGGGGTATTCCTTCTTGTACTTTCAGGATGCCGGGTCATTTAAAAATCGCAAGGGTTGCATAGGGGATGCTGTTTGCCCTTTATTGATGTTCAGGTTATTTTTTAACAGATAAACCTGATGTTTTTGTAGATTTCCCAGACGTAGTCAATCCTGATGCGTTTAGTTATTTTACGCATACCTAATACACAACATGATTTAGACACATTTAAATGTCGACGTAATAACGAAGAAATCATATGGTCAATGGTGTAGGCATATCGGGTACACTGGTTGGCCTCTAAGCTACGCGGCACAGATTTTCAACTGCTGTTTTTTATTTGAGAACTTGTAGAATTTAATATTTGACATATACCAGTCTACTTGAGCTTGTTTAGTCGATACGGCAAGCATGATAGAACAGTACTCGGCTTAGCTTACGTCTACAGCACAAAACCGCAATACCGTAATAGGCCGTAATTTCTGTTCGCTTTCGTTGAGAGCGCCACGGCGTATAGTCTTGTTTCGTTTTGTGGCGTACCGCACGTAGCACTTATCACTTTTGTCGGCCTTTTCTTTTCAACGTATATAGTCGATATGAAACCGTGTTTATATATATATATATATATATATATATATATAGGAAAGAGACACAAGAGGCATGGTCCTGCCTTCATCGTTGTTAAATGGCTGACTGCCTGGACACTCCTTAAGGCCACCTAGTTCTAATTGCCTTTGAGCAAATGATGGGTTGGGCTACGGATGCGTCCGCCCTCAACAGGGTAACCGTGTGGAAGGTGGTTTAACCCAGTCGATCAAGGCACCGCGCTCCCTTAGGAGCTAAAAGTAGCGTTCCGAGTCGTGCGCTTGACGATATGGATGATTACAGCCGCTGCAACAGCAGCAAAACCGCAGAACGTTTCCTACAAAACCTGCAAATGCTGAACTTTTCACAGCGATTATATATATATATTGCGACTATTGCCGGTTTAAAATCCTGACAGGCACAGTTTTCCTCAGCCATCCTCCAAACGGATGGGTAGACTGAATAAGGAAAGAACGTTAGAGTAGCAAAAGTTTTAGCAAACCGGCACTTCTGGCATGCGGATGTCGACTGAATGACCACGTAGCGCAATTCAGACTAGTAAGGATGCTTGCGTTTCGTTAAAAAGATTCAGTCATAATGTCACGCCACGTGTTATGTCCTACTGACACTATTTTCTTTTACACGATGTCCTGTTCTCTCAAGCGGTCTTCATTCAATGACATTATAAAGACTGAAATTCGTATATGTACATTTAAACTCATCATTATTTTAGTAGCGGCATATTGCTTAAGGATCCTAGCTCCCAAGAACATCTTAGATAACAAGAACATTGACACGGTTACAACTATGCTTGTTAGACTACAACCATGCTTAAGTGTTTTAGAAGAACAATTGGTTGACGAAAACCGCCCCATCTACGTTTGTTCTGCGTATATGCAACAAACCGATATTAGTGGAGAACATAGCACACTGGTTACCGGTTCAACCGCAACACACAATTAAACATACAAACGCGCAAAGAAAGACAAAATTAGAGATTTGTGTATTCGAATTCACGAATGGTAATAAATGTAAATCCTGCGCTTGAAAGGCACAACTCATACATATTGTGCACATCTAATTTAATCACTGCGAACAAATAGCGGCGACGTACATAATGACAATAGTGGTAGTAGCAGGCAAATGTATACGATTCTAGTGCTAGTAAGAATTATCAGTCTAAAAAACGGATGGGCCAGAAAGCTCTGTATGCTTACCATCGTCTTTTATTAGAGGGCACTATCATTGGAGTGGACCTTATGTTTGTTTGTGTGACACCTCAGTTTCTGGCACTGCACAAATCGTCTGTGCACTTCAGCCCTGCAGTCTGCGTTGGTGTCTAGATCAAGCCATTATTTAACCCTTATCGTAGTTTTCTATAAACTCAGCGTCTGTTTTCCACCACCGAGAGCGACAGTGTACTTCAAAGAAATGAAGGTAACAATTAGATGCAAATGTGTATTCTTTCAGCTTGGTGAAGCTGAAACCGGTCGTGGCAGAGCGGCATTCTTGCTCATAGAATAGCTTGTTTTAAGTGGTGAAAGTGAGAAGGTCGTTTCATGTGTGATTAGCCGATCAGATTAATGCGGATGGGATCATATGGACTGTTTTAACGACAGAGTTTAGTTGCCTCACTAGACCTATGTAGTTCAGGACCGCAAGGCCCAGTGACCAAAGCTGGCCCATTTTCTCCTTACTCGCGTCAACCTAAAAAAGTCAACAAAACCCTAACTTAGGCCAAAAGTTTTGTCCTAAAGATGGGTTTTCGTTTAACCGCGCATGTGAAGACATGTTAGATGCTATTGTTGCAGTCTTTACTGTCATAGTTGTGGCTTTTTAGCGGCCGGTCAGAAGATGTACACTACTCACACTTGATGGTATTTGCAAAAAAGGAAGTACCTTAGCGGTAGACATCGAGTAGGAGCTAAATACACAGTTAGGGTGATTAACAAATGCTGCAAGGGTTGTATTTTTTGATCGCATGTTTAATAAATCATCGGCCGTTCCGACAGCGAGCCATTTCGAAGAAGCTCACCCAACTTATCTCGCCGTCTCGCGCCTTGGTTTCAACCTATAATGCATGTCGATTGGCCAACTCAATTAGCTTTGTTTTCACATTACTGTTTGTTCGAATAGATTAAACTATATAGAATGTCCTGTTTCGTACCTACCACCTATTAGGCTGTGGTTGTCTCTATAGCCAGCGTTAGGTCGTGTGCTAGGTGGCTTGGCGCTCGTATGCTAGTTGGAGTTACTTTGCGTCACCTTTTGCGGCTTCATCTCCTTCTACGAGTGTTCCTCGGTCACGGCCGTCCTAGGCCCCGCGGCCTCCATCCCGTGGCCGAGCTTCTTTGTGGTTCGCCTTGGGGCTCAAGTCGGTTGTGCGTTCCCATCCATGCGCGCTGCCGCTGCTGCCGCCGCCGCCGCCGGTCGTCACCCCAATGCTATATATAGAGAGACGTGTAGCAGCTCGCTCACGTTGGCCCGATGTGCCGTGTGGCACGCGTAGAAACAACGGCCTGCCCTAAAGCTGCCTTGTTTCATCTCAAGGAGAGGCGGGTTCTACTGGCATCCTCCTGTCCTGTATTTTTGCTTGAGAGTGCCCTGGCTATCATTGCATACCCCCAACCTAATCACTGCAGACACGGCGCCGTTGTCATCATTATCATCATTACTATCGTCCTCGTCCTCATCGTCGTCGTCTTCATCATTACTATCATTACCAGCGGCGTCGTCGTCGTTGTTGTCGTTGCGCGCGCCGATTTGAGCTTCTGCTTGGGTCGCCATGATCTAGCTTCAACAAATGGGCAAGGAACTACGTGCTTCTTCTTCCACCTCTTCTTTGTTTAAGCTTGGAAGAAAATGACTGGTATGGTGCGTTCGTCGGCCGCTTGTGGCGGAAACGGTGATATGAACTATGTGGGGCGAAGATGTACGAGCTGTTGAAGGCGATGCCTTGAAAGGAGTTGCGCGATTGTTGGCAACCTACAACTCACCCACATACGCCCCCCGCCTCGCCCGTAAAGACTACTCTCCTACAACCAATTCATATTCGGCCGTTTTGCCTTGTGCTCCAATTTTCCGCTGTCTGATCAAACGACAGGGGAGTAAGACGTACAGACGTAAGAGAGGACAAGCGAAAGTTAGGCGAGGGAGCTAAAGAGAAGGCGTGAGAGGCAAGAGATGCCTTTTTACGCGAGAACACGCACGCTCCCCCATACACATGGAAACACACGAGAGACAGTCGACTAAACCTGCGGTTTTTCCACGAGGCCGTCCGTGATCGTTGAAGTTCCGCACCACTACCCTAATCACTACTCAATGCCTCTCCAGAGCAACTTTGCGGAATAAACACAAACATTGTGGCTACACAATTTGCGGTAGGATACACACGCCCACACACACACACACACAGGAGACTGTACGTACTGCAGACAAAGCCTGATGTTTGCTTGCCATTCGTAACAATGATTACATTCATTGACCAAATAGTAGGTATTAGAATTTGCTATATTACACGATTTACAGAAACCGGATTGGAGCATTTGAGTAAATGATATGTTGTGCACTTATGGTCGCAACGTTGACAAGTACATGATTCGTTAGCTTTATGGTATTCAGTTTGAACACCAATTTTATGATGAAACCCATGCATAGCAAATCGAAGAGTAAGATGGTGATTTGCCATATGGGGATCCTTCCACGTGCCCGTGGCAGGCGTCATAAAAAAGGCTGGGTCGACATCGGCCAGTTTTGCCTCCCAATTCTGTATATGCTGCCCAAGTGCCTCATCTTTGGTTGTCAGGTTGAAGCTCCGCTGCAAAGTCTCTGTGAAGAGAGATGTTCCAGCCGCCAGGCAGACAAGTCAACCAGGCCATTACCATTCACATACTTTTGCAGAGTTGGGAGCGCTGAGTGTGAAAACGGCTTCTGGAGAACAAACCCAAATCGTCGTCATAGAGCATCGATGATCGTCATCGAGGATAACTGTGCGCTGTTGAAGGATTGAGGCAATTAGCTAACGAAATGTGAACGATACTCCGAGATACGCCAGCTTAGCCACAATCAGTTTCCGCGACGCTGTGTCAAAGGTAGATTTAAAGTCCACGAAAACGGCGTAGAAAGGTAACGGTTTGGAGTGAGGCTCGACCGAATCTTGCAGAGAAGCACGGAGCAAGCAGTCATCGTCGACTTTCCTCTTTTAAATTCATGCTGCTCTTCCCGCAAGCCATCCACGCCATCGAGAAACGCCATTCGCTTGGTCAATATACTAGCTAAAACATTGTATACAGCACTTTTCTTCGCAATACCACGCCAAGGCGACGGAGAGAGCGGGTTGCCCTTGCCTTTTGGTATGACACTTAAAATAAGTTCCCTCCATGACTAGGACAAGAATGCATATTCTTGTATCTTGCTGAATAAAGCGTGTTTGGCAAGAACCAGCAGCATAACTTAGTGCAGGTGTTCATTTTGCACTTGATCTGGACCTGATGCTTACGTACGAGATTTTACCTTCAGTATGGCGTTGATAACTTCATTTTTAGTAATCTCAGCCAAGATACCGTCTCTGGCTTGCATAGTCAACTCATCCCACACATATATGAGTTTAGGAACATTATCTGGGATGGTACTATCGGGTGTGTACATCTGCCGCTCTTCACTCTTTAGATGGGATAGGCCAAGCGACGGTCCGGGATTCGCGTTGAATTCATTTATACGGTTGTCTCATGGTTTCCAGATTTCCAGAATGATGCAATTTTCTTCATTCAGAGCATAGTCTGTTCTGATCTAATCCTGTCTTTGTACGCCCTGTGAGCCATTGCTATAACGGCAATATGACGCCTTGTAATCGGGACAGAATCTAAGCTTGAACAACATAATGTCTTAAATATCGCAGCTGTGTTCACCCAAGGGACGCTGCGCCTAAAATGTTTAGGCTGACCCTCAGCCAAGATTTAACGTCCACGGGACTGCTTTTCGCATTGCTTCATAGACGGACCCTCCTCATAAATACAAATGTGCAACGGTGGGGCTCGAGCCCGCGCACCTCCTATGTGCATCCTCCCGTCGCGAGGCGCAGACAAATGCACCACGCCACCGGGCTCGACGCTACGCCGGATCGCTTTTCGCAGACGCTTCGTCGTAAGACTGAAACGATACGACTGGCGTACTTATCAACCGAAAACTATTTTGAAGGTGGCAACATTTCTCGAAAACATAGCACAAGGTGATCAATGACTAGTGACTTCGATTTTGATCTCCGTTGAACTAGAGATTCCGCCGGCAGCCGCGCATTGAGTCCAACCGACTGATGTGATTTAGCTCCGAACGGTGTCACTTGCGACAGCACGCCGTGATACGTCACACAGGTCTCTTCCATGTTTATTGCAAATCTATGCAGTGTAGAATCCATTCATGTTTGAGATCTTTCTAGCCCATGTAAACTTAGTGAGAACAACAATGTCAAACGCGGATAATTCTGCGTGCGGAAAAATATTCAGACCTGTTTTGGTGCCCTTGATATTTCTCTGAATTGTGTTTAGTTCCAGCGCCTGCCTCCCTCGCACAGGAGGGCGCTGCAATTTGAATGGGTAGCCAGTAATTCTCGGATAGAGCAGCGAACGGATTGTATGAGAGGTAGGGGTTGGCCATCATTGGGGGAAAGCCCGAACAAAATACCCCCGGGTGGCGCGATTACTATTGCGGTTGGTCCGAGTGATGTTCGGTCTACGTTGTAGCTGCTAGTGGTTGTTGTTGTTTTTAGAGTTTTGCCCGTTGATTCCGATTCCTCCGTTATTAGTTTGTCGTTGCTGCTTCTAACGACTTTGTCCCCGATTACGAATTTGGCGGTTAGGTAGTTTCTTGACGTCGTTCTTTGCCGCTGTCTGTTGTTTGTGAACAACCTTGTTAACGTTGGCGGTTTTCTTCAAAGTGCGCAGCACGGATGGCAAAGCATTATTTACTTCAACAAATTTACATAAATATCGCACTAGAACATTCGCAATCTTATTCGAGGAAATCTCGTCGTAGCTGAATACTTGTGATAATCATGTTGCTGCCTGTATATTAGTTATGTCTAGAAAAACATAGCCTGTACGTGAAACTTGTAAGAAAGGCTGGCAAGTCCGTTATTGAAACGCTTACACTCTTGGCTGTCAACAGGAGTTGACACTAGAACAAGAGAGTGTCCGGGGTGTTTGTCCTTTGCCTCAACCAGGAAACCTTCTGTATAGAGCTAACGCCTTGCCAGTTTCTATTGTAGCGCACTTTGCATGCCCTGCATTAATGACAACTTGTAATGGGTCCGAGGTGTCAATCATGGCCTGCGGAGTGTCGGTGAAAATCTGCTTAAGATCATACTGAATGGTCTAAGGGAAATGTGAAGATCATTGAACCTCTTGAGTAGCGATAGTTGCTTCTGGCAGCACTTAAGAAGCATATCCCGAGTTGTTATAGATTTTTATATCGTTGGTTTCATTATTTCTGGTGGAGCTGTTTTGAGGTGTTGGAGGGTAGAACTGGAACAACAACATCGCACAGAGTGGCCGGCAGGTGTCGTTGACGGCTTCACGCGTCAGTAAAAAAGGATGATGATGATGTTGTTGTTGATGATGATGGCGCTGCCGCCGTTGTTGTTGTTGTTGTCGTTGCACGCCATTAGCACGGTTGGTTGTAAAGCTTGTGAATAACCTATTCAACAAGTATGCTTAGGTGAAACGATGTTGGTTTTCAAGTTCAATGTTAAATCACAGATGTTGCTGACTTGATTACGAATTTTCGAACGATAGATTACAACCGTACAAGTCCGTGAAATAGCAGTCTGTCGCTAATGTAAAAGTAGGGGTGCCGTAGCCACAATTCTACAGGTATGACTTGTTTTTGGCGGAGCTCGCAAGCGATGCGACCAGCTGGTTCCACAGGTGATCGACGTCGCTAATCGTAATAATAATGTAGGAACATGTACAACATGCAATGGCGTTTGTTAAGATATGGGTCGCTTTCCCTTAGTAAATTTTATTATATTTGACAGAGTAGCCTAAATCGGTGCAATTTATGTCGTATAGTAGTGGCAAACTAAAAATCTAACTTTTAATTTAAGCGAACAAAACGAAGATACGTATTCTGATCAAAGCACCTCTGAGATGGTGAGTGCTCGCTGGAGGTAACCGACAGATGCTCGCCACAACCAAATATATAAAAGAGTGCCCTCTCTACGTACGTTTCATAGCCCTTCATCCGTTTCTAAGTTCATGTATGCATGTATATGAACGCAACGAAGTTCACGTATGCATGTATATAATCGACGCCGCATGAACTCGCTAAGGAAACGTGGGGCAGACACAGGCCTAGAGAGACCAGCGCGCGGGTCGGCACCGACCAAAAATAGCTACGAGACTGCCCCGGTAATCAGCGTGGACGCCGCCAGGTCCCTACGTTAGCTAGCGCTATAAGCGGCAGCAAATCAGGTATTACCAGACACCCACCCCATGCGTCATCTACATGCTCATCCTGGAGTCGTTTCATCCACCCCACCAGATTTGCCAGCAAAGGCACCAGGGCAAACCGCATATATATCCGTATGTACAGAACAGTCGTACGCCGAGCGTATATGCAGACATACACCAATTCGCCTTCGCCGGACTGCCGTGGCCACAAGAAGGTAAGCAGTGGCGCCGGCGGCCTTTTACGAGTATTTCGTCTTTTCTGTCGCTACCGCCGCCGCCGCCGCGGCCAACGTGTCTACCAAGGGCGCGATTTACAATGAGTTGTTAGCTTCCCGAAATAACCTCCTCTTTCCCTGCCTGAGGCAGACAAGTAGGGTTCACTTCGTCGAGGTGTAATCTAGATCGAGAGTACCTGCTATACGCGAAGTTGTTGTATTGTATATACTCGTTGTAGGTATACCCGCAGCGTCGAGCCCGGTGGCGTGATGGGTGCATGCGTCTGCGCCTCGCGACCGGAGGAGACACATAGGTGCGCGGGTTCGAGCCCCACCGTTGCACATTTGTATTAATGGGGGTCCCTCTATAAAGCAATGCGAAAAGCAGTCCTATGGACGTTAAATCTTGGCTGAGAGTCAGCCCCGAAAGGATCTTTTTAGATATACCCGCAGACGCTTTGAGTTCCACTATACTATACGTTGTGAGGTCTTAAGCGCTGTCTCAAACTCGCTCGTCATTCTTGCGCCCCCGTACCCCCTCCCCGCCACTGTTTGCGGCAAGATCTTCAAGTATTGCTTTTCGCGACTACTTTTGTCCCATCTTTCAGTCATAGTCGACCAATATGTCTACTCAGCTTTCTTGTCTCTGCACCCTCTTGCAATCCAGAACTTTGTGGCACTTACGCTATCTGAATTTCTTCACAGTGAGCTGGGCGGCATTGATGACGTGGTCAATACGTGCCTTCTAACACTGTACTTTTCGACACTTTTCCGTGTCGTTAAACGCTTGGAATATACTGTACTACGTCCTCGAATCGTCGCCCATGTGATCTGTTTGAGCTGTGTTTCTTGCTTTCTTGTTTGCTAGTCCAGCCAGTCATATCCTGGAGATTCCCTCCTTACAAAGTTGTGGCTAAGGTATTGGCTGCCCCTCATGAGCTCGGTTCAGGCTTGAGGCAGGAAAAGAAAACGGCAAACGTTTAAGGAAAACACTTTTTTTTCTACGTCTGAGTTAGGCCGTATACGGGACGGCAAAAGATTTCTGGTTGCACTCACTTCTCGGCGCTAGACGTACCATTAAGATGTAAGAACGAAAGCAGGTATTCCAATGGGCATAAGTGCGTTATTTTGATTTCGTTTGTAAATGTTTCGGAATGCTAACAAAAGTGCATTACGAAGGAACCTATATAAACAACAGAGTATAATAAGCAAAAATCACGTAATTGAGTGCAGATATCTTTATTATTCAAACTACGTATACGCAAAGTGATACACGCAGCCGGCACACATTTCTGAAGCGTCCGTGTTTAGACATCATGGCCGTGAGATTATCGTTGACTACTTATTTACATTTATTGCTCTACGGTATTTTGTTAGCGTTTCTTGATACCGTCTCTCTTGAACTAGATACTACTAGATGTTCCACACAGTGGTGCTTGAAAATGAGGAAGTCCGAGCAAACGATGCCAGTGGTCGGCGCGCAAACTGCCTTTCCCGTAGTTTCAAAGTGTTGCCAAAGCACTACCGAGCCTTGGGGATCGGGGGAAAATGCGAGTCTAGTGGGTTCGCCAGTTCCACACTAATCACGCTAGCTGCTCGTGGCGTGTGTGCATCAAGCATTCCCAAAACCTCCAAACATAAATAGGACTAGACCAGCTCAGCAGCGTGTTGACACCTTGTCAGAGCCTAATTCGAAATGATTGTTTAGTCGACTTAATGTGCCCAAAAAATTACATATTAGCTCAGTAGTAACACAGCACTGTTATATGTGGCAATGTCTGTCACTACATAATAAAAGGTGGTGTAGCGTGCAGCCCGATTAGAGAGCTTACGCAACTGTTGTATTTAGATTTTCCACACTCGAATTCCATTTGTGTTCGCTTTGTTCAACACGGCTACTACCGAACATATTAGGACTGACACAAGTCGAGCTTTTGGGGCAGTCCAAAATACCGTAGCATAATCTACCTGCTACGGCCAAAGTTTTACAGCAAATCTCTTCGTTGGAAACAGCCCCATCAGTAAATACTTAGCCCGGCGTTGTGCTGGTTCACGTCGTGACCCAAGTATACGAAGAGAGCTCTGTTTGTCGAGAGTCGGAACCGATGACGTGGTGAAAATGATGCTAATGCCCCTGCTGCTGTTGCTGATGATGATAATGGTGCTAGCAACGACAGTGCTGATTCTGACAAGGTGATCGTTGGGTTCGGCCAGCCCCAGAGGTAGAAGTAGGTTCTCTCGTGCTCTACAGAGGACTGGCTGCTTCCTGGAACAGGGCTAGTGCAGGCGCGGTGACAAGTGGCATTGCTTTTCTTGGTGCATGCAGTTGTTGTTACTGCTGCTGCTGGTTCTGCTGTAGCTTTTCTACTAACGAAAGTGGAACTCTGTGGAAGAGTACGAGAAAGTCAAGCAACAGCAACGAAAATAGCAACAGCAGCAGCAGCAGTCAGGCTAATAGGATTTGCACGCTTCGAGAAGCCTATCGTGTATTCGTCGGTGGCGTCGTAATTGGGAGGCAGGGGAGGCGGCGGAGGTGGGGGTGCGGGGTGACAAAGGTGGAAGAGGAGGAAAAGAAGACCAAGAAGACGACAGCGGAAGAAGTTCTTCGGCCCGTTCTCGTCGCCACCTGCAGTGGTATAGTGTAGTACGCCAATAACCGCCCGCTTCAACGTTGAGCCAAGGCGAGAGGAAGGGAAGGAGACGGCCGTCTTGTAGGGGTGGGCGGCGTGCTTAGGCGGCGTGCCCCCACTGCCGGAATCCGGCATATTGCCCCGTTCAACGACGACGTCGCCGTTGTTGTACCTGCCGGACGTATCGTAGAGTAGTGCTCATGCCATTTCATTCAGGTGGTTGCTGTACGAGGATAGGAGGGGCGCGGAAGGGGCTAGTACTCTAGCACGCGCGTCTCTGTCACTGGGCGTCTTTGCATGAAGGCGACGGCAGCGACAGTGATGGGTTTTTTGGTCGTTTTCCTTACAGCTTTCTGTCGTCAACGCAGTTGTCGTCGTCGTTGTCGTCACAGCCGGTCAGCAAAGCGTTTTTTTCCTGGTCAACGGCTTGTCACCCGCCAACGCAAATCGGCTCCAGGCACTGAAGTAAATTAATGGCGACGTAAGACAAATCTGTCATCAGTTTGGTAAATCATCGGAGACATCGCCGTCGTTAATTCAAGCAGTAATTTATGGCTTTTCTGATGTGATTGACTTTCAATTCTGCATAAGTAAAGGGTCCTAGAAGCCCCGACGTCCCAAGTGTTTACTGTATAGCTGTTGTCGATACATTGATGCAGGATATTTATTGCTGGCCGCGGGGCTTGATTACTACGTCAATTACTCTTAATTGGGCATTTCGACTCTAGCGTACGCTGTTCAAGTTTTTGGCATTTCGGTGAAAGACTCTAGGGCCTGCCTATGTTTTACGACGTTCGGCCAGCTATCTGTTGATCAGTCTTTGCTAGGATTCCGGAGATGAAGCTGGCCCAAAACGAAACAAGTAAGCAACATATATATATATACATATATATATATATGTAAAGCCATGCAACGATCACACGCAGTATATGCTTCTCTGCCAGCGAAGCCAGCCGTGTAGCCGTGCCGAGAGAGTAACTGAGCATCAGGCGTTGATGATTGCGGCATTGGGGCGTTGATGGTTGCCGTCGTTACTGCTGCGTGGTGTTGTAGTGTATAGCTTTCGTAGGTTGCTGGTACAGCCGGCATCTGAATCAAGGTTGGGAAAATGCTGCACGACTGATTAGCACCGTGCGGACGTCGACCGCATCGTCTACTTGTCATTGTCGCCGCCATTGACGTAATTAACCCATTGTTGTCGCCGGTGTCGCCGCTCGCGGAATAGCGTATCGTTGTTGCATGCGCGCGCGTAGATACCGTCGCTGATATCGTGAGCATCACGGGGTCACCCTTGGTGCCCGACGATGCCGCCCGTATGCACAGACGAAACCACAGTCGTGGCACTGCGCAAGCAATGCCTAAGGACCGACGGAAACGACGCGCAATGCCTAGGGCACAGACGACATTTTCGCGCAATACCTAAGTACCGACTCGACAACTCGGCGCTGCCTTCGGGCCGACATCGAGACTTGCTCGAAGCAGAATTTGCTTAGCTAGTTTGCAAGGCGGCAGTGGCTGCTACCACCCAGCCACCCACCCAGCGACGGGCGGGCGGGTGTACCGACCGACCAACCAAGCAACCGAGCGTTGTCCCATGTCTCTATTTGCTCATCGCCTGCTAGCGGTGCACTGGTGTGGATAAGGAGGAGTGGAAACTGGAGGAAGGGCAGGAGGACGAGGACCAGCGGGAGCTGGACGACGAGGAAGAAGAGAAGCAGCGGGAGCAGGATGGCAGTGACGCGGCGATGCCACTGGTAGTAGTGTTTCGGATGAAGAGAGTGGGTTGGGGGGGGGGGTGGCACGGGGCCGAGGGACAGGAGTGGACGAGGTGCCCTTTCCCACGGCCGACCGGCGAGCCGGCCGGCGACCGACGAACCCCCATTCAACGCGAGCCCTTTCACGGAACACGCCGCCAACGCACGGCCACGAGCAAGAAACGATGGCGACGCCGGTGACAGCGACGTATGGGAAAGGACTCTCCTACTCTTCAAAGCCGCCGGGAACGAACGGATCAGTAGTGCTGTTGCTATTGCTGCAAAGGGCAGCAAAAGCACCGAAACAGCCCTCAGAGAGGATTTGGGGCGTGGGTCAGGGCCAGGCCGTGGGGATGCAGAGGCGGCGGCCGCGACAGCGGCTGCTACCACAAGAGATATGTGGGCGACCGGAGAAAGTGCTGCTCTGCTAGAGAGTAGCAACGGTCAAACTTGCCGACGAACGAACGACCGGATGGGTGGCTGGAGGGATGGACCAGACGACCTGTCGGCGTTAGGAGCATTGCCGGCACGGACTGCCTAAGAGGGCCAGCAAGCCTGCCGACTAGCCGACTGCCGTTGTCGCGCTGCCTGCTTGCGAGAGGGAGCTTTCTGTTCTGGCCCGACTCTATTTTGCCCTGCTCCTTCGTCATAGGCGGAAGCCTAGCGGGGTGGTGGAAGGGGCCGGTGCCGATGGAAGAAATAGTGGCCTGCTGCTATAACGGAAGAAAGGTGCAGTTACCCTTACCACCACCTTTGCCTGCGTGCCTCTCAGGAGCCCGTCTCCCAGAGCGGGACGACGGGGCCGACGAGGGTCTGACCCACCCGTCACTGTCGCCCGTCTGACCGGCGTCTTTGGCCACATCCATCTCTCTGTTCCCTTCTATATATATATATATATATATATATGTATACAAGGAAGACACATACAAACTCGAGCACACCGCACGTAGAAGCATTCCCACTCACGTTCATGGATACACGCGCGTATATACAAGTATGAATACACAACTGAACGGGCACACACATGCACACAAACATAGACACACAGCCACAGACAGAGGGTTGTGAGCACAGCGACGCACAGCCGGAGGTTTTCTGTTCCCGGTGGCTGCCCTCCTTCTCAGAGGAGGTAGAGTGGGGGGACATGGGGAGGGAAGAAAAAGAGCGAGTTGTAGGAGGGAGAACTATTCGAGAAAGAAGGCAGCGGAATCCTTTGGCTAGCTGTCGACTTACTCCTCTTTTTTCGGCCTGCTCCTCCGCGTTAGTTATCGGCTGCTATATAACTGCTGCTTAAGGTTTCCGTCTAAGGCAAGAGGAAAGCGGCAAACCCCTTCCCGTCCAAGCCGCCTTCCCAACCTCTTTCCAAAGCCCCTTCCGAACCTGCTGCTGAAGCCCCTTCCGAACCTCCTCCCGAAGCCCCTTCCGAACCTCCTCCCGAAGCTCTCTTGAACCTCTTCCCAAACCCCCGTCTCGGTGCTTTTTTTCTGCATCCCGTCGCGAGGGTTCTCTCGTACCAGCCTCCAAGCCTCCGTTTGAACCTTATCTCGAACAAGGCCCAAGCCTCCTTCGGAGCCTTCTCCCGCGTCACCACACAAACCCCCGGGCCACCCGTTTAGCCGGGCCGGGCGGGGCGGGGCGGCCATGTGGGAAATCCGACTGTCGGTCCGTGACAGGCGTGTGTGTGGTGTGGTGGTGGGGGGGGGGGGGAGACGATAGCTAACGGCGAACTGGCTTGCGCCTCTGCCCTTACTACCGCCGCCGGTGCTGCCTGCGCCCTCTCGCTTTGCCCCTCGCAGCAACGCCGGCGCCACCGCCACCCGGCGGTGGCGCCGGCCTCCGCCACCCCAATCACCTGTTAAGACGGCAGCGGCAGCAGCAGCAGCAGCATCGCTCAGACGGTGAGACGACGGACCCGTCGACCCCCGGCCGTGTCGTGAAACGAAGCCAACAGCTAGCGGCGGCAACCGTAGTATTAGCAGCAACAGCAGAAACAGCAGTAGCAGCAGCAGAAGCGGTAACAGCCGCCACATCCATCCTGTCAACCCTGTCTACTCGTTGGTTAGTTGGTTGGTTCGTTCGTTCGTTGGTTCACTTTACCACCTTCACCATCATCACCCCCGACAACCCCACTAGCCCTACAACCACTACCACCACCACCACCAGTATTCTAAGCGACTGTGTTTTATTGTTTGTTCGTGCTCGTACCATCTTCGTGGTTCCATCGTCTGCTCTGCTGTGGTAGCCGTGCCGTGACCGTGCTAGTTGAGGCATAGTTGTATTAGTTGTCGTAGAAGTGGTGTCCGTCATTGCGCTTGTCGGCGTAGTTTTCGTGATCTTCGTCGTGGTCGTGGTTCGTTCGTGTCCTTACCGCGTTGTCGTTGTCGTCGTCGTCGATACCGATGATTATCGATGTGCCTCGATGTGTTCTGCTAGCCGCGCAACTTAAGTCGCAGGTGAGTGTGCCGTTTGAGTTAAACATCTTGTAACCATATCAGGGTGTCTTAGTAGTAGTAGTAGTAGTAGATCGGGCTTGTAGCTAGCCTTCGTTGCCTGCCTGGTGCTGCCTGTTGCGTGCGTGCGTGCGGGCAGCCGGGCGTATGCGTCAGTCTTCTGTATGTGCAGGTCTCTATCTCTCTCTGTTTTGCTGTCTGCGAAATATGCTGTTCTCTTCCCCTCTATGTCGGGATGAGTCTCTCTCTCTATTCCTCTTGCTTTCTCTCTCTCTCTCTTCATGATGAGCGTATGCGTGTGCTCTAGCTAGTCAAGAAGCTGGACAAATTTTACGAACGATTCAGTGAACGCAGTGAAAAGTGCGTCGGGCATACCGAAAACAGATGGACAGTCCAACCGATAGAAAGCTCAGAGAGAGATACATATAGAGGGGAAACAGTTAGCGTGAATGAGAGAGGAAGGGGTTGGGAGAAGCAGCAGGATAGAAGGCAGTGTGTGTGTGTGTGTGAGAGTCAAAGACAAAATATGTGAGAAATACAAGTGACAGAAATACTGCTGGTAAATGAGAGACGAGAGAGAGAGAGAGCAAAACAGTTAAAAGTGCGGCCTGTATAGCATAGATGAAGAGAGGGAGAGTAAGAGGTCCTGCTCACGGATGGGTGCGAACAGAGACAAGAAGGGAGCACGAGCGCCTGAATGAGAGGATGGGAAACACAAACGGAGAGCGGAAGAGAAGAGATGCATGCGCTCGTCGGATAAGCAGGAGGCCGCGGTCCCGCCGCCTGAGGCCGCGACTCAGTCAGGCCGAATGCGAAGCAACAAGTCCCCTTCCGACAACAACGGCGGCGGGTGGCGCCGGCAGCGGGTGGCCTGTGGCTGAAGCGAGCGCTGTGCCTGCTCTAACTGGCTGCTCCTTGGGTGGTGGCGTATGGCGGAAGCGGGGGCGGCTGCCCTGATGCTGCTGTTGTTGTTGTTGCTGTTGCAGCAACAGCTGCTGATGCTGCTGCTGCTGGTGGAAGTTTCTTCTTGCGCAGACTCCAACAGACACCGCCAATTGGACACCGCCTGAGCCGACTCCAACCGAATGAGTCGCCGAGCCAAAGTGGCAAATACAAGTATACACAAGATGGCGTTGACATATACGACGAGGTTGACGTATACGACGATGACGGCGACGACGACGACGACGACGCCATAAATCATCATCACCACCATCATCATTAGTCACTACTATTATTATTATTATTATTATTAGTGGTATAGGTATAATGTGATTTATATTATTATTATTATCATCATTTCGTCTAGTATCATCAGCCTATTGAGCGCTGAGCACAGCATCTTGAGTCAGCACCGCCGTTATTTGACCCGAGCACGCCGCAGCCGCCACGTCTCGTCACGCATCGTCGGGGGTGCGTTATAGGGGGGTGGGGGTGCGCTATAGGCGGTGGGGGGTGAGGGTGGTAGTTGTAGCAGTAGTGCTAACAGCAGTGGAAGTAATATTGATCGCAGCGGTGGCAGGAGTAGGTTGCAGTAGTCGCCTTAGCCATAACAGTTGTGGTAGCAGGGTGGCCTTACGTGCCCCCTTACTACGTGTCTACGTGCTAAGTAACGTCTATTGAGTGAGCTTGGTGTGAACTCCTTGGCCTACTGAATTTGAACCAGCCCCATTTGACCAGCCCCGTCTATCCATCGATTTTCTACAATGCTCTGCACGCCTAGTGGGCATGCAGAGCAGCGCACACCCTTCTCGCTTCAGAACGTTGCGACAATGTTGATGATCTGATAAAGGTGATGGCCAGGGTGATGGCGTGTGGTGGTTTCATGATGACGATGATTATGATCAGACCGTTAATAGTGGTTTCGATGCTCTCCTGCAGAGACAGCAATAACCCTGCGGATTACCGGTGACCAGCGGTACGATGACGCGAGTCGAATCGCAGCAGCAGCAGCAGCAGCAGCAACAACAACTGCGCTAATATCGCTCTATTTTAGGCTCATTTGTTGCCAGAGAGGACAAACATGTTGCCGTTGTAATAAGCCAGTGCTTCGATCTCAGGATGCGCAAAACGACAGCAGACGTGTGAGCGCGACATATCAGACAGGCTTGGATTTGGAGTGAAGGATATGACATAAACAAGCGAAACCGGTGGTGTCAAATCGCCCTTAGGCTGGCCTCCAGTCATAATGCGCGGCTCTGTCGGTTAGCGGTATACAGCCGTAAGTGAAAGCAGCCCCTTATAGTGGAGCTGTTCACCAAATTGCGAAGTTGGCTCACGCGACATGAACGGACGATGCCTAGCGAGTGTTTGCATATTCGATATATCTACCTACTGCCGCGCTGCGACGGCAAACCATACGTTTGATAAAGCAAGTCGATTCATATGTGAACATAATGTTAGTACTACTACTACTACTAACCAGCTACAAACAGTAGGAGAGACTACATGATAAAGGCGTTCGTAGAGTGTTCGATCGTTTAGTTGTCGACAATTATTTCGACGTTACGCATTCCCTCGCTGCAGGAAGAGAATTAACTAGATTCAACCAGCTTCAAAAGTGTCAAAATAGTCATCCAGTTCATCTATGTCATCAACCGTTAAATTAATTATATAAAATTGACGTCTCGGTAAGCTTTCACAAGAACTTTGACATTTTGACAACGCGGGTTGCTTAGTCTCTTTAACACCTCTCCAGTCTGGGTTGCTTAGTCTCCCTAACAACTTTGCAGGCAGGCGCACAACTCATACTTCTCGTGAAGGGCTGCGTTTGAACATACCAGGTAGTAATAACCATGCATTATGTACCTGGTGTATACGTGGCGACTGTCACATGCACGACCAAACTAATGGTGCTGTGCATTAAAAATGTCCAAACCAGCGACCTCCCGTCTGTCCTGTTCGACTTTAGCTTCTCGCACTGAAGTAAAACGTTTGTAAGGTACTACACGCAGCATCTTTAGCCTTAGTCAGATTGTTTTAGAAGCCGACGGACGGCCTGACATAAGGTACACGAAGCGGCTTCTTGCTCGGATAGGCAAACAAAGCACTCGCTTCATATATAATGAAGAACACATCTCAACAGCTGGTTTAAATAGCTGGTTTCACACCCTGTCAAGACCGTACATTAGCCCCAAAACAATCTTAAGTACGATGAATCTTACTGCTAAGAAAACGAACAGTCTTCGGACACTGGCTACTTCTCCGTAACAAAAGACAAGTGCCTTTTGTACTGTTTCGTTTATATGCGCTGTGAATGTCGTTCCTGTATATTATTATACACTCCAGAAGGCCAAGGTACTGGAAAAGTTAACAAACACCAATGGTTGGCCGCAGCAACGTATAACGTCTCTGGCAGCCAATCGACCTTCACGCCTGAGTTTCATGACTTTGGTCTTCCTGGGTGTTCATCTCGCGTCCCTTCGAAACAAGGAAAGCCTCTGTCATAGAGGTAATGGGCTAGATGACACCCAGGTCGCCATAAGCGACCGCAATGTCATCTGCATTCATCACCACAACGGATTTTTGGTACTCCTGTTGGACCAAGGCTATACTTATTGAACGCACCGAAGTAGGTTTATACAGGATCGACCGTCTAAACTGGCGCGCGTATTATCGCCCTTTTTTAAGTCTGTATTTAAATAGTAATATACATTTAAATGACATTGTTTGCGCAAATCGACAGATTCTTATATATATATATATATATATATATATATATATATATTTATATATATATATATATATATATATATATATCTTGTTCTCGCTGATCACGTTTTAATAACGGGTCAAAACCGCAAACAGTTTTGTGTTAAAAGATCCCCGTATACATTTTTGACTACTCTATTAATAGCGGCAGCGATCGAGACGATGTTAGCATGCTGAGACTTGCTCTAGTCTTTCTTAATCACGCCTCACACATAGTAGTCTAACGGACTCAAATCAGGACTGCTCGGTAGCCCTTACGCGCTTGCCCCGAAACATGATCGCCTATCTGCTCAGATAGCCACTCCTGTACCAAACGCCTAATATGAGCGAGAGCGCCATCTTGCGACGTGTTGCACTTCCCTAGACCCCTCGTCTACCCACGGTTGCACTACGGTTTGTAGAACGAAGTTAACCTCTATTGTAACGGTTTCGGCTTTCTAAAAAAAGGCAAAACGGGAGCATGGCAATTCATTTACTGGACACCACACTTAGGACGTGAACACCAGCCGGGAATTTACGTTTTGCCACAAAGGAAAGTTCACCTGGAGCATGGGCACGCGAGCGCTCGTTCCTTCAGTGAATCTATGGGGAAATTTTTTGGTTAGAGAAAAATAGGAAGACGCCGTACTTTTTCGTGTTTATAGGAATTGAGCAAGAAATGGCATCAAACAAGTCTACCGGACTTTGCAGCCTCAGAGAGTTTTGGATAGGAAGTGTACCTGAGGTCCTTGTGATCAAGCCGTCCTTATGGCCATACCAAGTGGGAGAGAGCTAGCCTTCCCATAAGTCTTGGGATAAGAAGAGCTACAGATCTAGCTGCAGTATGCTATACTGCATCCCTGAATGAATTTGGCTCCATGGCGGAATCACTCGCTGACGAAAATGCAAAGATTAAACGAAAAAAACTGCAATTATTGTGGCAGATACCATTGTCAGGGTCAACTCGGTCCCGGCCCTCTGAAAGAGCACGTGAGCCAACATTTACAGCAACGGCTGGCTCCAAGCGCTACCTTCTCTTCAACTTGGCACCATGCTGGACCTAAGCTCCGTCCGCATGGTGTCAGCTCCTTGGCTAGGCGCCCCCGTCTGCCAGTCGTTTTCATGCCTGGCATGCAGCCAACCTGTTGATTCTGACGGTCTGCACCCGTTAAACTGTCTAAAAAGTCCCAACAGACTCACAAGACACGCTAAACTAAACGCCACAGTAAGAATAGCCCTCAGAAGGGCAGGGATACCACCCGCTCCCGAGCCAAAGGGTCTTAATGGCAGCACTAAAGTGCGAAATGACGAGGTCACCATTCCGCTGTATTTACACGGAAAAAATACTGAAAGATATCGGAACACGTATAGAAGACGTTATGGGCGATAGACGTGAGGCCACATTTTTGGGACAAAATGATGTCTTCGGCCGTTTGTAGAGGAAACGTAGCTTCTATCAAAGGCGTCATAAATTGACAAGAAGTGAACAGAGCATGATGGATCTGGCTTAAACGTCCATACCTCACAATTGTAATAATTGAATGAAAATAATTATATATTCTTTTTATTATTAATGATAATAGTAATAATAATAATATGAAGAAAAAAAAAAAATATATATATATATATATAGTAGTGCCCTTTATTATGATGAACTCGCGAATATATGTATATACATTTTGAAGTTAAAGTGGAATATGAATATCGAACTACTCTTGGGCTTGTGAGGGGTGCTACCAATCGAGCTTATCCTCGAGGCAGCCCCTCATTGTGCCCATAATTGCTGCCGTATAATATATATATATATATATGTATATATATATATATATATTATTTTTTTTATTGATACGCATTGCTTAAAAAGCCAATCATAAATTGAAGTAGTTATGCCCAGTGAAGTGGCATTAGCGGAAAATCGCTTTACCGAGAGAACTAAGGAAATCCCACCCGTACCTTGACAAGATATATTACTATATTAAAGAGATAAAGCCAGCTTACAGACTACTGGATGTGTTTTTGCTGGTTCATATATATGTATATTAAAATGCATCACATCGTCTGAAGACGAAACTTCTTTTATTTTTCTCGCGTCTTCTGTAACGAGTTGGTTGCAAGACGTAGTTAGTTGTAAGCTATGAGGTAAAAGGAAGCTGCCGAACACGCTCGTAAGAGTCGAAACGGAACGTGACAAACAAGGAGGGCCCAAGAAATGTCCAGCGCTGGGGGGGTCTCATTTTTTTGGCCCTCCCTGAAGGGTCTCTCTAGCCAAAAACCTTATTGGCGGCAGCAGTTGCTGGGTGTAGACGTGTGGTTTCTGCCTCGAAGCAATGCTTGTCTCTTATACTTGCCACAGTACGGTTCTACATATATCAAATACGACGCTGATTTACTCTAACGCAGTCGACCAGCAAATATAGTTAGGTAAGACACTGAAATACCTCCCATAAACTGTCGCAGCCCGAAAAAAGCAGAAAGACACAGGGATTCAAACTCGAGAAACAGCGTGACGTACTTTAAAATACGTCTATATCATAATCCAGTGCATGTACACACATGTGCGCCTCTAATAAGGAATATATATATATATATATATATATATATATATATATATATATATATATATATATATATATATATATATATATATATATATATTTATACTTGTTAAGTTGAGATGGCTACATCGGATTAGACATTTGATATACGTTTACGTCTGGCAGCCAACGAGAGCCTGTTTCAAGTAGAATAGCAACAAATACCAGCTATGGTTGACCAAGAAACTGCGTCTAAAAAATCACCATGTTCTCGTTCATCGGGCCGTACGGGCCCCTAATGAGGTTTCATCGTTTTCTAAGAGCAAAGTTTACAATATTACGGCTTAGTACTCAACTGCAGAGGAAACAGAAGAACTCCCTCAAGCACACAGAAGTATGCCGTGCTCCATTCTTCCCCGCCGATTGTGGGCCAGGGCGAACGTACAGCGTATGCGCATGGATTGAGTGCAGTGTCCAGTGAAAGAGGCGTGATAGCACCATAATTGGTTTAAACAGTGGAACACAGTAGCACGATAAGTATTTTTGCATGTTCTGCAAACTGTAGTGGGACCGTAGATAAATCATCAGCATTTAATAGTTTGTAATAAGTGTTACAGCATAACAGAATACCTGTTCACAACACTCATTTAGTGCAAGCGTAGCTGGTGGAGCATATAAACATATTCTGAGATAAGCACTCTTGGCCGTCTAGCAGTCTAGATTCAAATCCTATGTGGATTACTGTGTGTGGGCGTTACCACGCAAGGCTCTAACATAACTCGACCAACAACGCAGACTCGCTCACAGCCTCTCTTTAGTAGACATTTGCAAATTTGGATACGCAGGTTTTGCAAGATCCTTGTAGGCAGCAGTCTAGAGCTCGGCATATATTTCCACGGTGTTTACGATAAATACATACGCCCGCTAAGAATGGCCCTACCGGCCCAAGAAGATTTCTGTCATTTAAGTGCCTCCACCTGTTTTGCATATATATATATATATATATATATATATATGTAAAAAGACAAAACCGAGCAAGATGGCTTAGTGGCAAAGCCTTTGCCTTGCATTCGGGTTCGAGACCCAGACCGGCCACTCATTAGACAAGGTAAACGCCGGAGTGGATTCAAAATCGGCCATGACATGAAAAAGCTGTACACGGGTATTAGCCTTACAAAATAGCTAATATATATATATATATATATATATATATATATATATATATATATATATATATATATATATATATATATATATATATTAGCCTTACAAAATAGCTAATATATATATATATATATATATATATGCCGTGTGTATATGCAATCGAAGTCATGCTTCTTTTATGACACTATCAACGCTGCCACACAAAGGGTTGTCGATAAAGGTGGGCACTGGTACTTACGCGCAGTGTATCCATGCACACGTTCGCCTCTATTTAGTCTCAAGGGCGTCAGCGCGTGCACGCACGCCTTAAGAGGGGAAGTGGAGGACGCTCAGATCCATTTTCCTGCCACTCGGTAGCAGGAACCACAGCAGTAGCCGGTCAGCTGTAAGGATGCACACGTCATTGCACGAGAGAGAGAGAGAGAGAGAGAGAGTGGCGCGCAAAGAAACAAGCTGTAATAGTGCCAGCGTCAGTTCCATCACATGTGCGCTGTGAGCGGAAAAGAAGCGCAAATACCTATGTACCATCACATGCACTCTCTCCTTTCTACCGCACGTTTTTTCCGCTGCCCGGCCGTGTGTCGTCCGCTTGTCCGTCTTTGCCGACCCCGGTTCCCTTATGTGATTGTCTCTGGGCGCTATCATCGTCATCATCATCATCATCACCACCAACACCACTGTTGTTGTTGCTGTTGTTGTTGTTGTTGTTGTTGCTGCTGCTGCTGCCCCATTCCCTTCTGCAGAGACGGGCCGACGACCAATAGGCTATTCGGTTACGGCGTCTGCCGATCATTCTGCGGGCCAGCAATGTTTGCGCGACGTCGATGAATAGGCTGGTGGTGCAAATGTCCCGACCCATCCCTACCGGCCGTCGTTGTAACCGTTGTTGTTGTAGTTGTACCGCTGTTGCCCCCGCTGCTGCTGCTGCTGCTGCTGTTGGATAATGAAGCAACCGGCTGCGCCTCTCTACTACTGCTGCCGACATGCATGCCGGCCAAGAGATACTACAAGATTGATCCTCCTTCTCGTCCATCTACTCAACCGCTACCACCACCACCACCTCTTCCACCATCACCCTTTTCGAGCCACCGATCGCCAGGTCTGCGCCAGTCCGCTACTGTCACCGTTGCTACCGCTACTGGCCGGCAAAGCTACCGGTTGACTGGCGAGCCGGTGGGCAATCCGTTCGTTTGCCTGTCCTACTTAGCAGCCGGACACGCGAGCTTGCTTCCTTTTCGTTGCTTCCTTCGTTCCATCGAATTATCCTCTCTTCTGCTACACTCCTCCCCCTCTTTTCTACCGCCTCCAGTTCCTCTATTCCCCTCTCTGCCGCCTCTCCTTTTACCGCTAATATTCGCCCCCTACCGCCGCCACCACTCGCTTCTCTGGCGCCATCATTCTCTCTGCGTCGCCACCACCGCCATTGGCTCGTCTGACGCCACTATTCTCTCCCCTAGCGTCTTTCTTCTCCCCTGTACTGCCTCTATTTCCTCCCACCTGGCCGCCATCTATTTCCCTTCTGCCCCCTTATCCATTTCCTCGGCCTAAAGACCTGGCTGGCTACCAGGCGTTGCTGTTCTCGCGTTGGCCGTGTAGCCGTTTCTGCGTCGTCCCCTTTCCGAAACCCCGACAAGAACGACAAAAAGACTGGCCGATGGCGGACACGCCACTGCCCACTCCTTGCCGCTAGCCGATCAACAGTAGGAACAGCGACAATGACGAACCGAGCGGCCGACCGACCCACATCGAAGTAACCGAAATCTTACCTGTTTGTTCTGCTGAAGATACCCTCAGATTCCCTCCCCACTCCATCAGCGACAGCAAGACAACCCCAAGTCCCTTTCCTGCCCTCGTTCCCTTCCTTGAGCAGGGCCAACCAATAATCAACAATCACCAGCGGCGGCGGCGGCGGTGACGGTGTCGTCCCTCGTCGTGGCCCGTGTGCTTGTGGACTTTGGCGCTGTGGCCGGTGTGGTGGTTGTCCCGCACTCACTTCTGGCTACAAGCACATACGAAACCCCACAACGCACCCTCACACCGCACACTTATATTGCGTGAACGTCCATGACGACGACGACGATGACGCGATCTACTACGTATCTTGCTAACAGGGCAGCCACCATCTATTACTGCAGCTACGACTACGCCCTCCCACCACCACCACCACCAAAACTACTAACTACTTTCCAAGCGAGCATGGTCGGATTCTCCCCGGCGTGTATTCTCCCACCCCCTGACCAAAACTGCACCACTGGCAAGTGGGCTTTAGCCGGTCACAGAGAAGAATGATTTTTTTCAGCGGTTTTTACCTATATCGGCTATTTCCAAGCTATAAAATTCCAGAGTCCAGTGGATCTTACTTTATTCTTTGACCGTTTATGAAACTTGCTTGAAAACGTTGCACTTTTGTGTGGGCTGCTTTTGAAAACAACAACAGCAACAACTTCTGAAGTACACGTGGAATACACTAAACCCGCGCCCGCGTCATCAATATGTATCATCTTTTTCTGCTGCTGCTGCTGCTCTCGCTGACCACTACTGCCAAAACCACCGCAACGACTATTTTGACTAGGTTGCCACGTCCTAGATAGCAGCAACCCGACCGGGAACCGCAACAAGGGTCGTTTGCCCATGACGGTGACGCCCAAGCGTAATGGATATGCCGGCAGGCAGATCCGCTGTCACCGCGGCTGCTCCCAATGCCGTCGCTTGCTTCAGCGGGTTGCCGTTGCCATTAGTGCTCAGACAACGGCAAATTCGACTAACCCTCATCTACTCTTGAACTAGCTTCCTATTTTCTACTCGCTTTGAATGCCGGAGTGGACTACCATCAGTCGGCCATGATTGCACAAAAAGCAGACAACACAGACGTCCAAGTCAAAAAATGTTGTATTACCATATACCCATTATTTGTTTTAAAAAAAGTATGACCATTGATGATAGCTTGTCGAAGCTTTAGTATCAATGATATAACTTCGATTGTACTGTGCGTGCGTGTCCTGACGGAGTGCAACAACACATACGATGGAGATTTTCTGCGGCAAGACGATCATGATGACATCAAGCTCGCTTGTAGCTTTGACCAGTATACTGCTGTAATGATGCGTTATGTAGACAGACATACAGGTGCAGAAGAAGGATAGTATGATGAGGTCTAAGAGTATGAATAGACTGGCAATGAGGTGTCACACGGTCCTCGTTACGGGTCGTTCGGGTGCAATGGGGTGGAGGCTGGCCGAAGTCGACGACCACAATTTCCAACAAGTTGTCTTTCATACGAGTCGCAATTTGTAAGCGGCGGTTCAATACACTCGGACGTACTTCGTTCACCTGAGCGCAGGGAGTTGCGTGGCCTGGCTGCACATCTAGTCTCTCTGGCGGGTTCCCGCAGCAGCCGTGCCGCCACTAATGCCACCGTTGAGTGGGCGGCGAGCGACGGGACTGCCACGAGGCGTGGGGAAGCAATTTGCACTGCTATCTGCACATCATTTGGCCTGAAGGACTGAAGCCAGGCCCGCCGCCGCCGCCAACGCGATCAGCGTTTCAGGGGGTTTTGGCCGTGGCAACAGGTGATGCCTGGGTGGGTGGGTAGGTGTGCTGGCAGGGCAGGTCAAAGCGCGCTAGCCCGAGATAAAAGTGAGGCGATAGGTGAAAAGTGTAATTATATATATATATATATATATATATATATATATATATATATATATATATATATATATATATATATAAACAGAGAGAGATAGAAATGGCGAAACGTAGAAAGGTATATGGAAAGAGAACAGGAAGATGTGTAAACAAGTCTCTCTCTCTCTCTCGATACGGTTCTCCGACACGGGTCGTACTACCGACACCACCATTAAAGCCATTTGGTTTTCGCCGCATGCCGACCCTCCTCGAAACGACCATGATAAACTATGGCTTCGCATTAACAAGGCTCGGGACGTATTAGGGCTACGCTCTTTCTACATCAACCCCTTCGCAAGCTCTTTCCCGCGTACACTCATAATGAGGCAGCACCGGAATATGCCGTTCCGCCACCGGTAATTAGATGCACTCGACATGAAAAAGACCCAAAATTCGGCTGCCCGGATCGAGCCAAACTCGATTCTGAATCGAAAAATACAACTTAGGCATCAGCGGATCACATTTGCTGGAAACTGTTCTCAATACGGCTATTCCTTTTTAGTTGGTATACGTTTATATTCGGTTATATGACAAATATGACAACAATTTGTAAGATCACGCACAAAACGTGTAAGACAAAACATAAGTAAATATATATATATATATATAAATGTGACAAAAATGTACAGTTCCCTCAAGTCTGGCCAAATTGATTTGGGACACCTTAGTGCGTATAAGCATGCGGATACCCAGCTTAAGCATGTTGTGACCGAATATCGTACGTACTCTGTGCTCCTCTTGCTGCGAAGGAAGTAGCGTGCCTTCCGCCAGGGTGACCTGAGCGGAGAATAGCTCGATTCGTGTCATTCACGCCGATGATTAATTAGCGTGCTTTGTACGTACGAGCGCACGGTCGCTGTCTTGCTCATGATTGGCCTGGTCGTCGTCGCCGTCGAGGTTCTCATCGGGGTTCTGCTCGATAAAAAGTAGTAGTAGTAGTAGTAGAGCAGTATTACCAAAGGCTAATGTAGTACTTGCTAATAGAAGATGGAATAGTTGCCGCAGCAGCCGGCGTCACCTGGTGTTGTCAATGTCAATAGGCCAGTAGTTGCTGACTGTCCAGCTGTCGTTCACCGAACGGCCGGAAGGCGAACGCCTCGGGAGAGAAAGCTGTTCTCTCGTTACTGCGCGCGCAAGCCGCGTGAGCGCTGTTCTATTGATTAATTACTGCTACTGTCACTGGAGCTGTCGAAGCGTCGTTCACCGTCGTCGCTGCTTGCATGTTGCGCCCCGCCGGCTCACCAATCCGTTCGCTCGCTGAATACGTCGAGTTAGCTCCGCCGGACGTTATATACAGACGAGGCTATTGTATATATATATATATATATATATATATATATGTATATATATATATATATACTATTGGGATCGTCAAACACATATACACATATATGTGTATGCTAGGCGTCTGGTAGCAGTCTGGCCCAGAAATGGCCTTGTTCGCTGAGCGGAAATGCTTGGACGTCGACACGAATGAGATTGTCGCTCACCTGAGGCTGCTTGGCTGAAAAATCGCTCCAGCAGAATGAAAGGCTGTGAGACCATTCATTATTAATTAGGCAGTTGCCCGGTAGGCTGCGTCACGACAGAACCAGACCAGGCAGCCCCGTACCCTGCCGTAACGAAACCCTCATCGCAGCTCGCGGTGCGGATGCCAGCCATGTAGGTGGGTGAAACCGAGGGTTACAGAGGGTTAGTAGGTGAATGGCTTTTCCTCCTCTGTCCTAGCTGTGTTGTCGCCTTTAGGCCATCACCGAGGAAACGCGAGACCATGGAAGCAGCACACTTAGGCGCTTCTATTGACCCTCGGACAAGAAGTCATATACAGCTCTTGGTTTAGCTGTCATGTCGTTAACCAAGCAGTTTTTCGTGGGTTTCGCGGGCAAGTGAAACACGGACTTTATTCTTGGCACTATCTGGCAGATCTGAAAAGATCTTGAGAGATAATGTGTGACCGATGGCTTCGAAGCACTTAGTCCAGTTGAGATGCATTGTCCAACATATGGCTAACTCCTTAATCATTTTCTAGTTGTGAGGTTCAACGTTAAATACATAAGGCGCAACGTAAACTCCACGTCAATGAATGATTGGAGAGCATATCTTTAATATATATATATATATATATATATGTATAGTTTGTTTTTATTGTTGTTCCTGTACAAGGTCTCGGCAAAAAAAAAGGTTAGAAAGATAAATTAAACCACAAGGCAGAAAATCACACTCGACAAAATCCAACAAATGCTTTCTATGAGCACTTTAAACAAAAGGTAATCACGATGGGCATTTATCATTACGTGAACTTCTGTCAACCATTTTGTGCGTTTGTTAGAACACCGAACAGTAAAAGCAACACACTTGCACATACACACACAAATGAAATAGTCCACTCGTACAGTGTCTTCATAATACACAGCACCTATAAATAAAAAAAACACATGATAATTATAATTTGTAGTGAGGTATCCAAAGTTTTTTTGAATATAGGTCCAGGTCTCAGAGAGACGGCATGAAAGTGTGTGTTGGTTGTACTTCAAGGATACTTATTTTTTTCCCTTCTAGCTGACCCTCAGCCAAGATTTAACGTCCACGGGCCTACTTTTCACATTGTTTTATAGACGGACTCTCACAAATACAAATGTGCAACGGTGGGGCTCGAACCCGAACCGAAGGAATGAAAGAAGAAAGGTTGAGAGAAGTCATCACGCCGTAAACCTCGAGAGAAGGTAGACTAACCCATCTTGCATAAAACACAGAGGCAGGAAGGCCCACAAGGTTAAATGACTCATCGTGTGTAAGAAGCGGGATTTTACTGGAAGCAGAATGCCGAATTTACGTCGACCTCATTATAAACCGCTATTCATGAAGTCTCTTGTAAGCGACATAAAGACATATTGATACTAGCGGGTTTGAGGCCAATTTAGTCAACCGTTTGCCAGCAGCAGAGCTGTCAAAAGAGATAAAAGAACCAAGTAATAATCAAAGAAGAGCAGAGTTCAGAGAACCACAGGTTGGATGGTGGTAAACTTTAAGTAGTTAGAAACAGAAATGTGGCCTATGCGTGTTATCTGACGCGCGTCTAGTTATTTAATGCGCTAGAAGGAGAAGTATCGAGCGGAAAAGAGTGATGTATTGTCGCTAGGCTACGGGACAGAAAGAAGATTGACATTTGCATTGCCAGTAACTATGACAGAAATAGACGTACATTTCGGCAACATATCATCTAGCGTATTCAGCAGGGTGTCCCTACAATTACCATAGTTAGAATAAAACCCTACAAAAAAACATTCAAGACCGGCCCGTTTCTTCAAGTGCTAACGTACTACCTGGACATTACCACCAGGATGATCGTACCATGTTTCTTGAACATTACCACCAGACCATTATAAAATACTGCAGGTGGAGTACACACATTAAACAAATATATCTTTGTGTAACATAGTAATTCTTAAGAAAAGTACATTTATTATATCTAGACCGCCTTCATTCTAGAAACGATACAATACTAAACACCGCTGGACTTTCGTCAAGAGAACGTCAAAAAACTAAGCAAACATTATTTTGACTTATTTTGAATTTTTCTATATTTTGCTACTTACGCGCGATCTTATTTACCAAGTAAGGTTACGCTTTATTGTGTCACTTGTTACCTTATTCACTAAGTGGGCTACGTATATGCATACGTTTTCCAACAGATAACAAGTTAAGTTTAACACAAAGTAATACAAATAGCAATTATATATATATATATATATACATATAGAAAGTATTGTGATGATTTATTAATCATTTACAATACGTTTGCACACTCGGCAGTGCTCGCCTTAAATTGTGCTCGCCAATTATATATATATATATATATATATATATATACCTGGGTGTGTTGTGTCGTGGCGCTACCTTAAGGCTTTGTTTTGTTACCTCGTGTAATTGCTGCCAAAGAAGATCGTTGTTGATAAGCTAACGTCGTTTTCCCATCGCGCGACGCTACGATAAATCGATGTTTGCAGTCACGCCCAATTTCGTCACTATTTTTCCACCTCCGGTTCGGTTCCCGCGCAACGAACACTGCGCAAATAAAGAGTAAGGCGGAAGTAGAAATAGAAAATGATAATGATGGACAATATGCGCGCTTTAACAGATATCAATATAAATCGGTCTGTTTTCAGCATCTATTAAGCATAAATACAAGCACAGACCTACTACAAGCATGCGTCAACAGATACGTGCAAATTGTGCTTATACATATATTTGCGAATATATACATACACGCAGCCAGCTTCTTGGCGTTGTTGCCGGTGTTGTTGTTGTTGTTGGTTGGCTGTTATTGTTATTGGCGTTGTTGTTAGTTGGCTGTTATTGTTGTTGGCGTTGTTGTTGTTGCTGCTGCATGCTACTGTCATTGTATGCATCTGTGCCGTTTCGTTCGCTGTTCGACAACAAGCTCACCCGCTCAGTAGACACACACACACACACACACATACAGACCTATCTCTCTATCTATCCATTCATCCAACAGGTGATCCGGCTCCGCATGCTCCCCATGGCCAATTGACTGGCAACTCGGTAGTCTCAGCCGAGCAGCGTCCGTAGCAGCAGCGGTAGCGAGCGTCACTCCGTGGCAGAAATAGTGGTGGCAGCACTCGAAATGGTGACACCGGATAGCAGTCGAACGAACGGACGGCAGTGGTGGTGGTGGTAGCCGCCTGACGACGGGAACAAAGCAAAGTCGTCGACCAAAAACGACCGCTTCGACATGCCGCCCTCCATTGGAATGTATTATGCAACACGTGTTCGTCGTGTTCGTGCTCACCTCTCGGGAACTCGAAGGCTGCTGCTGCTGCGGCTGCCGCGTTATCCTCCTTCCCCACCCCCGTCTCGCCCCCCCCCCCCCCCCCCCGTCTCGCCGGCGTTGCCAACCCCGCGTTTGCTACCCCCCGCCGCTGTCGTCGTTGTTGTTGTTGTTGTTGTTGTCGTTGTCGCCACCGCTACCATCATCATCAGTCAATTGGGCGATTCTCCATCCGGCCAGGGACCCACCGGCAGACGAACTTGATGACCTTCGGCGAAGCACAAGCCAAGTCGAGGGAACGAGTATACGACGACGACGACAACGACGACTAGAATGTGATGAGGTCCCAAACCCTCCGCCCCCCTGAGAGGGCGGACAGCACTACGAGAGCAGTCGTAGTGCAGCATGGTGGCATAGTTAGCAGTGTTCGAGTAGCATGGTAGCGGTAAACTGAGAGAAGGGGCGGCTCGTTCAGCTTCTGCAGCAGGACGCAGGGAAGGACGAATGTCGTCCAGATTGGGCGACGACAACAGCGACGACAATAACGGCAGCAGCAACAACAACAATAACAACAACAACAACACAACAACAACATACACAACAACAACAACAACAACAACAACAACAACAACAACAACAACAACAACAACAACAACAACAACAACAACAACAACAACAACAACGGCTACCAAGAGGACACTTGCTCGCACCCTCTCTCCTCGTCCGATTGAACGGAAGAGCAGGAAACGAAACACGAAATTGTTGGGGGGCGCGCTTTGTTGATGTCTTTGTTGTTGGTCGTCGTCGTATGTGTGGTGGAGGTGGTGACGGGCAGAAAGTGGAAACCGAGACAAATAGGGGGGGGGGGAAGGGGCAATCAGTTGCTCGTCGTAGTGAGATAGTCGCCGTAGTCGTGGCTGTGGTAATTGTAGTAGTCGAATCCGAGTCGACTGTCGAAGTCGGTCGCCTCTTCAGTCTTCTGCTTCGCCCTGTTGCTCTCCTGTTGGTTGGTCAAAAGTGTGGAGCGGGCCAGGGGTTCGGAGGCGAAGGGGCGTTATTCTCGCTCTTGTCTTTGTGCCGACTCAGCCAGGTAGGTCGTCATCGATCTCGGCCGCTGCGGCAATGAGTACCAGTGGCTGGATAGGCAGGCAGGCAGGCCGACAAGCGGTGGTCCAGCCCAAGGAAAAAAATCACACCTGCCGACTAGAAGGTGCCGACGACAACGGCAATTGGTGCTGCAGCTGCTGGAGTGACGCGACAGAGGCGGCAGCGGCAGCAGCAGCGGACCCCATAGCAGCACTTCCGCCATCCTCACTACCACAGGCGTCCGAACGTCGAAGTGAGGACAGCTTCACTCTGTGGCCCGTTCCGGGACAACCTTTATTTCCCTTCTCTCTGGTGAAGACAAGTCAACGGGAACAACTTTATTGGCGGCAAGCAATGGTGACAACAACCTTTACTAAATCGGCTAAAAAAAACATAACAAGAACAACAACACAGCAAAAACAACCACAACACGAGCAGTCAGAGCAGAAAACAACCACAACAACATTAACCAACGCGTTCTATAGTAAAATAGAGTTCGTCTCGCTGCTAATATTGTCCTCCCTGACTTCGGCTCGAGGCGCACGAGATGCAGTGAGTAAATTGGCAAACTTTAAGTGGTTGTAATTAAAGCCATCAAATTCAAACAGAAGTACCCTTTAAGGCGCATTCTATTTAGTTTGGTCTTAACAGACAACACGACGTTCTCAAAAGCTTTACAACTTACTAATTTTCGTTGACATTCTCTCTATTCAGTAGATGCAGACAGAAAAAAATAACGGTGTTGCGAAAATGCACTAACAGCCGCTCCATTTACTTTGAGTACTTTGCAAGGCAAGCGACATTAGACTACTATACGAGCGTACCAATTAGCATACAGAGTATAATAGCAAGGATACAATGGTATGCCGTATGGATAAAATCAACACGAGCACAACAAGTGTACGGACATTGCAGCAGGTCTTATTTAACTTATCAAATACTCGTCAAGCTATTCTTCTTCTATTTCCACGTCATATATTACAATTATATCTATGCTTTAGGTGGCAAATGCTGTCCCCGTGACGTGTTTGAGAATTGTCAGTGTTTAGATGTCTTCATTCGTTGTTCAGAAGTTGGACTGGCTGAACTCGGGCAGGCAGTGGCAAATGACTTTGGTTCCGCTCGGTCGCGACGGCATGACGTTTCGAGTAGATAAGGAGGTCCAATCATCCTTTGACGTTTGAGTGGAACATTTAGCAGCTGTTCCTTGTACGTCGCACTACGGCTATAGCCACAGCGGAACGGTGGAAAACACCTCCGTTTCCAAAGCACAGAAATGCTGCGAGTTTCTCTTTGCACGCTCGTTGGTGGACGCACGCGGCGGAAAGATCGCGACAAGCCCGAGTCGAACCTTTCGCGTACATCCTCATCATTCGCTATATCGCGGTTGTACTAAAATATGAGGGCGATGGTGTGGCAACCGTCGCTACGTGCGAGAGGCACGCGAAGTGACGCGAACAAATAGACGCGTCGCCCCCGTCTGTGTGGGGTGCAAGCTGGCGGGGCTGGCTCCGACGCGCGCGTGCATATATGGATAGATATGTCATGGGACCGTAAGGCCTCACGTGTACCGGGACAAAGTCAGCAGTAACCAGCAACGGCTTGAACCGTCCGAGCCATCACCGCTACCCGGGAGCGCAGCTTCTCTCCGAGCGACCCGAATGAGATCGTCAACTCTTTTGGAAGGCCAAGAGAAACAGTTGCTCAGCTACGTCTACGTCTATTATTCACCACCGATGAGCTTGCCGGTGCTGTGCCATCCTGCATACAGTGTTGCAGTCGGTTCTTCGGCGATCGTAGCACGTAGCGTGCTTGCTGGACGTGCGGCTGACAAGGTGGCAAGGGAGTGCTCGGGCTTGGATGCTCACCCCTTCCACACTCTGGGGTCAGTCAAGACTTGCGTTACTAAAGTATTATGTGGGTGTGTGAGTGTGGGAGGGGGGGGGGGGGTGTGTATTTCTTTCTAGCGGCCCCCCTATCATCTTCGTTGAGACTCGAGGGTGCTTGGGGCTTATGGCTCATGCATATCAGTGGCGGCACGACCACCGAGGCGTCTGCAACGCCGGCCGCCGCGCTCGACGCTGGCACCCGACGTTGATCAACGGTGGACGTTCGTACCGTGAGATCCGCAGCCTGATAGGACGACCTGCAGACGGAACGCTGTCTTCCTTCATTTGTCCTTCTCCGAGGCGAAAACGTATTTGGTCTGATCCCTGTCGTCCTGACGGCACTACTCTATTCTATTGTAGTAGAGAGACCGGCGCGCCGTAATCGTTCACCGTTTTTGAAAACATCATTCAGCAGTGGTAGCAGGTGTAGCTAGTCGCGCGTTGGCTTGTTGGCTTATCATGGTGTGCGTCCAGACGGTCACAAATAGATAAATAGATTGAGGGAAAGATCTATTTATGTATATATATATATATATATATATATATATATATATATATATATATATACGTATATATTGTAGACGAGTACTGCCGAGTGCGCAAACGTATTGTAAATGATTAGTAAATCATCACAATTTTCTACATCTGTATGTGTGTGGTTAGATAGAAAGACAGATAGATAGAAAAAGAAGTCTAAGCGTCTAAGTACGTTTGCGAAATACTAAAAAGCTTCCAAAAACTAGCTAGGAAATCTTCAGGTCGGAGCCAGCTAGCGAAAAGGCCGGGGACGAGGAAAGAGGACGCCAACCGTCCAGATATTTCGACAAGAAACGAAGGTGAAGCTGCAGTCGGAAATCTTTTTGCTACTGTTACCTCTGTGATGGTTGTTGTTGTTATTGTTGTTCTTATTGTTGGCTTGTTATTGTAGTTGTCGTTGCTGTTGTTGTTGACATTGTTGCTGATGTTGCTGAAGCCGAACCAACCGCTATGCTTTCTACCGGCCGACCAGGCCGAGCTGTTCAACCAATGGAAGCTGCGCGCAGCGAAATTGAAATTCGCAAAGTCAACACGCACCGAATTCGATGAGACGACCCTCCCGCAGTATGCTTGACGGCGTCCTCTCGCTCTCGACATCTCCCACTCTTTCTCTGAGCCTCGCGCTCCCTGCACTAGGAGTTTTGTACGCCTCGCGCCGCACTTCCATATCATCCGCGCGACTCATAACGACCTGTAAGTTTGCAAATCTGACTCGTGATGAGATAGACGACGGATCGAGAGCTGGAGGAAAGCAGCGAAAGAGAGAGAGCGACAGAGAGGAAAAGAGAGAGAAAGAGGGGGCAGATACAAACACGGCCGGCCCTACGGATGGCGGGATAAAGCAGTTCGGGTAACAGGGAGAAGGCGCTCGTGTGCTCCCGCCAAGGACTCTTTGCTGCCCTTCTGTACTCATTCTGCCCTAGCTGGGCAATATATATAACCGGGTCGGGTCGAAACGCTGCGAACGATGACGTGATGCGGGTGGTCGAGACGAACGTGAACGCTGCCTGCCATCCAGACAGTTAGCGTTTGACGAGAAGATGTTCAGGTTACAAATCCCAAACAAGCAGCAGCAGCATCAACTGTAGCAGAGTCAAAGCTGACTTCCCGCGTGTTGAGCTTTGGCCATTAGGTAAACCAATAAATGACTACTGACACTTTGTGTCACTTGGTCACTGCGCACAACGTTCCACAGCGACTGCGTCTGCTTGTGCTTTAACGTGTGGTCGCCGATTCGGTGCGACCAAAAACCACTGACCACGGTCCCAAGCCAAGACCAACCAGGGAGGGCTTGCTTGAGCCGTCCTGGTTGTCAGGGCAGGCAGGAACCAGGCTGCCTGCTGGTTCCTGTCTTGCTGCTGCCTGACCTTCTTACCCCTGTCGCTGCCAGAACCGCCAACACAACTGCCGCCGACGTCGATTGTCGTCCGTGGCCGTCGTCGCCAGCCATCAGGCTGCTGAGCAGTTTCGGTTTCGGCAGGCGGGCGAAGGGAATCCTTGGGATAGCCTGTGGCATTTGGGGGCAGCCTGCAAAGATTTGGAAGCGGCCTAAGAGAGAGAGAGAGTTCGTTTGGAGGCGCGGCCTGGTTAGATGAGTTCACAAAAAGCCTCAGGGTTCTGCAGATAGTAAGGAGAAGGAGGACGAGGTGCAGGAGGACAAGGAGAAGCAAGAAGAGTGCAATAGGAGCCGAGCTGAAGCCGAGAAGAAAAGCGAGGAGGAATAAGACGGACGGTCGTATACTGCTCTTTACCACTATGCTTCTGTGGCACGCCCGCCACGGTCGCTGTTGCTGCTGCTACCGAAGCCGTCGTCAGTCGACGAGCTTGCAGACTCGAGACGAGAGGGAGGAGGCGGCTCTTCGATTGACAGCCGTACCATGTCATGCCCTTCGTCGTTGTAGAGAGCAGACGAAAATGGACGCTAGCAGTCGGTGTGTCCGTTTCGAGATCCGCTCCTTCCTACTACTGTTGCTGCTGCTGCTATTACTAGAGCTGCTGCAAGCTGGCAGTCTCGACCTGTCGGCCGGATAAGCCGGCCACTCTTACCTACGAACGAAGAATGGCTGGCCCAAGGGCTCCTCGATCCCACAGACGTACACACAGACACAGAGAGAGAGAGAGACGTAGCGGCCATATAGATGTAGACGACGTGTAGATAACAGAGCCACTGCTGCCAGCCCTTAACGCCAGATTGAGCTGAACAGAACGGAACACTAAGCTGAATTGGCCAAATCGGCGCATAGATTGCAAAGATACTACTACTGACGAGTGAAATGTTGCTGCTGCTGCTGCTGTTGTGGTTGGTGTTGTTGTTGCGGTTGTTACCATAGCCGTTGTTATTTTTGTGCTGGCCCTGTTGTTGCTGTTATTGCTGTTGTTGTTGTTGCTGCTACTACTACTGTCGCTGCTTGTGCGCTTATTGGTCCTAAGTTGGGAAAGGGCGAAACAGCAGCAACTGGGGCAATCGACCTTGTTCGGCCTCGCGTATGCAGTGAGATTCAGCTTATCGATGTCGATTGGAACATTTCGATGGACCTTTAGCAGCTGCACTACTAGTAGTATTATTAGTAGTAGTAGTAGTAGAAGCGGCGGCAGCAGCAGCAGCAGCAGATACCGCCGCCGCTGTCCAGAAAGCCCCCTTAAGCTTTGAAATAAATCCGCTCGGATCCCTGACGAATCCGGAGGAAGGCCGGAGACTGCCTGCTTAAAGAGGCTATGAATAAATAGAGGCTAGCTATCACTAAAACCAGCTGCGATTGGTTTTCGGCTTCCTCATTTGTTGTTGGTAGAGTTCGAGCTTACGCCGCAATGCGCTGCTTCTCGATCTCTCGACCAAACGAGACTTGTGCCAAGCCTTCGCTTTTTTTGCCTTTTCGTTCTGCGTAACTCTACTTAGTGTTGCTGTTGTTGTTGTCGTTCTTGTCGTCGATGCTGATGCTTCTGCTGCTATTTTTACCACGTCGGCGGCAGTTGATGTTGTCGATATGTCGGTGAATAATATCAGAGTGACTGTTATCACTCATTTTTTTTGCTTATCATTGTCATAAGAAGTTGCCTTTTTTAGTCTAAATAAACAGTATAGAATGAAAACGATTTCACACATGTGACTGTGCGTTGTAGGTTTATCTAGCGTCAAACAATCGAGCGGGAAGAAGAAGAAGAAGACGAAGAAAAGACAGCAGAGCAGTCTACCAATCAAATGATGTTGACGGGATAAGCCGCCCAATAACAACAAAACTAAGCTCACACAACAGCAACCGCTGTACTAATAGTGGCCCAACGTTGTTATCATACAAAATACTGGTGGCACATGCAGCAGCAACAACAGATACTGCATATATATATATATATATATATATATATATATATATATATATATATATATATATATGTATAATATATATATATATATATATATATATATATAACTTGTACAACGCGGACGACACTCGCGTGCACAGGTGCTGGATTTTTCCAAAGCAGCAACTACAATGTGGCCAACATCACCACAGCACAACACGCAACAGCCTGTTCGAGACGACAGTGTAATGCGCAGGCCGTGCAGCGTTTCGGAGAAGATGACTCCCCGCAGGGAGGCAAGCAAAAGGAGCGTCTTGTCTACGACGAATTGACCATACGGGAACGTTCTATGACCATAGGACCACTAACTCACGCTAGATCGAGTCGCATCTGCATCATGACCGGCATCATGACCGGCTCAGCGGCCCATCTATTAATAGACTAGGAATAGCCTCAGTCCCCACTGGGTAGCCGCTCCGCAGGACTAGGCATGCATTTAAGTGTTGTTGTTGCCGCTGCCGTCGTTGTTGTTGTTGCTGTTGTTGTTGTTATTGTTGTTGCTGCTGTTGTTGTTGTTGCTGTTGTTGTTCTTGTTGTTGCTGTTGTTGTTCTTGTTGTTGCTGCTGCTGCTGCTGCTGCCGCCGCCGTCGCCCCCGTTACTATTGTCGCTATCATATACACCTAGATTATCTCGTGCACCTCCTGCGCGCCGACGATGCCATGCCTTCGTGCTTTCATGCGTGCGTCTACCTATGATGCCGTCCCGAGTATATCCCGTCGCTACCGTCTTCTTTTGCCCATTACTCTTCACACCGAGCAGAAGCCCCCGCTCTGCGCCGTCGGCAGGCCAACAGGAGACGAGACACGCAACAAGATCTATGACAAGGCCTCACATCAGAACCAGTAACACTGGTCGCAGTCACAGTTTTCATTGCCATCATTGTGGTCGTTTCTAGTTGTAGCAGTAGTAGTAGTAGCAGCATTCATAGAGTACTAGTGGTAACAGAAGATGATGGGGGTGGTGGGGAGTGGGGTAGTAGTAGTAGTAGTAGTGGAATAGTGGAACAGTGGGTTGCCGTCGTCAAAGAAAAAGAGGAATAAAAAGAAGAACGAGCAGACCTAATGACAATAGGCAGAATTGCATATCGCAAACTCAGCGTGATGCAAGTGCTATTGCTGCTGCTGCTGTTGCTGTTGTCCTGCTGCCGCCTCCTGTCGGATGTGTCGCTTACCCGGCCCGAGAAGCACCGATCCACGAAGCCTGAGCAGGGCACTGGCACGCGGAGCGCTCGATTTTTCTTCCTCTGTGCTGTGCGACCGTAGCCTGGTCCCGGCGCCCTTCCTGCTGTTGGGTCTACTGTTGCTTCTGCGTCTACCGCGTTTGAGCTTCCCTCCTCCTCCGTCCCGCTCCTGCAAGTACGCTACGGCTGTTGTTGCTGTTGTTGTTGTTGTCGCTTTTGTTGTTGTCGTTGTTGATGTTGTTGTTGCTATTGTGCCTACCCCCCCCACAACGTAGTATTGAATAACGACTGCTACTGACGACGCTTCAAACGGATGTGGGCAGCTGCAGCAACAACAACAACAACAACAACAATAACAACAACGGCGCCAGCAGCAGCAACAACTACGACGGCGCTGCATTGTTGTATCTTTGTCGCTGTTGTTGCCGTGCTGCTGCCGCTGCTGCTCCTGATGCAAACGTTTAACGTCCTTTTGCGGCCGTCACGCGCGTTGCTACTTCTGTGCTAAGTGGTATTTACATATATATATATATATATATATATTTACGCCTAGGAGAAACACACACACACATATATATATATATATATAAATATACGTTTACCCAGGGTGCCGGAACAGTGTTGCTTCTCTATATGTACTCTCACACACACATATAAATTCATGTTTATATATATATATATATATATATATATATATATATATATATATATATATATATATATATATATATATATATATATATATATATATATATATATGAAAGTAAGCAGCAATATATGCTGCTTACAATGTATAGAGTGTTGAAGTGGCTCAAGCGGGCAAATGTTGTCATGATCGAAATGCATCTCAGCCAGCTCTTGTGGAAAGTAGGCGGGAGGAGAAGAATAGCCTCCGGGCGGGTCGACGGCGGGGTACCGAGCGGACGGGGGGGCGGGCGGTCGGTTGGTCGGTCGGAGAAGGTGATGGGCCTAGTTTGGGGTTAGCAACAAGCGGCGGCGAAAAACATTGTGTACCCCGCCGCGGTCCCATCATGTCGCCACCCTCTGGGGGGAATAAATGATGACACAAACCGCTCGTCTCGATGAGTGAGTGAATCAGCGCTGGCGGAGAGGGCGGCTTCTTCTTCTTCTTCTTCTTCTCGTTCGTGTCGAGCATCTATGCTCTTTCTTACCTTAACGCCCCAGTGAGCACCCCACTGCCAGCCAGTGCAACTGCTGCTTTTGCGGAATTGGCACATCGCCATTGTATGAGGGAACAGCGACAGTTGCTCACTTAGGTGATTATGTATACTGATCAGGTAAAAGTCGAACTTGTAGGTAATGGATAAAAGGAACCCGTTTCCTTGGTAGGCAGTGTCCTTTTGCCGTCAGTATTGGCATCGGCCGCTGTTATTATAGCTGTTCTCATGATTGATCCTCCCGCAACACACCAACAGGAACGAAACAACAAAGAGAGCTTTAACAACCACAGCAACAACAACAGTAGCAGCAGCAACAACAACAACAACAACAACACAACAACAACAACAGCAACAACAGCAGCAACCGCAGCAACAACAACAACACTGTCCAGAACAACGCAGTGATAGCGCGAAATGTTAATCGAGTTCGATATGTTATGTGAAATATGCATCTTTGTTATCGTAAACACGTAATTAATTTCCTTCTTTCGGAGTTCTTGACGGCCTGAAGTACGCCTATCCGGATTTCTCGTCGCAGGCGTGTTGCCTCTTCTCGCCCTCGTTAGACTACCAAGGCAACTGGACTGCTATACTTACCAAAGTCGATGACTCAACAAGAGAAGCTACGCTCAACCAGCTGAACATCGCTCTCAACTATGTGTTCGTCGAATGAACCCACTGGAATTAAAATTAATTGTCCAATGCCCAAACTTATATCTATGGGTGCATCAAAACTAAATCAAAAGATTCGTCCATGCCTTCTAGAGTCGAACGCTTATTATCACAACATACGGGAAATTAGCCATCACTCTACAAGAAGAAGGCCAAATAGCTGCTGCAGCTCTAACACTTATAAACATGTTTGAAGTGAATGCAGTACATTACCTAGATCCATCTACATTTTGGCGCAGAATCCATGGCGATAACTCGCAGTTTGCGCAAAAAGGCCTACTTGAAGTTAATCAGGCATGAAGTGAAAAATATGCCATCACATACTGTAATAACGAGATTGTAATATGAAAAGGCCGGACGAACACCCAGAGAGTGCCTGAGATTTGATTATGCACCACTTCTCGAAGTTCGCATTAATGAGATCGTCAAGGTAATGCTAGGTGCTATGTCTCCAGTGCCTGCAATGTCATAAGTACGGACACAAAGCCACAGATTTCCATAAGAGAGATGAGCTACCATATAGAAAAAGTGACTGTTCCGGGCACGAGATGTTGCTTGGACCCGTCCAACCAACGACGAATCGAAGCGTGGTCGCCATGATGATAAGCGAACTGAAGCTCACAAGACGTGGTGCACAAACGCCACCCTTCTACAAATTATGGCTGCATTTGTAAGGACTTGGGACGTTAATAAACCAGTCATGTCAGCATTTAATATTTGTTCTGGGGAGCCCTGAAGAAGTTTTCTCGGCAGCCCTAATGGTCTTAATAAAAACTGCGATCTGCTGACCAATCAACTATCGCTTAGCAACAGGAACACACCGGTCAAAGATTCTAGAAAAAAATTATAAACAGGCAATACTTGCACACACTTAGTGGCCGTGCACGCCGAAATGCGTGCAGTGAACGCGAGCCGTTCAAATTTCTCCACATAATAATGTGTATGATGCTTACGTCTTAGCCAGACTCAACTTACAATTGGACGAAGCCTCATAGACAACTTTAGTGACTCTGCCATATCTAATACTCTACCTAGGAAGGCAAAAAGTAGATTACCTATTACCCGGAACAAACCTATATAAAAACAATATTGCAGAACTAGTTGATGATTCTGATGAATACGATGATGATGATGATCAAGCCTACCACAACTACTGCTTTGACTAAGCCTAAACTACTAAGCAGAAGAAGCTTACTAGTTAATAAGCGGTGCTACACCCATTAACTAGTAAGCTTCTTCTGCTACGTCTACACTCCGACTACTTCTACAGCGTACATACTACTGCAACTCAAACAGCAGCTATTGTTGCTGCCAGCGATACGATCGAGGCCCGCACTAATTAATTTGGTCGTCGAAGTCGTGGTCGTCGTCGTTGTCTGTGCCGTCCTCCCAGCCCGGAGTGTAAGAAGATGGGGTGAACGGGGAGTCTCTGCCGTGCGACCGCTGCCCCCAATGACAGAGACTACCCCCGCCCCTACTGCTGCTGCTGCTGCTGGTCCGGCTACCCCCGTAATTGCCGCTATCGACGCTACTCTTGAAACCGCTGTTGCCGCCCCCCTTCCCCCGGGCTACTGCTTCGGCTACCCCCGTAACCGCCGCTAGCGACGCTACTCTTGTAGCCGCTTTTGCCCCCCCCCCGGGGGCTACTGCTCCGGCTACTCCCGTGGGCGCTGCTGCTCCAGCCACCTCTCCCGCCAGCTCTTAGACGCGCTCACTGCGCTCAACCACTGATCGCGGTGCACGATTCGTGCTCCGGCGGTGCACACCAGCGGTAGCCGCAACTCAGTGCATCGCAGTGCATCGACAGTAGCGACGTAACGCTCGTAGTGGCTGGCTACGGCAACGGTGATGATATTACTAGACTATCGCGGTCCCCTACGGGCTCAAAAGCGGCCTTCTAGACTGCTACTGCTGAGCCTGACTCTGTCGGGAGGGAGGGGTGCCTATTGCAACAATTGCAACAAGGCTACCGTGGCGGTGGCTAGACGCATCCGTCCCGCCCCCCGTTCCCTTTCGTTTTTTCCCATCAGAAGAAACTCTGAACGAGACGGGAATATCCACGAACACTGCCGGCGGTACTACTGGAACACTATCGGCTACTATTGCTACTACATCTACGTACTACTACGATTACTATCCACGGACTAACCTGGGGGTATGCGTAGTTACCTGGGGGCGGAGGGGGCAGGGGGGCAGGGGGGCAGGACATGCGTAGTTACCACTTTGTATATTCTTTCTCTTTTCACCCCCCGCCCCGCATCCTTTTCACCCCTCACTTTGGTTAGGGAAAGCAAAGCCTTGTCGAAAATGGGCAGGACGACGACGGAGCTGCTTTAATGAGGCTTCCTCGATCGCTCTGATTGCACCCGGGTAATACTTGAACAATAAACATAGTAAATGCTAATGTTCAATATATATATATATATATCGCTCTATTATATATATATATATATATATATATATATATATCGCTCTATATATATATATATATATATATATATATATATATATATATATATATATATATATATATATATATATATATATATATATATATATATATATATATCGCTCCAACTACATACATCAACTACTTATGACATTTCTGAATATGCCCCATTGATTGGGCACTTTAGTTACGCTTCTGAAACAAATCATTCAAAATTGGTTTCGATAATATACAGTATATATCTCGTGCCATATTTGGAAGCATCATCATGGTGAATCACTTTTTAGATCCTGCCCATTACATTCTCATTCCATGTCGTTCAACCTTAAAGTCACGTTAATTCACGCAGGGCTGGACAATGATTTTGTCATATAATCAGTACACATAAATTGTATTTTAATAGAATTGACTACACGTTCTCTCTGGATAAATGGCATGACTGGGCATTGTACACACACAAATGCCTTAAGCCATAGTACACACAGTAATGTGGCTTAAGGACTTTCACAGTAGCCATCGTTTTTGCGTCAGGTTCGGAGGTGCATTAATAAGCTTTTTCGTTTGCTATTTCAAACTGGACGTGTGACGTCGCTCTTATAAATCATAACTGTCTTAGGCATAAACAAAAAAATCACGTTAAAATATGAGGATGATTTCAATCGATTCGCTTGCTCACTACCCTGCACTATTGTGCATGCTATACTGCAACCTGCACTTAATCGCATTGCAGAATTAAGCAACGGAAACGGTTGCTAATTTCAAATTCTTAAAAGTGTCGTGCTGAAATTGATTGCGCTGAAATATGACTACACGATAAAGAGAGATACGCCACAATCCGCTTACGCCACACGTGATCTTGGTGTTACACTGTCGACACTAACTTCAGTCAGTATGCCGCTGATTAAGGTAAGTCCTCGACCCGACTTGTCAATACTACGTCCCGCTGGTTCGTGGTTAAGAATTCAAATGGAATAGAAAACCCCACTAAACCCAGCGGACTAGTTGGAGAAGCACATACAGGTTATTGGGTTTTCGGCAGAGAGGCAAGATTTTTTTCGAAACGTGGTATGCTCTGCCAGTTTCCTGTTGCAACAATTTGCAACTGGAAGCGAATTGCATCAGTTTAAGGACGTCCATTTGCCTAACGAGTAATTAGAAATGAAACCTAAAAACCTTGGAAAGTCAATACTAGCTTGCTCTTAAAACTAACTAGACACCCCGTAAATATGCAATATGATGGTTCGCATGGCGTAAAATCAAATACGCACATGCTATTAAAGTACTACGTCGCACTTTATGTGGTTGGTTGTCTGTGTAGACGTGCTTATAAAAGGAGAACAAGTGAGACTGAAAGAAGAAAGACAAAAGGAGCTGATAATCTAGGGTAGCGTATCAACGTTATGTTTGTTTAGTGGACCAGTATCGTCGGTTGCCAGTCTCAGTCGTGCGGTTGCAGTGACATAAAAACTTAAAAACCATTTTAGTATTATGACGCCGTTAGGAGACCTGCGTTGTGTAGCCTGTACTCGAGTATACGAGCGCGGCTCTTATGACTGTTGTAGAAGGTAGCCTGTGTGATGAGGAGTGAACCATGATGAGGTGTAAAGATGAGGTCATGATAGCAAAGTTGCTTGTAGTATTTGGAACAGTTGACTAACTAATCGGCTCGCTAAGATCGTCTAAGACAAGGCGGACGTGTGGCGTCAAAATGTCTAGTGCTTTGTTACACTTAACACGCAAACAAGTCGACCGAACCGAAATTCGCCGCACTGGCGCTAACGTGACGCCGCACGAAGATGTACGAGGTAAGACGACGCGTTGGTGGCCGTGGCGAGTCCTCTGTGGCAATGACTCATTAAGTCGGAGTCGGCGCAGAGCATGGGCAGGATATTCTAGAGTCCGTCGGAAGGACGGGATGGGGGGAGTAAGGAGGGAATTATTAATCATCGCACGTTCACTACCGGGTTCTAGCGCTCTCTTGGGTTCTGTCGTTTCTCTCTGCACTGCATATATGTGGGGCACTCTCCTCGCACTCCTTATACAATGTGGGGTGGTCGTCTTGCGAATATCCGGTTTCAGTCGAGATTTTCGAGCGCTCTGTCTCTCTGCAGTCTTTCGTCACGTAGCGGAACGAAGAAGTACGCAGGCATTCTAATGAGGTGAGGGAGAAGAGCCCTCGTGTGTGAATGTGCTAAATATGTTTTAGAGACATTGGCGTGCGTTAAACTCAATCGAGCTCCCCCGAAACCGCCTACGTTCATAGCGTAGGCGATTCACACAGCCCCACAGTAGGCGTCATTCACCAGTGATGTTTAATTACACTGGTACACTGTGTTCATTGCGTTGAATTGCTCCCCCCCCCCCTCCGATCAAAATTGGTCGACATGTTGTTCACGCAGCAGGGCACTCTTCAGAAGATAGGGCTGTCCTCGCGGTTCTACTATCAATATTTTCCAGTTTGATAGTTTCAATGGATCGATTGTACAATTTTTAGCAACAAGAATGCTTACGTAAGAGTAGCATGCTTCGTGTGAGCCCTTTATTATTATTATTAGAAAATCGATGGATCGCTGGAGCCATTATCATTACTGCCACTTCTGCAAGGACGTTTTCTTTTAGCCGCTTATTTCACGTCGTTTAGCATCGTTATTAACATACATTGGTATTGTGTTTTATTGCTGTGGTCGTTTTAACATCGGCTCTCACCGACCATAGGGCTCTTGCGGGGTTCTATGGCCGGGAAAGAGAAGAAGAGCAACAGAACTGGCGCGACCCATGATACCTGCTGTTACGACTACCTACCAGTCGAATTTTCCTGTCGACTAGTAAATCGCTAATAAATCGCCTATTGGCTATAAGCTCTGAGATCGCCGCCGACCGAACGCGTTAATGGCGTCACTCATTGCAGTAGTAGTTGTTGTTGTTTTGCTCTTGATTTTGTCAAGTTTATTGCAGTGGCAGCAGGAGCAACGACATAAAGACGAGCGTAAATAAAGCCCTTTAAATTGGTATGTATGCAACACATATACTCTCTGACATGATGCCTTTCATATATGATCATCTCTCCCAAGATCTCTATTGTGATTGTCATCGAAATTGCCGCCACTTTGTCGCTTTGGAAGTCTTTGCGGTCGACTGGCGATCTTGTAGGCGCAATCCTTGACGATCGCCGACAGCCCCCGTCAGGGCAGACGGCGGAAGTACTACAACATTGTCAGATGTCATAAGTGCCCGCATAGAGAGACACAAAGAGAAAGAGTGAGATAAAAGAGAGAGAGAGAGAGGGGGGAGGAGCGCCCGCGAAATGATACGGCGACAGAAAGCCCATCATGAGTTCAGAAGGACAACGGGAGAAAATAAGGGGGAGGATTTTGACAGATTTTGTAAAACGATGCGCCTACTTTGTTTGCGTTTTCTGTTTTGACTGCCACTTTGTGACACTGTGGGCGTAGGCTACAGAGGAGCTGCTAACCAGGCTGCGACCGCTGCGATGGCACTTGGGTGAGTGATTGGTTAGTTAGGGTTAGGTGGCCACTGTAGTCGGCCTGCCTCTCGTTTTTGAGTCTCGAACGTGCTGCATGAGCGCGGTGCGCCCTGTATGCATTCAAAATCTTTTGCTTTGCCAAAAGCCCGTGGAGCAACCGTTGCTGTGTGGTGGCAGCCCCAGTAGAAGCAGTGACAATCTGACTGCTTTCAGTCTTTGCCTGTTGGACTGCACATAGGGGCGCAGTTCTTCGAGATCTCTGTGGTCATCGGCCATATATATATATATAGATAAATATATCACCCCACTTCCATTCTTAATGAACTGTCATTCTTAGTAAAAAAAACTAAATATATATATATATATATATATATATATATATATATATGTATATTTAGTTTTATACAGATCAATATAGGCAGTTTATTAAGAATGCAAGTGGAGCGACAATTGTTTCCTTAGAACGTGTGCACTGGGATTATATATATATTCATACTTACAGGATAAAAAGGAAAAAGTAAGACAAAGCTCTTGCAAATGGTCCACCTTTGGGTCCTGTGTATATATGTATATGTATATGTATATATATATATATATATATATATATATATATATATATATATATATATATATATATATATATATATGGTAAAGACTAGGCCAAAGCATCGAACCCAATAAAGCGACCCAAAAGTGAACCATTTAGAGCTTTGTCTTTTCATTTTGTATGGATGGTATAATATATATATATATATATATATATATACATGGTATTACAGGAATATTTGATCAACGATATATGGAATTGTAGAGCTCGTTAAGGCAAATATTTTTCCAATGGAACATGATCTCTAAGAGGCCCTGTTTCGGAATGAGAGTTAAATTACTACAATTTGTGACATTGGTGTTTTTGCCCGACATAGGAGCATAGAATGTGCTGTTGCGAGACAACCAGGTTTCCTAGACAGAAGCTAAACACACTTATAAGGCCGGTCAGAAGATGCTACATGGCCGCTTAGAAGCGAATTTGCCAAAATGAAGTTATTTTCTTAACCTTCACGCCCAATACCTCAAAATGGTCGTAAGGTAATGATATTGAGGTATTGGGCGTGAAGGTTCGAAAGAAGCAGAATTTTCACACGAACACGGCGGTGTGTTTAGCTTCTGTATAGGAGGACTGGTTGTCTCACAACAACACATTCTATGCTCCTATGTCGGGCAAAAACACAAATGTCACAAACATTTTGGTAAAAACATTATTTGACTTCTGCGATTATTCATTGTCACGACGAAAAAACGGTTGATAAGATCGGCACTTGAAAGTTGCGATAGTGCTCGCGTGTCGTTGTTCTTCAGTAAAAACGAGAGCGACGGAAGGTTTACAGCATTCGGGTCAATATCACATCTTTTACAGAGCCTTTTTAGAAATCTTCTCTGAATACCTTCAAGCATGCCTATGTGCTTGCACAAGTATGGGCTCCAGACAGGTGAACAATATAAAATTTTGGATAGCACAATTGCTTTATACAGACGAATATACACATTTGGGTCCTTGATGGTAAAGCAACGGAACAGCGTGTTCACAAGTGTAGATGTTGTTTTGACTAGCTCTCTTATATGTACAGAAAATGTTAGATCTGTTGACAGTAATACACCGAGATCCCGAGCAATATTAGCGGTGGGCAGAATTGTCCCGTTAATCTGATACTCCAGATTAAAGAAGCCATGCTTCAAAACGAGGCATTTCGAAACTGATAGCTGCATGCCATTGTCAATGCACCGTATAGTAGCATAATCATAGTAATAATAGTACTACTGTTAATATTGCCAGCAGCCATTGCAGATTGTCTTTAGCTGACTGGCACAACTGATTATGTATGTTAAATGAGTAGTAATATCGGCGGCCTTTGCCAGAAGGTGGGAATGGTGCAACACCGGTGAGCAGTAGGTAATCCACTGTGTTAGTTGCTTTCGGGCGCCCGTTGACAAAAAGCTGAACAAGCTGACTCACATGATGTCAGCTTGTTCTCATAGTGACGATGTTGGTGATGATTACGACGACGACGAAGACGACGATGATGCTGGTGAAAATAGTAAACGTATTACGCGGAATTGCGCTGCTTCTTTTCGGGGAAGCGGCGACCGCCGGGAATCGATTCTAGGGCAAACCAGAAACTGAGCGACAGCTGGTCAGGCGACCAACCTTACATCGTCGGAAGAGCGCGCGAGTCTCCAGGAACTGTGTGTCAAAACATGGCAAAGCTCAATGGAGATGGATAAGTAGGCAGACTCAAAAGAAGAGAAAAAGCAACACAGAGCAGGGAACGAGAGGAGGGAATATCGAGAAACACCAGCGGAACCGTACTTCCAGTCCTACGTAGTGTAACAACGCAGTGCGTTTTTATCTACGTAGCAGTAGAAAACTGCAGCACAACATAAAAAAGATTACTTCAAAAATAGTTTTATTATTAATATTATTATTATTTATTATTATTATTATTATTATTATTATTATTATTATTATTATTATTATTATTATTATTATTATTATTATTATTATTATTATTATTATTATTATTATTATTATTATATTATTATTGTTGTTGTTGTTGTTGTTGTTGTTCTTATTATTATTTTGCAATAAGTTTGCATTTCAAGATGGTACATAATTACAATGCAGTCGTTATTATATACAATTAAAGCACTTCAACGACCGTCGGACCGACCGGGCGAGAAAGTGCAGGCCGCCGATGCGTCTGGCAGCTCGCTGTGTGGTATTTAGCCACATATCTGCAAGCAAAACCGACAACGACATTTAATATTAACGCAAATTTGATGAAATCCTTGATTATTTTTAACAACAGCAGATATTTGGGATGCTAGGGGTTAGGGGGGGATGAGGTGGAAAATTAGTGCTATATTATGATGAGTTTTAGTTGTACTAGCGGTAGTTGTTGCTTACATACACGTTGCTGGACCACACGTACTCGAGCAAAGGAGCAAACGCGCTGCAGATGTAGAGCTTCATGTTTGGCTCGTGCAGTCTAAGACGGAACATTGTTGTTTGCCAGTGGACGTCAGAGGAAATTGAATATTGCCGGAACAGGATTTCTCGTGCCGTTTTGCTTCCGGCACATGTGGCGGTGGTGGTGGTGATCATGGGGATATTTTTCCTTCGCATTCGGGATCGCAAATGCGCTGCTGCTGGTGGGCGCGATTACGACGACAGCAATGCCTACTAAAATTATATGCCGACATTGGTGTAAATATATATATATATATATATATATATATATATATATATATATATATATATATATATACATATATATATATATATATATATATATATATATATGCCACATCGCATTTCAGTGCGATCCGAGCTAATACGTTATGACCCAAATGGTCTGTTCATTGCAACCAATAAACAGCCAGTCTTCTAAAACAAACGTGTTCTAACAGCAAAGCACTGACTCAAGCTTAAACGTAATCCGTAACTCAAAATAACCATCTTCTATGGGCCAACTGCTTACACACTTTTTCGATATTCGCTCCAATACTGTCAATCAAGGTTTCGGTATACCAAAGACGCACTGCCTCCTGTTCTACGGTGAAACGGGCGTACGAGACACAGCCAGATCGCCCCCACACATACTTAACACACGCAACTAATGTCTCCGCAAGACTCATCCAATGCTAAGTGATTCGATCATTGTGCCATACACACATAACTCTTCATGTGTTAATTAAGGTTCCATGTTGTGTTATGTATTTTCCGTCAGTAGAGAGAATGAGAGAGAAATGAAAACCGACGCTCCGACGCAGAAAACGCTCTTCCGTCTGCAGAAAATCGACTCTATAACGCCTATGGGGCGTCTTCGGCAGCCGCAGCAGATACGGGCAGTGGAAGCAGCTGCGACAAAAACTGGGGTCGGCCGGGGCTGCTATGACCGTCCGTGCAAGCGTCGGTCCAATTGCTGTTCCGGAAATAAGATCCGGGCTCTCTCGCCGCCCCCCCTTCAGGACCAGCGTCTGCGTCGCGCGGCTGCATTGCACGTCGAAACCGCCTTACACGCCGAAGCCGCCCTACACGTCGGAGCCGCCCTAGGTGCTGCCGACGCCCCAGCTACCTTACGGCTTTCGGCCCCACCTTCACCTCCACCGCCACCAACAGCGAGGGTGCGATGCCGAACTCACTGATTAGAAAGAGAGGATCGGCCCTTTATGCCACGTCGGGAGGCGGCGGCGGCGGCCGCAGGCCAGACAGCTCCCGTCAGTTAGTGTGAGCTTGTGGTGGTAGTTTCTGTAGTAATCGTAGTAGTAGCAGCAGCAGCAGAGGTTGTAGCAGAAGAAGTGATAAGTAAACTCTGCGTCGTCGGTCGCTTGCTTTGACGGTCAGGTAAGCAGGTATAGTTGGTGGGCGCCTCGTATAGGCTTCTACGAGGCGCAGCGAGAAGTCGAACGAACGGGCTGTCGCGATCGACCTTTTTTTCGCCTAGGAACGAAGGATCTAGGCGGTGGGAGACGCCGAGACGGAACAGAGAGGGGAAAAATAGATGGGAAACGGGATCTGTGGGGCAGAAAGAAGAGCGCACACGAACGGGAGAGTCAGGCGGAACTCGCTCGATAATGAACTAGTGAATGCTGCTAGCCAAGTCACCACAACGACGACCGTGATCACAAAGACGATGAACTCTACAAAGGAAAACGACCACGGTCGAACGACAACAGGAGCAGGAGCATTTGCTCTGTAAATGCAGCCATAACGCTGGTAGATGTAGGCCGCTCAAAGTAAGAGAGAGAGAGAACTAGCGAGGACGATTAGAGCTGGAGAGGTATGCGAAGAGGTAAATAGATATATGGAAGTGGGGGGTATAATAGTTACGATACGACTAATAATAACTGGCAGGAAGGAACCTAAAGAATCCTACTAGTGGAGGGTCTACTAATTCGTTTTATTCCATACATTTCGACTTATAGTGTACACATGTATTCGCGAGTTCGTGTTGTGAACTCGCTAAGTTCCAAAATGTTTCCGCGAATTCAATTTGGGAATCTTTTGTCATTTGCAGTCCAAAGGAGTACTTTCGTGTGTGCATTGCGTACGTATTCCCAAGTTTGCTTTGGGACCACTCAGGTTTTAGCGCTGCCCGTAGTTGACATTGGCGGTTTCTAAATGCGGACTTGACTGAAAGAACAAAAAAATACGGCGTTAACTAATAATGACCAGTATAACAAAAACGTAAGAATTTGTAATATCGCCATAATTTCAACAAGAAAAACTAAATTGTTCTAAATGGGAGAGATAGAGGAGAAGCTCCAACTAGTCAATCAGGGTAAAAATTGAATGGGTGGGATAGACAGAAGTGATTGGGCAGAAGAAACAAAAATTTACTATATGAACGGCTTAAAACTTAAGAGCAAACGAAGAGAGGAAAGGAATGGAGATCAGAACTTCTTGTACGCAGTACTTACTCTATGAGATGCCTAATTAGAGAAGGGTAAATGCCTCTCGTTCAGAAGCGGTCCTTTGCTTTGGTCTGAACGGATATCACTTCAACATGTCACGTCGTCATTATTTTTGTTCGAAATTATTTTATTATTTGTTGAATAGGTTACGATGCCAGCATGCGTTCACGTACCACCGCAGGTCGCTGGCTAAAGAGCACTGTGTCCGTCCACCTCTTCATTTCCGGCAGGTGGCTTTCGTGTATTTAGGCATGCATGTCCGACTTCTTATCGGCACATGAAGATAGAACGCACCATAGCCACAACGAAGCCCAGGTTTGACGTGTCTGTCAAACTTGGGCTTTCGCCGTGGTCATGGATGGGCTCACTCAAACGACGCACTATACGCGTGATACAATTTTAAACACCTTTGCCGTTGCTGTGTCACTGACCGGCGCAGAGCACAAGGCAGCTGCTGCCGCGAGCTGCTAAGTAGGCTGCAGGCGAGTTGATCCCACCGGAGAAACGCACGATAGCTTGCGGTGACCAAGATATTACACGAGGGAGAAGCACACAGATGTCTCGGTGAACGAGATTACACAGGTGTACCACTATTCCTACTATTAGAAGCAGCAGTTTTGTCGATTTGCTTTGTTTTGAAGACTAGGTGCTAAAGCCAAGCCGGCGCCTGAGCGCATACTCTCCAGAATCCAGGACAGGACAATTTGAGCATTCAATTTGGGAATCTTTTGTCATTTGCAGTCCAAAGGAGTACTTTCGTGTGTGCATTGCGTACGTATTCCCAAGTTTGCTTTGGGACCACTCAGGTTTTAGCGCTGCCCGTAGTTGACATTGGCGGTTTCTAAATGCGGACTTGACTGAAAGAACAAAAAAATACGGCGTTAACTAATAATGACCAGTATAACAAAAACGTAAGAATTTGTAATATCGCCATAATTTCAACAAGAAAAACTAAATTGTTCTAAATGGGAGAGATAGAGGAGAAGCTCCAACTAGTCAATCAGGGTAAAAATTGAATGGGTGGGATAGACAGAAGTGATTGGGCAGAAGAAACAAAAATTTACTATATGAACGGCTTAAAACTTAAGAGCAAACGAAGAGAGGAAAGGAATGGAGATCAGAACTTCTTGTACGCAGTACTTACTCTATGAGATGCCTAATTAGAGAAGGGTAAATGCCTCTCGTTCAGAAGCGGTCCTTTGCTTTGGTCTGAACGGATATCACTTCAACATGTCACGTCGTCATTATTTTTGTTCGAAATTATTTTATTATTTGTTGAATAGGTTACGATGCCAGCATGCGTTCACGTACCACCGCAGGTCGCTGGCTAAAGAGCACTGTGTCCGTCCACCTCTTCATTTCCGGCAGGTGGCTTTCGTGTATTTAGGCATGCATGTCCGACTTCTTATCGGCACATGAAGATAGAACGCACCATAGCCACAACGAAGCCCAGGTTTGACGTGTCTGTCAAACTTGGGCTTTCGCCGTGGTCATGGATGGGCTCACTCAAACGACGCACTATACGCGTGATACAATTTTAAACACCTTTGCCGTTGCTGTGTCACTGACCGGCGCAGAGCACAAGGCAGCTGCTGCCGCGAGCTGCTAAGTAGGCTGCAGGCGAGTTGATCCCACCGGAGAAACGCACGATAGCTTGCGGTGACCAAGATATTACACGAGGGAGAAGCACACAGATGTCTCGGTGAACGAGATTACACAGGTGTACCACTATTCCTACTATTAGAAGCAGCAGTTTTGTCGATTTGCTTTGTTTTGAAGACTAGGTGCTAAAGCCAAGCCGGCGCCTGAGCGCATACTCTCCAGAATCCAGGACAGGACAATTTGAGCAAGTTTAATCTTTTAACAAGAACATGCAATGTAATTATATATGTATGTATATATATATATATATATATATATATATATATATATATATATATATATATATACATTTATATACATATAAGAAGAGCTTGCCAGGAGGCAATAACCTTCACTTCTTTTATAGGATATAGTAGATATCAATTTTAGTAATAGTAGTAGTAGTAGTAGTAGTAGCTGTAATGGCTTGAATTGAATGTAATGGTTGTAACATACATTCAATAAAAAAAAGCTGTAATGGCTAACGTGCAATCGAATGTTCTGACTTTGGCACATTGCAGTTTGAGCTGGCGACGCTTCGAATTTCGAACGAATCACCCATTATCGGCCGTTCGGTGTGGCGGACGTATCCTATCCTGGCGCCACGAGCCGATCGGATGTGGTTGCGGGACGTCATTTAGCGGCTGCTTGGCGCGTTCGACCACCGTACTACGACAGGAATGTTTCGAGTCCATCCGACGGCCTGCTAAGACGGCCAAGCGTCGGATGAGGGCCTTTGCGGTGGCGGTGGTGGCCTGTACGTGGTTGTGGTCGTTCACGTCTTCGCGCTCATTCATCTATTCGAGACGACCGAGATCATTATCCGCATCATCATCATCATCATCGTCGTCATTATCGTCATCATCAACATCATCATCATCGCCGCCTATTCAAAACGAAATCGCCAATCTACGGTGAAAACCACCGTAGATCTAGTCCGAGTAGGCTGCGTCTGCTGCCGCTGCTGCTGCTGTTGCTGTTGTTTTTAGTATTGTTGTTGTTGTAGTTGTCGTCGTTGCTGTTGTCGCTGCTGTTGTTGTTGTTTTATATTGTCGTTCTTCTACTTCAACGTCTTCATCGTTTTTGTTGTGTCGTCGTCGTTCTCGACTTTGTTGCCACCTCGACGATGTCTGTTTGTCATTCGGCCAACTACTGAAAGTGCATTGGCGCTTCTGCATCCGCCTCTCGTCTGCTTGTGACTGTTCTCGTGGTCTCGCCATCGACGTAAACGCCGCGACCTTCTTCTTCTGCGTCGTCTTCTTCTTGTCCTCCGCTATCTTCTTGTGCATCGACCAGTCATTGTTGTTACGGTTTTTGCTGTCACTGTTGTTAGTGGAGTCGCCATTGTTGTTGTGGTTGTTAATGCTGTTGTTGTGAGAAGCCGCCGCCGCTGTTGCTGTTGCTGTTCTAGTTGTCGTGGTCGTTGTCGTTGTCACGACCTTCGTCGTTGCCTGCCCGTGTCCTTGTGTCCGTACACTGAACGGATCCGTGTCGTCCTTAACAACACGTTGAGCAAGCGAACCAGGACACAGACAGATCAGCAGCGTGTTCGAAGGACATCGAAGATCGAACGACCCGGCTTCCTTTTCCAGCTTGACTCGTCGCGTCGTTCAACTTTAACTTCACACTTCAGACACTTTCCTACTCTCGAACGACTACGGCATACTGTACGAGGCCACGACACTCGAATACTACTGTATGCTGCTGCTCTTGTTCTTGTTGGCATTTGACAACAATAACAACAACAATATCAACAACATCCTGCAACTAAACAGAATACGAATAATACAGCAACGGCAGCTGTGACAACGGCAGCAACAACGACAACGGCAACAGCAACAGCAACAATAACCACTACCACCACCACCACCATCATCACCACAACAACGACAACTGCAACTGCAGCTAAACGTTGGTGTCGATGTCGTTGCAATCCTTCTCAGTCGAAACTTAAGCGTTGCTTCGGCAAGCAAGCTGTCGTCGAGGCGTCGTAACTCGATTGGAATGAACTTCTGGAAGACAACTTTCGCCGGAAGAGCTGAAGAACATCATCATCATCATCATATGCATACATCATAGACAGCGTTCAGGGTAGGTTAAGGTAGTTAGTGTACGACAGAAGTGATTGGCAGTGATCGGTCGGTGTGTACTACTACTACTACCACTACTACAACTACCACTACAAGCACAACGACGGTGTTGTTCAGCTGTGCACGTCGCGTTGTGCATCCATCCCCTGGATCATCTGCTTGACTCGACCCTTCGACCAGATCCATTCGCCCGGTTGCGCCGAGCGATCTCGCCCACTTGCTCTATTCATCTCGTTCGGTCGCTTTATTTACTTCTTTCGCTCGTTCTCAACCGTATCTATCTTCGTACTGTATCGACTCAATCATCGATTCGATCGATCGGCAACATCGCACGACACCGACGACCACGAACATCAGCGTCAAGCGGCACGCACGCATGTGTACGTTAGTACATCCCGCAGCAGCACCTCAGTTACACCTCAATTACACCTCAGAGTCGACTACGTTCACCTTCATGCGTATTGTCATGGAGGAGTTCCCGGATCGGCAACACAACCATTAGCGCCATCGTCTACATTGTCATTCTGTCACATTGTGCCTCTTCTTTTTCTTCTTCTTCCTCGGCTACTGCTGCTGATTCTTGTACCATCATCATCATCGTCATTATCATCATCACCATCTTTATCTGACTGCCGTGGTGTCGTCGTCATTGTCGTCGTTGTCGTCGCCGCCACCGTCCGAAGTCGCTGAGATTTGCTGCTAACAACCCGAGCAGCTTGGTAGCTCATAATTGTTGGTTAGTGTCCGTGCCCGTCCGGAGCATTGAGTGTTGTTTTCAAATCTCTCGAATCGATTCACGTTGTGGGCGTATCTCTATGTACGAGTGACTGGCTGTGTAAATGTGTGTTTGTTTGTGTGTGTAAGTGTCCGTGTGTCCGAGGCGACGACCAAATCGAGGCACCGCATCAAGACGTAGTAGTGACTGACCAATCTCGACTGCCTCGACCGACCGACTGACCAGCTGATAGTTTAGCTCGTCGATTGATTCCCAACGTGTCTCCGAAGAATCCGAAGGCTACGAGGAAAACTAGACGACGTTAGGGAGAACGGCGACGATCACAACGACTTCAGAGAGCACGACGACTTCAGAGAGCATGACGACGGTAGACGGCGGACTCTGACCGCCGTCACTATTTGTCTGACACCCCCTGTTCCTCTCTCTCTCTCTTTCTCCTGTCTTCTACTGAGCGCGCTTTGCATCACGCTGTTCAAACTCAACAGTCTGAAACAAATTCATCGCTACTGTCCTGCCCTGCTCTGGCGTTGGCCTGCGTTCACAAGGCCACAGAAATCGGCACTTCAATACTCTGCCAAAGCTGCCCCGCCTCTCTATTCCTCTCTCTCTCGCTCGCTCACTCTGTCTCTCGGCCTTGCTCTCTCTCTCTCTCTCTCTCTCTGAGTACCTCGACGTAGTTGTATCGTAGCATACACGCATCCGGCCATTTGCTCTCTCTTCGTGCTGCTCTATGTCGAGAGCATAATCGTTAGATTTGCCGACACGCAAACGAATTTGCCGACGATCAAGCGTCTACGTGAAGCGTCTCGTATCGTGTCGTGTCATCTCGTGAGTGTGTGTGTGTGTGAGCGCGTGTTTTTTTTCGTTTGCGTATCTGTGCTGTGCTGTGAAGTGGCCCAACGACCACGAAGATACAATAACGGAAAGGAACTGAACTAGGCCGAGAGGGACAAAGAGAGAACGGCAGCAAGAGAAGATCCTCAAATTTAGGTGAAAAAGGGGATACACCCCCATTCGAGCATCAGTCAACCACCGCCGAGCTTGGTTTCGAGGGTAGACCTTCTTACTGATCTTCGTCTTGTTGACGTTGTCGTCGTTGTTGTCGTCGTCGTCGTTGTTATTGTCGTTTCCCTATCGTAGCCGTTCGTATTGGTGTCGTTGTCAGCGTGGCCGTCATCATCATCATTGTTGTTGTAGCATCACGAACTTGGTGTTTGTTGTTCAGTGAACGTCTATCTGTGACCGACCTGTCTGGTACTAATGAGTGCCAAGACAACTTCTGGAAGCCTTTAATTGGAAAAACGCCATCTCTTTCTCGCTCGCTCCGCCGGATTGTCTCGACCCGTCAGCAGCAAATCGTCGATTGTGCAAAGCCTAGCGGCGTATGAGGTTGTACCGGCATCAACAGAAGATCGGATCGTACCCAACGAGGGCGACGGCAGCAACAATCGGAAACAACCCAGCGCGAAATTGTGACACAATCGCCATGTTTCTGACCGAGGTACGCGTAGTTGCACTGACAGCTTGTTGTCTCCGTGAGTTTGTCCACACCTGTCGAGCCCGGTGGTGGCGTGGTGCATTCGCCTGCCTGCGCCTCGCGACCGGAGGAGACACATAGGTGGGCGTGGATTCGAATCCCACCATTGCACATTTGTTTTTATGGGGTTTCCGTATATGAAGCCACTCGAAAAGTAGTCCCGTGGACGTTAAATCTTGGCTAAGGGTCAGCCCGAAAAGTTTTTGTCCACCTACCTGATCTAGCGTAGCAGCTTGCGTTCTGTTTAGGTCGTACCGATTGCCCAACAGGGTCCTGCTGGGCAATAGAGTTACTGTGCGAAAGGGCTTGCCAATTTTCCTAACCTATCTACTCATAGAAGAAGGGCCGTAAGACAAAAAAACATAGCACATAGCCTTAAAATGATACAGTGTGCCAGGGAAAGTCTGCGATGGCGTCAATGTGTTCACCTAATCTGCGTCTTTGCGCGACCACGAACAAGGCACAACTTGCTTGTATGCCGTCGTTTGTGTTAATTTAAGATTTTTCCTTTCTTTTATTCATAGACCTGTTCCATTCTACATAAAATCACTGACGTCGTGCTTTTGTCCTTTGCTTAGACAAACATTTCGAGTAACAATAATTTCTATGTTTAGCTATTTATGTCATGATCATACAAAACATATCAGGCCACCAAGCCATTATCTCTTCTTGTTGCCATTTAACTTTGGGAGCAGTTGTGCTTAACAAACGCTCTAGATCTTTCTGTATATATATATATATATATATATATATATATATACTTTTTTTGGAATCCAAAACTAAAAAATATATATATATACATTTTTTGGAATCCAAAACTAAAATGCTTGTTTGTTACTTTCTTGGCCGTTTAGCTCGAGGTCACTTTGTTATGCAGTTCCCATTTTAACCATAGGTGGTATAGAGTAGTATTTCGATGCATTTTACATTGCACACGTGATTGTTCTGCACGAATTCTGAGCCTCTGCGATCGCCTACGAAGCTTACCTGCTCAATGTGTTCTCAAAAGCGTCAAATTAAGCGCTCCTGGTTGACCTAGTTCATTCTGTTGCAGCGCCCCGTATTTAGTATGCTCTCTAATATGGACGTCTATGAACGTCCTGCATTCGTACTCCGCTAATTTGCTGTTGCAGCTGCATACCTGTGTCAACCTAGTCTTGGTGAACCCTTTCGTAATTTGTAGCTTGATGACCCCAAAGGCATATTGCTCGCCTCATACTTTCTTGCATATGTACTCACACGATTCTATGTATACCTAGTATATCCATTTTAGACTAGTAGGTCCTTATGCTTTCGTTTGTATGGATTGTTGCTGGACGATGTAATGTGTCTTACGTAGATGACTGCGGTTAGTAAGGTGCAGATGTACTAGACTACAAAACAATAAAAGGTCAATGTTTGTTTTGCGACAGGGGTAGAGTGGACCAAAAAGCCCATATCGACATAAGCCGTCCTTTCGATATTCGCTCACAACGGCTTCGAAAGGCTAATTAATTTAGTTAATGAATCTGATCTTCTCAGGAGTGGCACTCTAATCACTTACTGTTGAATTGCTAATGATCTTTCGGAGATCTGGATCGTTTTGGTGCCGTGAAACGCGTAATGTAACTCGTTATTGCTTTCTCCATCATTCTAAACCACTCCGCTAGCTCCGGCTCTACAAGACATCTTGCACGGCTCGTCTACACAGCTTGAGCGTCTGTTCATGAGTTAACACTAGATACGATTCGTTGAATGTGAGTGTTGCGGAATAGTCCTTGAAGCCAAAGTATAGGAAGGAGCAGAGCCGTTAAATCATTGTTTGCTACCCACACTGTTGTACCTGACAATAGTCTCAATAGTGAGGATGTTAACCCGAAGCATTGTTAACCGCAGTGTCAGTGATAAATTGTTCTTTTTAGTGTACCGATAACTTTAAAGTTGTTATTTCCCCGACGGTTCATTGATTGCAGCAATTTTGTCTACGCTTTCTGCAGTAATCTCTCTCTTTATCTGCTTCCCCGTCTCTCTCTCTCTGTTGCTCTTTCCCTCTAGTGCCCTTTCTCTATCACCACGGTGGCACGTATTACTTATCTTGATCTGATGCCCCGCCTTGGGAGTACCTAACAATTCTGTTTATCGAAGCCGTTACTCAATGGAACGGCTCTTGTTGTTGCTGCTGCTCCTACTGTCCTTCGTTTCGCCCCACTTACCCTCACTGGTGGCCTCACCCAGGTACTCCCTTAAACGATATCGTTTATCTTCTTAGTAGAAGTCTCGTTCCGGTGCCTTATTTCGTTAGTCCTACCTTGATAAACTTTTTGTCACTTTCCCTTCGCCTTCGACCCGGTCGCTAACAACTTGGGTGGGGCTGGAAAAACTGAAAGATGCATAACTTTTTATTTTAATTATTTCACTGTCGTTGCTGCCGCTACCGCCGTAGCGTTGATGTTGTTGCTGAATATTGCTACCACGCATATACGTTATATATATATATATATATATATATACGCATATATGTCTTAGCTTAACGTTGACAACTATTTTGCCATTGGTTAACTAACCGCGTTGTTGTCGTCCATGTTTTTTGCTGCGTTGTATTGTCTTTGTTGTTAAGACTTAATATTGTCGTTGCTGCTATTAGGAGGTGCCACTGTCATTGTTGTTGTTGTTCCTGTGCTTGTTGTAAGGTTGAGATGAAGACATAGAACGAGCGATGTTAGAAAGACAGCCGAGAAACTTGGCCTCGACCGACAGATACGAAATGCCACGCGACCGTCCAGCGCCTGAAGAAGAACCAGCAGCCGCAGTGGCGGGGGCAGATCCAGCTTTAGCAATAGCATCACAATCACTTCCACACAGAGGCTGAGACGGAGACTGCGGCCAGCCCTTTATGTAAATATGTGTTTCTTATTAACGCGGTCGTGGTCGCGCCCACTCCGCGTTCTGCTCCTGCTGTGGTCGCTGTTCGCTTCCGGCGTCGTTGTGGCTTCAGCCATCGCTATTGTCGCCTTGGTCGTCATAGTCGTGGTGGTGGTTGTTGTTGTTCTTGTTGTTGTTGTTGTTGTTGTTTTTGTAGTTGTTGTTGTTGGTGGTGTTGTTGGTGGTGTTGTTGTTGTTTTAGTCGTTATTGTTGTAGACTCGCAAAGTGTGGGTGAACAGTGCGCGCGTGGGCGGCTCGTTCGCTATCGTAGGCCGACCCGTGGTTCGCCGCCCCGTTATACCACATTGCGCTTCTCACCGCCGCCACCCCCGTTAGTGTCCTTTGTTCGGCTGCTGTCGCTGCCTTTGCTGTGGGCCCACGATTGGTGAGCCATCGTCAGCTCCCTAGCTGCTCAGTCGGTGGCTCATCCTTAGCTGCAACAATTTTCTTCGATTCACAGCAGTGTTCGGCTTCATCAGCACGACGACGACAACAACAACAACAGCAAAACCAACAGCAGTACATCGGATCGACAACAACAGCAAAAACAACAACAACGTCGAAGTCAATGACAGCAGCAGCCGACAAGCTGCTTCCTAATCACTCGCTTGTTTCGTACCGTTACGATGGTCGATTCTCGGGCTCATCATCGTGTTACTGTTGACGCTATTGCTCGGCTTGAACTCTATGGGCGGTGGTAGCGACGAACGTCACCTTGGGTGCGATCGTTCATGAGGACCGACCCCAATCTCTCGTTCCGAGAGACTACCTTCAAGCCCTCCTTATTAGGGCTCCCTTGTGCCCCCCCCCCCCCTTAGGGCTCCCTTATGCCCCCTCCCCTCTCGGGCTACCCTTAAGCCTCTTTCCCGGGCTACCCTTTGGAGTCCTCTCTTCCGTGCCACCACCCACAACCAAACCTCATACGAGCCCAGGTCTGCGTCCTTATTCCCTGTGTGCAACGGAATTGGCAACCTTAGCGTGCATCGTCAGTCATCCATCGTCCGATCAGGTCGTCTAATAGCTAACACGGCTGCTGTGTAGCAGGCAGAACGGGCACGAGAAGGAAAGGGGAGGGAAAAACTCGTCGAGCGAGGGTCCGTATCGCAGCGAGCAGCTGCGGCAGTAGCCTTGCTCAGCCAGGAGAGTTCCAACAACAACAGCCTAAACGCGCTGGACGCCCCGTGGCGTTCAGCGCTAATAAAATGAAAGACACGCATCACCGCCATCACCATCATTATCACTACCACCACCATCACCACGAGAAATAAGCAGCCAAATCATCATTATCAGCGTCATTATTGTAAGCCACGTCTCGCATAGCGGTCTTGCCTCTGTCGTCGGGCATAGATGTACGTTCAATCCATGTTGGCGGCGGTGACAACGCTATACGCCACAGCTGTTGTTCATACGACGGTTGCCGAGAATAACAAAAGTCCAAAAAGTATTCAAGGAGCAAGAGCGCACCGAACCGATTGTTATCGGTAGCGGTCGCATAGAGGTCAGACCAGGAAGCCTATATATATATATATATATATATATATATATATATATATATATATATATATATATATATATATATATATATATATATATATATATATATATATATGTATGTATATATATACATATATATATATATATACTATTTGATCGATGCGATCCGCATACGGTATTGAGTACCCATGGCAAAATAGAGACCTATGACGTCTGTATCTACGTCTATGTTAGTCAAGACGTGCAGATAGACACACATTTACTTGTATCTTGGCTTGCTACCTACGCCCCCCAAAATGGACGCACGAAGCTTGTCAAAATTTATTTGTCGATTCTATTGAGCGTCCAGTGTACTGTGGCGATGTCAGTACGTTGTTGACAGGTCGCGTTTGTGGTTCGGTATCAAATATCAATACCTGGTTGGTGGGTCGCGTAATACTATATATATATATATATACATATAAACCTTCTATAACAACAAACAAGGCGGCATTACATGCATTATGTCATTTCATGGTTGTCATCGCACCTAGACCTAAGCGGGGTATTTCCTTATCTTCCCGACGAATCACAGCATTCCCGCTGATGGTGTTATGCGTGTAATTTAGCTCGTGAGTGCAAATCAGGCTCACTAATTACGTATACCTTCTACAAGAATGTTGCAAATCAGGGACTGCAAGTCATGATATTCTTCAAATTAAAGTGTGCGAAGTATTTATCTTGTTTTCATATTCTTGGTCATTGGCACGAGCAAGGCGTTTGTTGAAATTCAACCGACGCGGACAGTGCATTGCATTGCAACTCGGCCCTGAGTAGCCCGTCTACCTCCGTACTGAATAGCCTTCAACAAGCAATATACGTTATCCAATATTTTGTAGTTTGCCCCCAAATCAGAACAGCAATGCATGGGAAACTTCGTTCACTAAAAGTTATGTGGCTTCCTTGCAATGGCCTGCAAAGCTGTCGTATTTACGCATCTGTTTAGTCTGTCTAATCAGGGGTCCCATAAGTCATTTACAGATGAGTCTTTTATGTGTATATGTCTATATGCACAAAAAAAAGGTGTTCTGTATGTTACATAGTTGTATATCCTATCTTGTACACGCAGTCACACGTCTTATGTGTAAGCCAATTGCCTCGTTAATGCCAATGTCGGAAATAAACGAACTGCAATTCGCGGAGGAGCTTACACTATATTTCCTTGCGCACTATCCCGCATGACATTCCGTTCTGCTATTTGCGTTGTGACGGTAAAGATTTTGTGGATATTCAAATCAAAATTCAAAGCCTTTCTACTAACAGTAACAGAGAGTCGAATCGAAGCGGTACCTTTTTTTGATTTCAGAACGTCTCTTGTTAAAGTGGTTTGCAATAGGACCCTCCACTAGGCGATCGTCGACGGACCTACGCTAACGCCCGCCGCCGTTATCTTTTTGTTTTTAATGATTTTTCGTAAGGCTATTGCCCGTGTGCGGTTTTTTCATGTTATGGCCAATTTTAATCCACTTCGGCATTTACCTTGTCTAAATTGGAAACCAATTTAAGAGTGGCCGGTCTGGGTCTCGAACCCAGTCCTCCCGAATGCAAGGCAAAGGGCTTTGATCTGGTTATTCCTTTTAGTAAAGCTCTAATATTGGTTTCAGTTATGAAAAGACTGACTTAAGTTCAATCCACTCGCCAAGATTATTTTTTGCTGATGCCTGGCCACTGGGCCTGAGATGAACAGATATACGTGCTGCTTGCCAAATGTGGATTCTGCTCTACAGTTTAGAAGCGACGCCGGATAGGACGCAGAAAACGAAGTGATGGCACCAAACGTAATCCTGCAGTAACTCTAATTGAGATGCTCGCAAGGCAGGTCTAGGATAAAAGCAAATGCCCATAAATCCTATTTTTAGAGGTTAGATCTTAGGTGATTACCTTTACGGACCAGGGAAGAAGTTTTTTTTCCGAATTTTGCCTTATAGGACTTTTAACTGCTACGTGTTCCAGGTGGAACATTTTTGACTATGCTTGCGAAAACGTTGCACTTTTAGTTAGGTCTTTTCTCAACGACTAATTGCCGTGACTGCGTAGAACGACCAAGAAAAACTAAACATAGACTGTCTGATTTTCTTAAACGGAAATGTTTCAATGCATTTATGTAAATACATACGTTATGTCTGATTACATGCACGTCAAATAAGTGCATGTCAATTTCATATCAGATTTAATTAAAACACGCGCCACACCTATGCATAAGCTATTTAGCGCACGGATTTCTATCATGAGCGAAGCTGATATTTTGAATAAGGCTTTGCCATTACACTCTTGATTCTTAAATATTTTCCTGCTCAAACAAGCTTCTCTGAGTACGCAATTTATTTACATATAATCAGTCTCCAGTCAAACAGTAGCCTAAAAACATTTCTTATTTTTTTTTTGATAAACCGTTTGCGTTATTTTTAGTTGAGACACTAGGACGCATTTTTGACAGATTTTACAACGGGAGCGATGTGCCCGACCTTTTTAGGCTCAGTTGTATGACCCCTGTCTACAAGAGAAGCCCGAAAACAAATGCTGACAACTACCGGTCTGTGTCGCAATGATTTTACTATGCTACGTCTTTAAAATATGTTAGTTGCTTACTTACTAAATTTTACATTTTTATTTTTGCTGGAGGGATACAAGTGTATCTCATCTTTATGGTGTTCACAAACTTTTTAATCTACCATTACTTTGGAAATGTATATTAGTTGTTCTTGCATATAAAAACTTCCGTGGCATGTTACCTCAAGAGATCTTAGTTTTATTACATCCAACGCCAACAGAAATCGTAACAGACTACCTCTAAGAGTCCCCAATACGTACCGTAACTATACACTTAGATCACCTGATATAACTCGGGCAAAAAATGGAACGCTCTCGATAATGAGTTAAGGGAACGAACATCAGTTAAGTTATTCAATGATAGATGGCATCATAATTACTCTGTGAATAATGTCTCGATCGATAAGTCATTTTAACGGTATGTATGTCATATATTGTTATTCCTTTATTGCTCTATATTTGCCCATACAATTTAAACAGAGTGCCCATAAGTACTAATAATATTATTGAAAACTAAGATGATAAGCACTGCGATGTATGAAACACGGATGTCTCTCCCTGTGACTCCCTGCAGATCTGTAACCGGCTGTCGACGGCATTACTTGATGCTCGGTGCTCTGGAAATGGCATCATCCTCTCACCCTCCAATTGCGTAGTACTGAAACATGAAGTAATTGACCTCGACTATAAAATTCATCGCGTTTTATTGACTTCCTCTTATACACGTGACCTAAGCATATACAATGTAGCCGATACTGATTTTTGCTGTTAACTTTATCCAGACCCTTGAGGCATCATCGTGCCTTGTTAACCCAACCTTCCGTTGTTTCATTTTAACGACCTCTCATGTTTACATTGCAATTATAAAAATCAATAGAGATTTTCCCAAACTCACAAATTGCACCACTGTCTGAAAGCCCTATCTGGCTAAATATAGAAAGCTGGTAGAAGGCGTCCACGTCACGTTCCTAAGGCAGTTCAGAATCCGTCAAAGCGCGTCAGGCGTGTTCCTAGTATAGGCTCACTTTTCGAGCAAGGTAGCATGTCTGCTCTACGTCAGCTTGCAAAATGTGAATGTACGCTCTACGAACTTAAGAAGCCAGCGATCACTCCAAAGGTCCGTATTGAGTTTTTAACCGGTTTGTTTGCTTAGCGGATGGCAAATGGGGGCTCTATCTCATTTAGTCCTATAAATGTATGTATATATATATATATATATATATATATATATATATATATATATATATATATATATATATATATATATATATATATATATATATATATATATATATATATATATATATATATATATATATATATTATATATACATATATATATATATATATATACATACATATATTAATAACAAGTTGACGATGCTCCTCGCATCTCATCTAGGTGGCGAACTCTGGCTCAATCTGTTGAATTTACAATCCAACATGACAAATGTCTTTGCTTTAAGTTGATAGATGTTGCTGTTTGCTTTTTTATTCGTGGTAGCCTAGGTAAAACAAAACCGTGACATCTTCAAAGGTATACGACACCTTCTGTGTTTGTGGTTTTGAATATCCGCGCAAACGTCTAGTCATGATATATACGTATACATAATATTTATCTGCAGTAAACCAGTCATGTCGTAGTTGTAGCAGTAGTCGTAGTCGTGATGACGTAACTAATGCTATACCGCTGCTGTTGTGTTGTCTGTCGTTTGCGTTGCGGCTGTCTGCGCGCGCGTGTTTGATGTGTTTGCGTGTGCTGTGATGCTGCCGTTACCGTGCCACTCATTCATTCGACGCGCGGTTCTTGTTGGGGCCGGGGGGGGTGGTTCGATATGAACGCGCTGAGGGTGAGTGCAGATGAGTCGTCCGTTGCAGCTGCAGGGTGGCGGAGGGCCCGGTCCGACGCGGGCAGCCGGGCTGGCGAGCGTCGTGGCACCGTCTGGAGCGGGAGGCCCTGCCGTTGCTGCTGCGGTCGCTGCCGCTGGCGGCGGAGGAGGAGGCGGCGGCGGGGGTGCCGGTGAGACGGAATCCTCGACCACGTCGACCATGATGACGACAACAGCGACAACGGTTACGACCACCGTCGGGGGCGGCGGGGGCGGTCCAGGACACCGGGGCCCTGATGAGCGGAAGCTCTTCGTCGGAATGCTAAACAAGCAGCAGAATGAAGACGACATCCGACAGCTCTTTCAGGTTAGCGAGACAGTCGGGCAGATCGACACATCTAGATAGACAGGCAAACACAAGGGGCCCGAGAGGGGAACTGACAAACACATGGGCCTGAGAGGGAAAACAGACAAACATATGGGCTCGAGTCGGGAAACCTAACAAACAGATGGGCCCGAGCGGGGAAACAGACAAGCACATGGGCCCGAGTGGGGAAACAGACAAACACATGGGCCCGAGAGGGGAAACCGACAAACACATGAGCCCGAGAGGGGAAACAGACAAACACATAGGCCCGAGAGGGAAAACAGACAAGCACATGGACCCGAGAGGGGAAACGGACAAACAAATGAGCCCGAGAGGGGAAACAAACAAACACATGGGCCCGGGAGGGGAAACAGACAAACACATAAGCCCGAGAGGGAAAACAGACAAACACATGGACCCGAGAGAGGAAACAGACAAACACATGGGCCCGAGAGGGGCAACAGACAAACACATGGACCCGAGAGGGGAAACAGACAAACACATGGGCCCGAGAGGGGAAAACAGACAAACAGATGGGCCCGAGAGGGGCAACAGACAAACACATGGGCCCGAGAGGGTAAACAGACAAACACATGGGCCCGAGAGGGGAACAGACAAACACATGGGCCCGAGAGGGGAAACGGACAAACACATGAGCCCGAGAGGGGAAACAGACAAACACATGGGCCCGAGAGGGGAAACAGACAAACACATGGGCCCGAAAGGGGAAACGGACAAACAAATGGGCCCGAGAGGAGAACAGACAAACACATGGGCCCGAGAGGGGAAACAGACAAACACATGGGCCCGAGAGGGGCAACAGACAAACACATGGGCCCGAGAGGGGAAACAGACAAACACATGGGCCCGAAAGGGGAAACGGACAAACACATGGGCCCGAGAGGAGAACAGACAAACACATGGGCCCGAGAGGGGAAACAGACAAACACATGGGCCCGAGAGGGGAAACAGACAAACACATGGGCCCGAGAGGGGCAACAGACAAACACATGGGCCCGAGAGGGTAAACAGACAAACACATGGGCCCGAGAGGGGAAACAGACAAACACATGGGCCCGAGAGTGGAAACAGACAAACAGATGGGCCCGAGAGGGGCAACAGACAAACACATGGGCCCGAGAGGGGCAACAGACAAACACATGGACCCGAGAGGGGAAACAGACAAACACATGAACCCGAGAGGGGAAACGGACAAACACATGGGCCCGAGAGGGACAACAGACAAACACATGGGCCCGAGAGGGAAAACAGACAAACACATGGGCCCGAGAGGGGAAACGGACAAACACATGGGCCTGAGAGGAGAACAGACAAACACATGGGCCCGAGAGGGGAAACAGACAAACACATGGGCCCGAGAGAGGAACAGGCAAACACATGGGCCCGAGAGGGGAAACAGGCAAACACATGTGCCCGAGAGGGCAACAGGCAAACACATGGGCCTGAGAGGGGAACAGACAAACACATGAGCCCGAGAGTGGAAACAGACAAACACATGATCCCGACAGTGAAAACAGACAAACACATGGGCCCGAGACGGGAAACAGGCAAACACATGTGCCCGAGAGGGGAACAGACAAACACATAGGCCCGAGAGGGAAAACAGACAAGCACATGGGCCCGAGAGGGGAAACAGACAAACAGATGGGCCCGAGAGGGGAAACAGACAAACACATGGGTTTGAGAGGGGAAACAGACAAACACATGGGCCCGAGATGAGAAACCGACAAACACATGAGCCCGAGACGGGAAACAGGCAAACACATGTGCCCGAGAGGGGAACAGACAAACACATGGGCCCGAGAGGGGAAACAGAAAAATACATGAGTCCGAGAGGGGAAACAGACAAACACATGGGCCCGACAGAACAGACAGGCAAATATACAGTCCTAGGCTGTCAGGCAGACAGACACACGTATCCGAGAGGCCAGACAGACAAACACACGTGCTCGAGAAGACAGACAGACGCCCACACAGCCCAAAAGAGCAGACAGGCGAACATGCAGGCCCGTGTTGGCAAACCGAGAAACAAACATTCAGGCCCGTCAGAACAGACAGGCAAACATACAGGCCCAAGATGCCAGGCAGACATCGTATCGTAGATAGTTAGATAGGTAGAGAGAATACGTTAATATGTATGTAAGTGCCTGTGCACCCACAGTGACGGAAACATAGCTTCCATTCCGCAAACGCCATCTAATATTAAAACTACGGCGCTAAAACAAGTAACGAAGCAACTACGACGAGGCAGGAAAAGCAAAATAGATGCATAATGCCAGCTAGGGAGATATATATATATATATATATATATATGATTTCTCACTAGATCGATTTCTTTACATCTGTCTAACTGTCCAAAGAGCCCTTAACTATTCAGAACGGCACGTTACACGGGCAGGTAAGTGCGCGTAAACAGGGAACATTCGATAAACGATAGATTATCATCGAACACTGGGTTCGTTAGTTGTGCTGTACCGTGACCTCATAATGCCGTTAGTGTTGGCAGGTCTAAAGTCGCACGCTATACGCGACTGCGGCTATATGCAATGTGTTTCGGTAGCGAGGTTGTTCGTCGAGGATACAACCCAGTACAACTCGAGCGGACTGAGTTCTGCTGTCAGCAACCACCTCAGCTAGGTGCCCTCAAGCGTTTTTGTAGTTTTGTTTTGTATGATTGTAGTTTTCTCGCTGACGGTGAACTGCTTGGCGTATTTGAATACGCGTATTCTATATGCATACCGTCACATCGGGGTAAATTTTGTATCTTTGAAGTTCTGCCGTCCGGTCATTAGAATTTAATTTTGTCCTGCCGGCGCCTTGGCTGGATTAAATACGCTCGTTAGCTGTGTAGCAGTGTTGAGCCCGTGGCGGCGTGGTGCATTCGCGTGCGCCTCGCCTCGCCACCGGAGAAGACACATAGGTACACAGGTTCGAACCCGACCGTTGCACAATTGCATTTTTGGGGGGTCCGTGTCGTGGAGTAATGCAAAAGCAGTCCCGTGGGCGTTTAATGTTGGCTGACGTTGAGCCCGAAAAAATCCAGGTGTGTAGCAGTGGTAGTATTCAAAAGGTAGTAGCTGTAGTAGTAGTAGAAGTAGTATCTATGGTAGTAATCACGACGACTCAACGTCGTGTTAGCAGTTGTAGCTTGCCATGCAGAAGCATCTGCTCCGGCTACCGGGATGCCGGGTCGTCCTGTTAGGAGGGGTGAGACAGACGGGCCTGCCTCTAGTAGGCGTTAATTGTTCTCAAACGATGTTGGGATTTTGCATAGTTGAAGGCAGCCTCGTCGCTGCTTTGCTATGCTGTGCGGAAGAGGATTGGAACATGCTGTTCCGCCGCCGCAGCCGCGCCGGCCCCCTTGTCTCGATGAACTTGTCTCATCCAGCGGGCTCGGCCGTTAGAGGGGACAATGCCTCCCTCCAGCCAGCCAGCCAGCCAGTACAGGGTACAGGCGGCTCAATTAGTGCGGCTCTCCAGTGGTTTGTTTCATGTTGCGGGGCGACATCGAGGGCGAGAAGAGGCGGGGCGCATAGAATGGGGCGCTTTCAGGTCCCAACTTGGGGTTGCTGCTGCGGCTGGGAGAACGACAACGCCGATCGTCACTACGAGCCTCGGTAATTGCAGTCAGTTGAATACTTGGTTTCATCAGATGGAAAAGCGTAGCGGTGTTTTTTAACTGTTCGATGGATGGTCGCAATTCGTGAATCCGATCGAAGAAAAATCGCCGCTATAAGTAGATATCCATATTTAATAAACTTCGTTTTACGAGGTACGTTTTTGCCGGAACGCAGTTTACACAAATTAAATCTGCACACCAGCGCCGACTAGAAAATGGGTCGTTATGTGAACGCACGCTCCGATATAGGTTAGCATGTTTTGCCTGCACATTAAAATGTTGTTATTTTTCTAGCGTCTCAGGTTGACAACGTTTTAAAGTTTCTCGCGAGCAGCGCCCGAAAAATACTATATGAGGTGTTGCTGTTAGATCACAATAAAAGTGGACCCTGAACCTGCGCCCTTAGCAAACCAAATATTTCAACATTACCGGTTGTATGCACTACTCCTACAGTTCAATAGGCGACGTTGGACCCAAACGCATCACTGTTGGCTCAATAAAATCTGATTTAATTTGACTAGTGCTGAAAGATCGGGGGCGTCGAAAGAAGAAGGAAGAGCTCGACATGGGTCGTAATCATTCTCGTGCTGGCTGACATTCGGTGAACACTCGGTGAAACCACTCGATCGAGGTCGTACCTCGATGAAGATTGCCTGTTTGAACACTACCTAGGTAGATGCTTTCCGAACGAATACACAATATATATATATATTTTTTTGTGTGGTGTTATGTTGCAGCCATGTACGGTTGCCAGCACGACTGCGCGACTTTGTAACGAGGTTGCAAATGTGTCCCTTTTTTTTGAGGACTAACTGGAAAACGCGGTTGCACACACTTTCGCCACTGCGGGGAAGCTCCCGGCAAGTGTGGACCGGCAGTATGGGGCTCGAACCCACTAAAACCAGTCGTGTCCCCGTCCCCCGACCTGACTGAAAACTGCTTGCGCATCTCATCAATCAGGGGGGGGGGCGAGTTTACTACTCCTAACGGGTGTGTTCCCCGGGAGCCACAGGGAGAGGGGCGCCTTAGGTGGTTGGCGCTCGTTTTCTGCTGTAAAATGGCTTTGGAGGCTTCAGCTATGGGGTTTCAGTGGAAAAGCGATTCTCTCATTTTTTGCAGAGGTGACCTCTGCAAGTTACAAGCCTGAGTATTCATTAGAAGCGGTATGGGTGCGCGCTGCTCCGTCCATGCTGGGCACCTCAGTGCAGTGTAGCCTGGGGTGTCTTCCGGTCCATCGCCGCAGTGGATGCACTTGCGGCTGGGAGCCTTTCCGATCCTGAACAGGCAAGATTGGAAGTCGCCATGGCCTGTCAGGATCTGGGTCGTGCAAAAGGTGAGCGCGCCCACCGGGCGGTACAGCCAGTCGTTCATGTTGGGGATTACCGCGCGTAGACTGGAGCCTGGGGCTGGAGCCTCTTGTAAGCCGTCCTACTCTTCCTGCCAGAGGTCGATTTTATGCCGACGCTCCTCGTCCTTCTTGCGCTGGACGTTACCCCATAAGCGGCGGCGTTCGGCTTTCAGATCCCAGAGGATCGTTCCAGCAAGAACGAGGGCCGCCGCTAATCTTACCGTCCGGTAAGCCGCGATTACGCTGAGGGCTCCGACCCTCTGAACCCGACCCAGGCGGGTCCAGAGGGTCGGAGAACTTTAAGGTGTCGGTGGGCCAGGCCGGAGCTCCGGACAGGGCAACTGACTTGACCTTAAACATGATTATGCGCCGTTTGGATTGTCGTAGTTCGTGATTATTAGGCATGATCCGTGCAAAGTTGTTTGTTGTTTTGATTGTCTTCTCTGTCGCCCGTAGCACGTGTTCAGTGTCGCGGAGACCCCTGTCTAAGGTGACCCCGAGGTACCTTACATTATTAACGAGTGCGATCTTCTGATCTTCTAGACGGAGGTAAAGGGCTAGGAAGTTTCTCCGTCCTCGCTTTAGCTGAGGCGAGGGCGAGTCCCGCCGCCTGCATCCAGCGGGTGACGTCGGCAAATGCTTCGTTTGCAAAGCTCTGGTGCAAGTCCGATGTCCGGGCCCGGACGACACGGACGAGGTCGTCGGCATACGCTAGAAGGTTGACCCCGGGGGAAAGATCGTTTAGCCGCAGCACATCGTCATACGTTATGTTTTATGGCAGGGGGGCAAGTATGGTGTCCTGTGGCACTTCTGCGGCCATGTTAAAATTGGTTTCGTGGAACTGTATTATCCAGTCATTTAGGTATTTTGATATTATCCGGCGTAAGTAAAAAGGAAGGTTCTTTCTGTGGAGAGTCACCAGGATGACTCTCTATTGTATGCTGCTAAAAGCGTTTCGGACGTCAAGTAAGATGGCGGGGTAGAATTCCCTTCTTCTCGGCGGGGACTCGTGAAGAACTCCGGCCTTCATCTGGATTTGCTTTATAGCGCCGAATGTTGAGTGACCTTTGCGCAACCCGTGCTGGACGTCTGACAGCAAGCCGTTGTTCTCCGCGAAGTCCCGGACGCGTGCCTCCATAATAGATTCAATATCTTTAGTTTGAGGACGCCAAGTGTACGACGTATGTCGAACGTACGCTTCATCATGACGAAATCTTAACAATGAGATTAAACACACATATGTTTGCTAGTTGGGTGAGAACAACAATGTGCACGTTTTCCCGCCCTTGTATAATTACATTTGTTGTACAATTATTTCATGATTTTTAGTGGGTTCAATTCTTTGTCTTAGCTTTGTCAACGACTGCTAACAGACTGTTCAGCAGTGCGAACGGTTTTTCTCTATAGAAACCTCTGTACTTTATTTGCTTGCATTGAAAATGTTAATTAGGTCCCTACAAATACTTATTAATATGTGTATATCATTAAGTTGCGAGAGCGACATTATAAGTATAAATCATATTCCTACGCGACCTAAAGCCACCTTAATTAAACGACTTCATGAAAGTGGCTTTAGGTCGCGTATTTCTTTTGAATCAAATCCCAATCAGCCTGACTAACCGTGCCAGTGTACAATAGCAAATTGCAGAAATTGTTTCATTTTCTGACGAGCCTTATAGCAAATCCACCGCCAACGGTTTACTGAAGTAATAAAACACACTCGTCATAACTTAGAAGCTCGTGCGTGCGCTTGCTTAGCCATGTTGTAAAAACCAATGCTGTTTATATGCATAGATGTATATATATATATATATATATATATATATATATATATATATATATATATATATATATATATATATATATATAGATATATAGATATATAGATATATATAAATATATCATCATTATATCAAAATATATATACGTATGTGGATATAAACATTTTATGATCCGGCACGATAAAGCTGGCAATATCAGCCTGTATAAGCTTGGCTTTGCAAACAAAGCCGTTACATACGATATATACGAGCATCTGTCTGACTAAAGCAACTTGTTTTTAGTCTCGCAGACAGCTTACTATGCTCAATAAAGATATTTTCTTATTTCACTTCGCCGGTGACTGCCAAGTACGAGGAGTTGGTGTTCATTCCGGCGCATCAGAGATATTCAACAGTGATAAATTCTTGAATATTTTAGCATCCACGCCTTTGTTTGGAAATAGAAAATCACCCGCATAATGCCTAAAGGGAAACAACATTTTCATCTCGTGCTGCTGAAAGCCGGTTTAGTGCGCAACAGTTCGAGCGGTTGACTGCAGCTCCATAAACCTAGAACAGTATAAGGCCAATAACAATGCGTTTTATCCGACATAGAGCCTCGTTTAGTAGGTGCTACGGCGCAGCCATATGAAATCACTGACAGCTACGCGGATTTTCGCGATACAGCGCGAATCAAATCGCGAAAGCTGGATTCAACTAAGGCACTTGTCTTGCTAAGATGCACACTTGCCAAGTTGCCATGTGCAGCACATCCGTACCGCCCAAATTGGGGCCTCTGTCACTCTGTTTCGCCGAAAATAAGCTCTTCGTTCTAGCCCCTGGGCAACCTCCGCAGTACAGAAGCGACCATATAGCTGTATTCTTTCGAGTGTGTTTGCATGTACTCATGAATAAAGCTATGTGTTTCAAATAGCCCAGCCACAACTAAGAGAACAAGCTCCAGCGGCTCATCAACAACCACGTGACCTTAGACGCCTTGGCAAGACGCCTCTTTTTATTTCCCCATATATCATAAACGACGGCCAATATCGATCGCATATTTTGCATCAGGCTGAACGCTATACGGAGCAGGCCGTGTGGGATTCGGACGCTGCAAGGCTGTCTAATGCATCTATAGTAATTGCGTATGTGCTTAGGGCCCCGCCCATTGGGACGCGTTTTAAGCGTCCAGAAATAAAGCAACGAGCAACGAGTCTGAAAGTCTCACAAAAATTAGGTGGATAGGCGCGCCCATTCACCTTAGTGTGAAGCCTCACGTGCGACACTGTTTGGAGACGAGGGGTCACTAGAGTCAGGTTTGATTTATTGCAACATCACTTAGAAGCTATTATACCTAAAATCCTAAGGCATGGAACTATTTGCAGTAGAAAAATTATACTCGTTGTTCTTATCAATAGCCATCCTGTCTTTGGCGTTTTTCTGCACAGGCAAGCCGTGTGGCCCGCGTTATGGAACAGTATTATGATTAAGTTCTCTTTAAGCGTTTGAAGGTTTCCTAATGATCGCACAATTTCCCGTAGAACCATTCTGGTTTCATTCTCTCTCTCTCCCCCTCCATCTATACACACTTTGCATTTGATCATAATAATCCTAGTTGACTGTGTTTTTAGTTTGATTAGTATGCTCTAAGTACCTACCCTCGTTTCAGTGTAATATACGGCTGGGGCAACGACACTCGTCAGCCGCCATCATTAGCGTCCGTTAATGAGTGCATTATTAAGCAGTTTTCAATTCCAGCTTTCTCCTCTCTTTCCCGGAGCAGGCATGTAAGTAATCTGTGACCGCTCTATAGTAGGAACGATAATTAGAACTAAACGATTCACAAAAAATAGCCGTCAATTGTAGTTTTAGGATACCTCAATTGGTTTTCTTTATGTGAATGGAATCGGTGCCGCCCTGGGACTTCCGATTTTTAGCGCCGTTAGACGCCATGCGCTGCTCGAGCCGGCTTGTGTGATGACTGGCTACATTTCTGGTTCTGAATTACCTTTATATTGTAGGATATTATAAAGATCACACGTGGGGAAAATGAAATCTGACTTTATGCTGCTCACCCGTAAAAACGAGTTAGTCTAGATAAAATCGTCCTTTTAGTTAAATAAGCCGGCCAAGTGCGTAGGTCTAAAGCTTAAGTCAGGCGCTAGCCGTCCGACCCAAAAAGAGCACACCTTGAAAACCATGATTTGCTTATCGTTCTTTTTAACGCTCTTGAGCATAAAGGAACACTAGCTGACAGCCTTTCATTGCCGAGGCGGTGGCAGCCTCTCTGAATGGTTACGGGACCTGATAGCATAAAGGTGGTAGATGGTAGCAGAGCAAGCTGGGGTTTTCCTACCAAGCCTTGAAGCGTGATATTATAATTTGGTTCGGCATATGTTTGGCTGGTTTAAAAAGCGCATTTTATCGTTCAAATAGTTCCCCAGAAGGCCCGGTATAAGATTCTCTCTTTTGACGATTTTGTTTTTTATCCCGCTGAGTAAGGCTGCATCTAGCAGATCAAAACTTGTAGGGCCACCATTGGAGCTGTATTGCGTGAATGCGCTGCATGTTTAGCGCGACGGGCGTGTAGTACTTCCGGGAAATTAAAATTTTAACATATATCTGCAAAAACTATCCTTGCATTTGTAGAATTACATCGTGAATGCAGGATAACATAACTCTGTCTTGGTAGTGGAGAACAAATGCAAGCGCGTGCTGCGAAGTGAGCAGATGCCGTAGCTCCTTGTTGCGAAAGTTCTACACGATGTTCCAAAGCCTAGCTTCTAGAATTTAACCCTTATACCTTCCGCCATAAACTGTGTACATTTTGCTATCGTAGCATGACCGCTCGTTGACTGGGCGGTACAAAAGCCCCCTGCCATACACTGACAGTGTATGGCAAGAGGTTTTTGTGGCGGTTATGGCGACCTGAGTAGCAATTATATATTCCGAGTTAAAAGCATTTTTAGCACCTGAAACAGCCGTTAGCCAACACACGCTTGGTAGTAGTCAAGCGTGTGTTGTCTCACCTCTTGGTCTTAGAGCCAGCGCCCGCAGACTTTAGAAACTTCCGAATTGCCGAGTGTGATGGAGAAGCTTGCCCCAAACCCGGTCTGCTTGGCGGATAGTTTACACGTATCCACTCAAGCTTTTTTAATAGCTTGAGCAAATTTGTAACCTGTCTGCCTTCGCTTACGCAAATGTTGTTATGTACCATTTGAAAGCTAGCTAGTGTTAAAAGCATATACTAGTTACTTCTTTTTTCATATAAATATTTAGTAACTGTACTGGGATGTGTGTAACACCAGATAAAAATACGCAATTTAACTTCTTTTTTTTTCTAAAATTGAGAGTCTATTCTACCAAACAACTCGTCAAGACAGCAGATTATATAAAACATTCGTTGGTGTAATGCACTTTGATCGTCCTTGATTTTATAACGTTAATACATTGATTTTATTCGATCCTTTACAACGTTAATACATTGATTTTCTTCGGTAACAGCGAAAATTCGCTTTACAGCACGACGGTCGGCTTTTCTACCTAGTTCTCTATAGAACAAGCTTTGGGTAAAGACTCTCCATTGAGGGTCTATTTATATATACATGTGCGAAATACGCAAAGAACGCGTATATATATATATATACTTATAAGCTTGGGTACACTTATGTATAGAGCACATGGCGTGAGCAGTTTTCGCTACAGTGCGACGTGTGAAACTGCTGTCAGTCTCTTCGCACGCGAAGTAAGGGCAAGTAAATCAATTGAGACGACCTCGACCTAGCGCGAAGCTCGTCCGCTATTCATGGCGGAGCTTTGCTCAGCCCAGCGAGGAACGACGCGACTTCATGTTGCGCGAGAGGAGAGCGCTCCCGAGCAGCCGTCTGGCCCGTAATAGGAATCCTGCTGCTGCTCCGCTGACGTTTTTGGCCTTCCCGAAGCGGAAGAAGAACATGTGGCGGACGACGATCCGAGAACTTTATGAATGTGGTGTTCCCGCTGTTCTCGATCGTGCGTCAAGTCCCCACGTCGTATATCACAGGCTCGCGTCGGTTTCGAGCTTCTGACTGCTTTATTTACCCTTACGTAGGTAGCATTGCCATTTCGCTATCTGGTTTTGCGTCCGCGTGAGTGACATGCATTTTGTAAATTGCCTTTTACCTGGTGATTACAGCAACTTAAACCTAACGTAATGCAATTTGATTATGAACCATGCATATGTGCTCATGTGGGTGGGCCTGTTGGCCAACAGGCGGCTACCAATAAGATGGGCAGTCAGATTTCAGTCATTTTTTTTTAGATTTTCCTTAAGGCTAAAACCCGTGTACGGTTTTTTCATGTCATGGCTATTTTTAATCCACTCCGGCATTTACCTTGTCTAAATTGGAAACCATGCAAACCCATTTCTCCGGCCGGTCTGGGTCTCGAACCCAGTCCTCCCGAATGCAAGGCAAAGGCTTTGCCACTAAGCCATCTTGCTTGGTTAGTTACTATGTTACATGCTAGCTCGTATCGGTTACTGCACAATGCGTGCTAAAATAGAAACATCTAACAGGCTAACAATATTGAGTATTTACTGCAACGTCTGTCATTAGATGTTCAGAGGGGGAATGCCGCTTCGGTGAGAGGTACCGTGGCTAGGTGGACCAGCCCAAGCCTGGACCTAACACCTTGAGGTTTGCCCCAGCGGGCTGTGTACATGTTCTTACATCACAAATGTATATTTGCTACACTTAAATAAATTTTGAGGCTAACAATAGGTTAATCAAGCAAAGCGCTACAAACAAGTAGATACATCCGATTTTTGCAAGTGCAAAGAAGAGTGTCTACTTTGTGGACAAGAGGCGATTGCTAACCCACAAATTAACTTTACAATAAAATAACAAATTTATTTTTTTGTTAACCGTCATTTTCAAGCAAGCACAAGATGTCAGAAGAAAGACAGAATCGAACCGACACAAATGCCAGCAATAGAATTACACTGACAACAGACCAAGGATAACATTTGAAAAGCTCGATTTAAGACTGAGTTTTCACTGCAAATTGGTGGCACAACAGTTTTCGCTGTGAGCTTTTTTGAGCTTTGTCACTTTACCGCACTCAAATACGAAAAGGCCCCAGCTTATCACAACGCACAACAACAGCCACGCAGCCGATTCGAGCAGGCATACCATTGGACCGCGTACGACCCAAGGCGAGGCGCGTTTCAAGGCGGTTGCCCGCTTGATACGGGTTCTCAGTTACCTGTCAGGACGGCTGGTCTACGGCCGGATGCAATATGTGTGTGAAAGAAGCCTGTGTGTTTATCCCCGCGTATTTACGTACAGGACCTGGGCTACCCGGCCTATCCTGGTAATGGAGCCGGCCGTCTGGGCGTATGGCCGCGTGCCAGACGACGATCGATCCATAATTGAGTTCCTTTCGGAAGCCGTCAACGTGACACGATAGCGGCTATAGTTCCGATCCGGCGCCGATACGGGGCTACGATAGGGTGCCGTTGTCGGTTGACGTAGTGCCCTAGTGCACTGTTGAGGAAGGATCCCGATCCCCCCCGGACCTCGCCGCTCAAGGATGGGGACAGATGTCCCAACAGGAGAGAGAGACTTTTACCACCGTGGGCGTATTGAGCCAACAACAACAACAACCGCCCAACGAAAGGGCAACGACAAAAATAACAACAACCTGAGACTATGTCTCTCGTAGCCGCAAAAGTTTTGAGAAAGATGAGTATATAAAGCTATTGCACTCGATGATCCATAGGCTGGGAAGTTTTAGTATCGTCAGGGCGTTGTTGTTGTTGTTGTTGTTGTTGTTGTTACTGCTGCTATTGTTGTCGTTAATATTGATGATAATAACGACGGTAACACTATAATGAAGATATTGATGAAAACAGCGTGCTCTTGGCTTTAGGCGGAGATGTTCGCCAGTAGATTGGACGCGTAGTCTCAAATTATATGGGAAATTTCGGAAATGCTTAATTCATTTCCGCGAGTCGTCGGCAGCGGCTAGCAGCTGGCGACTATATTTTTTTTTATGGGACCGTCTTCTCCGGACGGCAAATTTGGCTAAATTCATGAATTTCTCATTGAGCTCGACAATGTCTATAATTACACAATTCAAACAATTGTAACCACTCAGGACATTTTGCAGAAAAGGCTATCGCACTTGTCTGCCCAGTGTAGGACCACTGTGGCAAAGCCACAACATCCGTGTTTATCAGTGGTATTGCTTGGAACTGCAAGGCATTATTGCCTCGAACTAGAACAAGAACAACTGCTGTTTGCAAAGCGTTTCAAACAGCAACAGTAGCTGTGTGTACGAATCCGGCAAGCGGATACGTTAGATTGACTACAGAAATGATCCTGTGAAGTACGATCTCAAGCAACAGTAGCTGAATAGTGCCAACTGCTGGTGGGATCGATGTTTCTCCATCTATCCATCCGTCCGTCCTATCGTCTGTCCTCATCGCACGCTAGCTTTGCGCAGCCCACAGTCCTAGCAGGAACAACCCTAATCAATTGGCTCTGCACAGAGACAGACGACAGGCAGGCTGGCTGTCGAGCCAGGGTACTGGATACTCTATTGTACGCACAGATCTGATCGAGTTAGACGCGCGAGTTAGACCAGTTCTACTTCGCTCACTTGCTTGCTCGCCGAGCTCAACGATGCTTCGTTGCTCCTTCCCTTTCTACGACGACCTATATACATATATAACATAACTACGACAATAACTTATACCACTACTTCTACTACACTACTATTATTACCACTACTAATACTAATAACCTACCACAACTGAAACTAGCCTCGGTTCTCGATCGCCGCGGTCGCTCCAGTTGCCAGACCTGTTAGTACGGCTCTCGGTCGTCAGGCGGCTGTCTGCTTCTCAGCTGTCGGCTCCCAACAATTTCCCATCGGTGGCGTCGTTGTTGTCGTCGTTTCCCATCTTCATCTCCATCCTCCTTCTCTCTTCGACAAGTCCAGCATCCATGAGTTGTGGTGTTCGGCTCAAGCGTCCTGTTTTTTTGCATTGTTTGCTTGGTTTCCTTCACCTTGCCGTACCGGCGGCGACAGGCGACAAGGCACCGGCCCTAACAAATCGAGTAGCACCATTACTAGTAGTAGTTGCAGTAGTTAGTTAGGTTAGACAGTGGTTAGTTAGGAGTAGTTAAGTTACACTATCTGCAATGGTAGTAGTAGTAGTAGCAGCAGCAGGGAGTAACAATAGCAGCCGCGCTAGAAAACTAATTACTTCACTTGTAGTAGGCGTAGTTGGGCCCCCTCGCCCTGTCCCGCTCTGTGTTTTAGGCTTTCAGCTGCTGCTGCCGGGCAGATGGACAGCCAGACGTAATAAGGTCGCAGTATTGGTAATACTAACCAGCTTGTAATCATTGGCCATTAAGCAGCAGCAGCAGAAGTTGCAGTACTCGTTGGAAAAGCAATCACGAATGCCAGTGTTAGAAGTAATAGCTGTGCAGTAATGAATAGTCGTGCTGTATCAATATAGCCGTGTAGCATTGAAAAGTCGTTGTATCAAGAGTGCCAGTAATCGTAGACATAATACCGCCGGTCTTATGGGTGGAAATTGTGCATAGGATTTGGCAGGCCTTCAGAAGCAGCAAAAGCAGTAGTGGTCAAAAAAAATGAACACGTTCACTTACATGAGATTGTAATATGAATTGATGAATGATTTTTTTATGCGTAGTACATAAAAAAAATGTAATACTCTATATCGTAAAGTAATAGCCGTTCAGAAAATCTAGCAAGAAAAGGGCGACAGGAATTGCGAGCAATGGAAGATAAACGCGGGATGACGGCAAGTATGTGTCGGGGAACAGCGTCGAGACGGAGAAGGGGTAGAAAAGGAGCTTGACATGCTATGCAATACGGCAGCTTGCAACACTCATGAACGAAACGGTGCCAAGCAACATTAGAGTAGGAGAGAGAGAGAGAAAATGTGTGTGTGCATGTATGCTGCGGGTCTCGAGAGCCTGGTAAAGAGATTGGGATCGCTTAAAGAACAAAACTAAAAATCGTGTAAACTACAATCCAAATCACAGATCCAGGCAGCTGCAAGCCGGAATGCAATATAGGCGAAACAGATACGATTGCCAAGAGGGTGACAAACGAATGCTTACGGTAGCAGAAAAAGAAAAAATCCAGCAAGCAGATGACAAGACAACCGAGCGGAAGGGAAGAAACTCCCAGGCGCTGCTGAGAGAACGAATCAAGGCAACTAACAGGGATGTTCCGACAGGTGAGCACGAAAAAGCCATTATGAAGCTGCAAGAATAGCTGTCAAAGCAGCAAGAAATGCACCAGCAGATAGAAGAGCATAGCAAAAGGAAGAGACCGCGCCAGAAAAAAATGAAATGCGCAGAGGAAGAGCCGAACAACAAGATCTTGCAAACAATTTAAGAGGCTCAGAACTTAGAAGACGTTAAAGCAGACCTTGTTAAAAACTGGCCGCGGCAACTGGCTTCAGCCCAGAAACCATCGGCACAACCGGTTCCGATTTTAATAGGGGGAACGGTCAAAACGAGGGAAAATTGTTGCACCTCCACAGAGGTAATGGGGAAGATATATAAAAAAAAATAAGCTTTCCGGAGCAAAAAACGTTTATGAAATAATGATGCGCTACATATCACAAAGAATAAACGTCGAGCAGACAAGTAAGACAGCTGAAAACTGGTGTTTGAAGGCCGGAACAGAAATCAACCTCTGCCTCAAGCTCAAGGCTTTAGGCTTTTTTAGCTTTCTTAAGAGTGCGAGCACAAAATAGACGAAAACGAAAAGGCGATAAAAAGGCTCAGACAGAACGCCCAATGCGGTCAAAGGAGGCAAGATGCTTCAACTATAAGAGACCGGGCACGCAGCGAACAACAGACGGTGGGTCTGCAGACCAGACAAAAATGCCTCCGCGACGAAAACGAAGGTCAAACCAGCAATGGCTATCAGGTCATCAGGGATCGGAAAAAGGCTCGCCCAGGGCAGAACTACTGGACAGAGAACCGATCGTGTTGATGCAAAGGGCGCTCCCAGTAGTGAAAAGAATGATTATGATATCATGATGTCCAAGATCCTACTAGTAGTGAGCAGTGCACGGCTGTCTGTCTAATTACGGTAAAATGTAATTAAAAAGCGCGATACAGGCAACGAAATTAAGCTACATAAAATGTATACTGCCGTCTAGCCTCCCTTTATATTTTTTTCTATACTTCCCACTTCAATATATGAGGAGAACAGATAGCTCCCTTGTTAGAGGGTTGCTTCCCAAGAGAAGTAAATAAATGACAGAGAAATACGTACTTATAATCTAAAATTGTGCTTGACGTCGTAATGGTCTCAAGATGTACCTGATGTTGTAACCAGGGTTTAGCTAGTCCAACCGATGCACATTGTTAGGTGTCGGCATCTGTATGTGGCTCTCATTGTGCGGACCTCTGTTTGCCATTCGCCGCTTTTCTTAGACCCGTTTTTTCTTAATATTGAAAAGGACAGAGAGTGCCACATTCAAACAAATGCATCGTTTTTATTGAGAACTCGTTTTTTTTCAGTGGACAATATATATGTATGCATGTGTATATATATATATATATATATATATATATATATATATATATATATATATATATATATATATATCATGTTAACACCTTAAAGTAAAGAATTGTCTCTGCGTGAACGTGCTGTCACGGGTTCTCTGATCCAGGATTAGTCCAGTTCAACAATGTGCCCTGAACAGATGCTGCGTTTCCCCGTTGAATATCAAGCGACAGCCTCTGACGCAAAAATTTCGATGCTCTCGAGTCTCCCGTCGAAAGGTTAAGTCTTCTTCTCACGCACTGAATCAGATTGAATGTAGGAGGTCCTGGTCCTCCCATTGTCTCAAAAGCCAACGAACAAAATTGGTCAAAAAACCAACGCCAGAGTATTTTCTGTTTGTTTTCCATTTGTTAGCCTCTGCTAACCTGGAAAAACGACCTGTTTAGTTCGCACCTGCACCGACCATCCTAGGGCCTAATGAGTCGGTTACAGTTGCGTCCCAAACAAGCGTATGGTCACGCTCAAAGGGAGTCAGAGTGAGACCGTCAGGTCTTTTTCCATCGTCCCTAGATAGACCCAAGGATTCCAGTATACACACACACACACACATATATATATATATATATATATATATATATATATATATATATATATATATGTATATACACTCGTATGTGTAGACTTGTATGTGGTAAGACAGCCCGCCAGACATATCAGGACAGATTCCATAAAGGAAGCTCATGCCGGCGGTGTATTGTCGACCCTTTGTAATTTTATGCTACAACGGCACTTGCAACAGACTGACTTTGATTCGATCGACCCTGTCGGATAGACAAACGTGCCATCCTTATGTATACTGTCACCCACTGGCTACCAACGCCGCACCAGCGCTTTTTCAGCTGGCGACGGTTCTTGTTTGTGCAGATTGATGAAAACGGTTGGGTCAATTCCCCTTCTAGCTGTCGTGCGAGAGGCAGGCTAACGTCGTGCGCTTCTTTATTTCTCTCTATTACTCGCTGTCCGTATCTTTAGTTCCTCTTATTTTTTTGCAGTGTCTGTCTTGATGTTCATTGTGTCATTTTCCTACTGCCCACAACTGGCCCACTCATCGCCTGCTGTCCCATTTAGTCAAGTAAGACCCACAGAGGAAAATCGAAAACGGGGAATCGGGAGAGAGAGAGAGAGAGATAAACAGACAGGCCTAAGACCACATTTGTTAAAGGACAACAGAAACAGCTTCACCTACACCTACAACAACAGCAGCAGCAGCAACTACAACTACCAGATCGAGCACAAAGATAACGACGCCAAGAACAACGACAAAAGAAGTCGCTGAACACCCATCTACGTAGCCACTCAACAATCTACCTTGACACTCGTTCACGCCATACGTTGAGCCGTAAACCACTGTCCAAAGCCATTTCGACGACGCACCACCTAAGAATTGTTTGCCGGTCAGTCAGTCGACTGCTAAACGCGGGACTAGGCTGACGCCAGGGTGAGTGATCGTAAACCGGAGGGTTCCAGTTGAAGCCTGTGCAGTTAAAAGGGTTCAAACTAAGGGAAAACCGCGCAACACCAACTAGACTAGAGAGCACTGCGAGTGAACTATAAAAGAGAGAAATGGAGATAGTGCGGGAGAGGAATATACCGACGCGAAGTAAATCGTGGTATTGGAGCAGAAAAGTAGCAATAGCAGCAGGAAAACAGAAACGAACCTCATCGTTGCTCAGACAGAGAAAGTCACGGCAGTGACGATCACAACGATGACAACGATCAAGTCTTAGCTAGTATCCGCAACAGATACAGGTAACCATTTTTCTGCTCCCCCTTTTCAGTCTCTGTCATCGCGTATCTTATTCCTCTCCTACGGGCTCTATTTGGTTAAACGAAAGGAACCCCAGTCTTCTCCCATCAATTCCTTACCCCGCGCCTCACCCCCCGGCTCAACCCCCGCCTCGCCTCCACTTCGCCTTCGCCTCCTCGTACTAGACACGACGGCGAGGATAACGCTACTTCTACTACTGCCGCTGGTGATAGTAGTTGTAGCTGCTTCTGCCGTCGCTATCGTCCTCATCCTGCGGACGACCAGGCAGAAACTGAGTGGCAGCAGTGGGTCATGTGAGATTGAAGCCCGACCACAGCCCCCGCCACAGCCACCGCCACCATCCCCATGGCAGCGTCGCTCCGCCAGCGACCGGGCCGTAATATCAAAAATTAATATATTAGAAGGCAAGCGACCACACAATAACCGTACGACGAAACACACGCACACATCCTGCCTTGCTGTCTTCCGTCCTGCGGCGCTGCTGCTGTTGCTGCTGCTGCTGGTAGCATTGACAGTTGTGATGGTAATGATGCTGATAGTGGTAGCGGTTAGCCAGTGGTCGGATACACCGGATACACAGCACATGCGGACACACAGTTCTTTCTGTTTGCCGTTTGTTTGATCTGTTTGCGTGAACGCCTCAGCAGTCCCTCGAGACCACCACCACCACCACCACCACCGGACTATATTGCTTCTTCTATATGTTGTCGAATCCACTGCTTTGCTCTACTCCAACCTATCTGCGTTCCCCCTTCTTTCTTCTTCTTCTTGTCCTTCTTGCTTAGCGGCGCCTTGGCGGCTGATGGTGCAGAGATTACTTGCGCCGATGGTGTTGTTGCTGGTGTTGATATGTTGCTAGTGTTGCTGATGGTGTTGTTGACGTTGTTGATGCTGTCCTGCCGCTTTTAGTCGTCTGCTGGACAAAGACAAAACCAATGAGCAAAAAAGCAGCATTGGCAAGTACGGTTAGGTGAGAGTGTGCGTTGAAGTCTAGGTCGTTGCCCTTTTTGGTAAATATATATATATATTTTTTTTATGAGACTTTTCTCCGGGCGGCAAATGTTTTAAGTTTAGTAATTCTTGATTGAGCTTGAAATTTCCATTGTTACATAAATTCAAACAATTATAACTATTCAAGTGATTTTGCAGAGAAGGCTATTGCCCGTGTCGTATATATATATATATATATATATGTATAAAATTTTATTTTTATAGACTGTGTTTACAAGACGTGGATCCTGAAACGTTTCCGTATACAACGTACCGTATAGTTATTGTAATTGCATTGTTATTGTTGTTGTTGCTGTTGCTGTTGTTGTCATTGTTGTTCATTCACACATCCGCGTCAAATGAGCTCCACTTTTTTTGGGCTTTAAACACACGCCGCTGGCTGTCACGTTACTGTGAGGTTATGTGAATTTTTATACACAAAACTATCGTATCGGTATTCCCCACCAAAAAGCCGTGAGCCAGAGTGAGAAGGAACAGGGGGGAGGGTGAGCGCTAAAACGCTATGATAGAGAATATGACAATATGCATTTAATTGGAGAGACTAGTAGTGCTAAGAAGACAGGCTGGCTGACAAGTTTTGAACTATAGAAAGAACGCCCGCCAGCAAGGCAGCTTACCAACAATGAAGAAAGGTGCGCTCGCAGACTGATGACGACGACGACAGCGACAGCATCAGCAGCAAAGGCGTCCGGGTTTGGCGGGTCAAGTTTGTCTCGAGCACACGCGCCCCGTCAACGCAGCCAGCCGTCTAACAAGCTGCTTCAGGGAGAGAAAGAGAGTGCGACAGAGACATGGCGTGAATAGCGCCTGAAGGCGGTACCCTCGGGTCCTCCGGGTCGTGGTCGTCTGCGTTTTCACCATCATAGACATCATCATCATCATCATCGCCATCGCCGCTGTCGGCAGTCACTCAGGCCACCCGCCTGTCCCCCCAATCACCACCGTCGCCGGCCCATCACGAGGGTAGGACGGTAGAACAGCAGTCAGTTAAGAGACACTAGTCGGCCATTCGGTCTGTTGAGTGGATCGGACCAGACGGTTGGAGACGACGGGCGACTGTCGGGGAGGGCGCATTCCTTTCAAACGCGTGGGCTGCCCGACCCGCGTTCGTCTACCCCGCGGCCCGAACGTTGTGCCCCGGGGGGGGGGGGGGGGGGCAGGCGGGCGTGTTGTGTTCCAGGCTTAAAACGAACCTTAGTTATCGCTATTCAGGCTGTCGCCTCGTGGGGCGTACATCAGTAGTCCGCGTTGAGTCGTGGCTATCTGTGCGTCGCCTGCTCTATTTCTCTATGTCTGACTGCCTGCTTGCCTCTCTGCCTATCTATCTGTATGTCTGTCTGTCCGTTTATCTATATGTCTGTAGGCGTAATTCTGTGTGTTGTCCGTCGCTAGGTCATCACCACCAACATCTCCACCGCCACCCGGGTTGACCAGTTCCAGGCCCCCTTTCCCTACTGGTCGGCCTCTGGGCACGCCGGGCCTGCCAGTGCCCGTTTTGGTGGTGGCAATGGCTTAACCCAGATTGTCCCGCACCCCAACTACAGTCGTATAACTGCAAGTACTTTCTTTTGATTAAATTTTTCTTACAATCATTTTTACTGGAATATTTCTTGTACTTTGCTAACAAGTAAGACACAACGGTTTTATTTTTTTGCTGTTACTTTCTAATGTGGGCCTTCGGTCGGCGTCCTGACTCGTTGTCGACCTGACCCCTCAGGCCGTTGTATTTCGATCTCTGTGTTCGTTCTCATTGTGCTTTCCACTTAATATCCTGCTACTTTTTGTGCATATTCTCAATCATGGCAGTAGTAGCGATTTCTTCTGACCACTATTTTTGGGCGGCGATTTCCAAAAGATCTCCGCCCCGCAGTTGAGTCAAAGCTGCTTTGCATGCCATATTCCGGTCGGATGGGCTCTTGTTTATTAAGGAGCCTCTGACCTCCTGCACATAGCTCGGTGCGAAATCTAAAAAACATCTTTTCGGGGCTGACTCTCAGCCAAGATTTAACGTCCATGGGACTGCTTTTCGCATTGCTTCATAGACGGAACCCCATGAATACAAATGTGCAACGGTGGGGCTCGAACCCGATCACCTATGTGTCTCCTCCGGTCGCAAGGCGCAAACGCATGCCACCACGCCACCGGGCTCGACTCGGTGCGAAACCTATCGAGGTCAATTTTGCCCGCACTTCATGCTACTCGGCGGGTGCCTCCCTCCTGTTGTGCTAGTAGCTCTTCTCTATATCCGAACTCTATGTATATGTGGCAACTCTGCGAGTGTTCTTATAAAATCTTCCTGTTACCTCGCCGGTTTTTGTGCTTTCACTTCTAAATATGAGACCCTGCTGCGCCAGCCATTCTGTTAAAGCTCCGTCTTTATTGTTCACGGTTTGCTATTCCGTTGCCGCTGCATTGAAGTCTCCTGTAATTAAAATGTTCTTATTTCTTCCGCGAGCTGACCCAAGCAGTCTGTGAGATCCTGTCTTCGCGAGCTTGGCGACATGATTACTCTAACTATTGGATTGATCCATAAGTCCACTCGGAAAGTTGCATGCGCCGTAATGCGCAGTCCCGGGGGAGGACGAAAACTGTTGGGAGAGGGTTGTTCGTTTATATGTCGGAACGAACAGACCCGCGTGCATTATATCGTGGATTTCGTTCGAATATCTAACTCACGCGAACTGTGACGCACGAGTGAAGATGGCAGACTTAAATGTATGGCAGACTACAAGCAACTGCCAAACCCGGACCCCATACACGAAAAATGATGTTAAGTGTTTCTTGGAATGTGAAAGGGGTGTTCTTTTATGAGCTGTTGCAACGAAACAAAACAATCAATAAGATCAAATACTGTCAACAACTGGACAATTTGAAGAGGACAATTCACCAGAAGCGGCCAGAATTGATGAACAGACAAGGAGTGACTTTCCATCGCGACAACGCAAGACCGCACACAACTTTGCTCACCACCAAGAAATTAATGAAATTTGAATGATATATTTTGTCACATCCCGCGTATAGTCCTGAATTCGCTCAATCTGAATATTATCTGTTTCGGTCCCTTAAAAATGCCCTTATTGGCAAAGAATTCGATTCTTTAAAAGATGTTAAAACGTTTATAGACCATTACTTTAAGAAGCCAGGACGCCACTTCCTGGAGGAATGAAATCATGAGCTTGCCTGAACGTTGGGCTAAGGTAGTTGAACAAAATGGGCAATACAGCATTCCATAAAAGCTTTCCGTTGAAATGACATGTGTCTTCAAAAATGGGCGAAAAATCCAAACAGACTTATGGATCTGTTTCTTTATTTTTCTTATTTCCTATTTATTCCGTGAGCTCACCCAAGCAGTCTGTAAACTCCTGTTATCGCGAGCTTGGCCAGATCATTACTCTAACTACTAATATTACTACTCATAGTACTAAACAACTACTGGTAAAAGACTGCAACACGTAACGCCGTCACCTAGTTTTGTCATTTCACTGCTGCCTGCCCATAGGGCATAGAGTTGTGGCTCATGGCTCGCCTGCCGAGTCATTTGCTGCCTAAAGCATATACCCACATCGTTCCATACCGAGAAAAGTTGTCGTGGCAGCTGTCAATGCTGACAACAGCACAGCAAGGAACTGTCTATCAGTCTGACCCGTAGAAGAAATTTGGTTGGCAAGGGCGTAGCGGTAGTGGATGTGGGGCATTGTAGAAGGGAATGAGGCTAGCAGAACACGCACCAATTGAGCGGAGGGGGAGGGCTATAAAATTAATATGAGACGACAAGCGGAGGGACGAACAATGAGGGAGTGAGATAAGGGCAAGAGGCGCACAGCTTAACGACATGAGAGCTAGAGGAAAATGGTAGAGTGGGATAACATTGAGATAAATTGAGGTAAAGAGGCACGGAATGACGAAGAGAGGCAGGATAAATATGAATAGAGCGGGTGAAAATAAGGGGCCGGGGTAAAGATGTGGAATAGGAGTGAATATGGGGACCGAAGTGAAGGTATGAGACTGGGATGAGGATGTGGGACCGAGATGTCGGCGTGGCTCGAAGTGAAGATGTGGGGCTGGAGTGAAGATGTGATGTCGAAGTGAATATAGAGGGACAGGATGAAAATGAGCGAGCGGGTTGGAAATAGGAAACTGTACCGAGTTAAGGGGCCGAGGAAGAGACCAAGAAGTGAAGCGAAAACAAGGACACTACAGAAAGGCAAGAAGGCGAAGTAAGAATAATAGGGCAAATTCAGGAACAACGATAGTTTGATTTTGTTAAGAAGAAGCGTTTTCTTCTTTCCTGCAGGAATTTCATTTTGTCATCCCCGGGACCACCTTTTACTGTATCGTGAACACGCGGTAGAACAGCATCCTTCTAAAGCATAGTCTTTCTTAGCTTTAACCTGACTGAAAGTCAACCGCCAATTCGCTATTCAATTTAGTACATGTCACTAATATAAAAAAAATGACATACATTAGTTTCTGACATGCACATCATAATCAGAGGAAGTTATTTACAGTTTTCATTCCATGTGTAGTTTACATACATAGCGGCCACCTTGTAGCCCATTGTTCGCACTATTGAAGAACTTATGAGTCAGGAAATGCCATACGTTTCATAGCTTGATTATCAGCTTTTCTATGCATTTTCTCTTCTCAACACTCAATTTTATTTAGATCATACTTGCTAGTAAACGTAGTCTACTGTGAGTGATTAGTTAGATCCACTATGGCGGCTATTTCGGTCTGATCAAACAAGGCCGCCCGCCAGGTTCTCAAAAGTGTCACAAAAATGAACACGTTATCTAGTGTGATGTGGGTGCCACAAACAATGAACACTTACAATATAAACAAGCATTTGTAATAGGGTATGCTAGCGCGGCTTAAGTGTGAAGCAGAGGTTGCCGGCTGCAGGGGCCCGCTTGGAAGTGTCTGGACAAGATCTGGCTGAACGCAAAACGTAGGTGATGAGCCAACCAGAGCATATAGACAACACGTTTACTTTCAGCAAACATTCCACAGTAAATCAAGTTTACCTATAGTGCGATTAATCATTTATGTACCCCTTCTTGCTTTCGTCACTGTCTAGACATGCAAAGCAGATCATCAGTATAATGAGTCTCTGACCTAATCGTTGGGCAACAGGTGAGCCACGTAGAGGAATATAAGCACATTTTTATATACATATGTCCTGCATACTGGCCATATACCGTCAAAATGACTAACTTGAATGCCAGGTTGTATATATATATATTTATATATATTGTTCTTTAATAAGTTAGTTTGTATCAAGCCTGTACTCATTTACAAAAAGCATGTATGTGCCCGTAGGCGTGACTGGCACGTCTGGAATAAGGCGTAGCAGCACAAAGAAGCGGTAAATGTAGTCGTATATTGATGTCTGTTTTTAGCCGTCTAATAGTGACTGGCTTACAAGTAATAGGAGGGGGGGGGGGGCTTGGATTCAATGTCGAGTGTGAGTCGTCTCTCGGAAAATGGACTCTTTTTTAACCCATTCAGGGCCATTGGGCAGGGCACTCGGACGCTCGGGCTATCACTAAGTAGGACAGCTTCACACTGAGATGTACTTGGGCTCATAGATACGCACGAACAGACACAGAGGAGAAAATTACACCCGATGTTGTTGATGCTGCTGCGGCTGCTACTGCTATTGGTGCTTCTTTTGTTGCGGCTTCTGATGCTAACGCCGATGCGGACAGAAGCGCTAAGGGCACGCCGAAAGACAGATTGGTTTGAGGCGGGTAGACGGCCCAGCCCGCTCACTCGAAGAGTTGCACACCGACGCCACCTACGTAGACAGCCAGCCCTCTACCCAGTGTCATCATTCGTCGTCATCTTCTTCTTGGTTAGGGAACAAATGCAGGCAAACGATGCGTTGTTTCGCGATCTAAACACACAAAAGAACTAGACACGCCGAAGGTGTAGATGAGGCGAGGCTAGACTGAGCCTGCTCGAATGTACAAAGTTCCAGAGCGTGCGATCCGAGCAACTTTTGCATCGGCTCTTGATATACAGTGGTGTCGAGATACAAACACGCGGGCTGTTGGGCTGCCGGGGGTGCGCGGGAGAAGACGACTCCGTGAGGGAGGTAGAGACCGGAGGGACTCCGGAGTGGGGGGGGCGATGCGTCTGTGCGTGCGCGAGAGAAGACGACTCCGTGAGGGAGGTAGAAGAGACCGAAGGGGGTCCGGAGTGGGGAGGAGGTAGTGACAGGGTGCGAGAGAGAGAGGTAAAGAGAGAGAAAGCAATCACAAACAGATGCCTGCGTGCACATTACCAACAGACTAACAAGAAAGAGAGAGAGAGAAGAGACGGAACGAGTTGTCGAGGCTCTGAACTACGACGGATGCATTGAATTGAAACGCCGTGATAGCTGCAGCAGTAGTAGTAGTAGTAATAGTTGCGGTAGTCGTAACAGTGACAGCAGTTGAGGTTGTTCTTGTTGTCGTTCGTGTGCTCGCTAAGTTGTAGCGAGGCAGTATGCACGCCCGCGCGTGCACTAAGAAGAGACCGAGACGGAGAGAGGTCGGGGGTGTAAGAGAGACAGAGAAAGAGAGATTCAGCGAGACACGAGTGGGGGAACACGCGCACCTCTCTGTGTGGGGCGACCGCCAATCAAGCGGCACAACGAAACTGCGGGAACTCTCGTCGTCGTCCATTGTCTTGCCATGCCCGCGTAAGCTCCGCTACTTCACATCGCGGCGACAATTGTCGCAGTTGAATTGAGGTACAACTACCACTGTCATCATCATCATTATCACCACTACCATCATCACCCCCCACCATCAGCATCACCACTGCCACCACCACCACCACCACCGCCATTCCCGTTTACGTAGAGTACATGGTCAAGGTACTGCTACAACGCACACTCTAGTCAATAGGGCTTGACAGTCGGCGGCGGCAACGGCCATGCCCCGTATTGGGCTCGTTTCTCTACGTTAGGAAAGCGAGAGAGAGAAAGAGAGAGAAGAGCAGAGAAAATTCGAAAATAACCATGAAAAAGGGCAGAGCAGGATAGTGGTAGGAGGGAATAGTAGGCAGCCAAGGAAAGAGAAGGCTCTAAGGAGGCGGCAGAAAACGAAGAGAAAGAGAAGCAAGGAGCGGAACTGGGACGAAAGGCATTGGGGCAGGAGGACACCGCTTTATTTACCCAGCGTTAATTTGAATCGGAACACACGCTCATTGCTTTGCGCCGTCAGCCACCGTTCAGCAGCGCCAACTCATGTACCAGGTCTGCACTCGTCTGCATCGGCTCATCGTGGCGCAGCAGCGATGCAAAGGTTATTCGTAGCGCTGTCGGCCGATGATTCATCGTCGCCCTTGTCATTGCCCGGATCATCATCATCATCATCACCACCATTCTCATCCTCATCCTCGTCCTCGTCCGGCGGCGGCGGCGGCCTCCATCACAACAACGACTGAACACGGCGACCCTCTCCACCGCCGAACGATGTTTAAAGTCTCTTCAAACGAATAAGCAGACGCAGGGGCGAGTTCGGTGCTCCTCAAACTCTTGCCTCTGCCCGCCTGCAGAACCGTTCGTCTCTGTTCCTGCTGCTCTATCCCACATTGCTGCACTTCTGTGGCATCATCAGCAGCAGCAACAGCAGCAGCAGCAGCAGCAGAGGCCTACCACCCGGATGTCTGTCCGACTTTGCCCGCCTTCCCTGAGCGCGGAATCCCCGGCGGCTCTGTCGCTTACCCGCACCAGGCCCGTGCCCCCCTCTTCTGTGCCCTCTCTTTCAGACTCATCCACTTCAGCTAGCACCAAGTGCCGGCGATTGTGGTGGTCATGGTAATACCTGCAGTAGTGGTAGTAGTAGTGTCAAGCTCGGTGGCGTGGTGCATTCGCCTGCGCCTCGCGAATGGACGAGACACGTAGGTACGCGGGTTCGAACCCCACCGTTGCACATTTGTTTATATGGGAGTCCATGAAGCAACGCGAAAAGCAGTAAATATTAAATAAATAAATAAATATATATATATATATATATATATATATATATATATATATATATATATATATATAATAGTCGTGCACACAAGACGAGAAAAACGCCGCAGCGATAAGGCCGATGACGATGGAGAGCTCAGATGGAAAGGAAACACGAAACTCATGTGAGATCGGGAGGGCAAGAAAAAGCAGAACCACAAACAGGCCTGATATTAATACCGCTGCGACCAACCACTATGTGGACTCTATCTGGCTCATCACCGTCTTTGCAACCGGAGACCCAGCTACGAGTTCTTGAACTTGTATATATTCTTTTTGTATATTTTTACTAGCATAAATGGTTATGAAACTTATGATTTTAAGACGAGATATGGCAATTTCTAGGGAGTCGAAAATAGAGTACAACGTTATGTGTTACAGACCAAATCAGATGTTCTTAAGTGGTGGAGGTGTTACGAAACACTTATGGTGATCAAGCTGAATCTCCAAACGCTGTGTAAACGTGGTACCCCGGTTTTGCAATGCACGTGAAAAGACCGGAGATGGCCCCCATTCAGGGAGGCCGTCGACTTCAATAACAGAGTGACACTGTTGGAAACGTTTGTGATATCGTATTCAACAATCACGTGATTACTTTCAGAGAGATAGCTGAGAAATTCGAGATATTTTATGGATTACTTTTAATAGTCTCGACCGATATACCGACTTTCTGCGTCAAAAAACTGGCAGCCAACTTCGTTCCAAAAATGCTCAATTTCCAGCAAATGAACGCCCGTCAGGGAATGTCCGGATTAAATCTTCAGGCGAAAACAGAAAACTCTGAATGGGTTCAGGAAGTGAATACAGAAGATAAGTAGTGGGACATGGATACGAAATCGAGACCAAAGCCTACTTTTCTCAGTGGTGCTTCCAAGGGGAGAGTCGATCAAGGAAATTTAGACAAACTTCTTTTGACTTTTTTTTACTACCGGATAATCATCTACGATGTTTGCCGCCTGGTTCTATGGTTAATAAGGAAGTTTGCGTGGGCATGTCCAGCGCAAAAGTCGTGAACCCTGGGCAAACAACACTTAGATGGTAACGCGCCGGCGCACACGTCGTTAGTGATTACCGACTACTTAATAAAAAATCCGATTTCTATGTTCCCGCAACCTCCGCATTCACCGGCTCTGGCTCCTTGCAACTTTCCTGTCCCCAGGGGTAAAAAATGAGGCGGTAACGCTTCGAGACTATAAAGAAAAGTCGCAGAACTCGCGACTCAACTCGAATTCCGAAAAACGCGTTTAGAGATGTTTCGAAGAGCGGAAATGAAGGTAGCACACGTGCATTGCAGCGAGCGGGAGTTGTTTTGAAGGGAACAGAAACACTATAAAGTATTAAAAAAAAAAATCATAATTCTCTATGAGAGCTCTTCGATCCGCCCGCCCTATATACTTACATACATGTTCTCATATTGCTTAGGACACTCTGGCTGGTCGAGCAGAAAAGAAAGCAAATCACTCATGTAGAAAAAAATCTTTTTTTTTCATCAAAATTGCTCTACATATAATCTTGGTTCTTCGAAGAGAGCCACTTGACAATGCAAATCACGTCTACATATATAGTGATTCGTCGAAGGAGCCACTTAGAAATTCAAATCACATCACATATCTGTATATATGTATATATATATACATATATACAGATATATACTATATATATACCGATATATATATATATATATATTATATGTATATATATATATATATATATATATATATATATATATATATATATATATATATATATATATATATATATAGCGGCAAGATATCTACTCCGGCTCTTCATAGGCTAAAGATATCGGATTGCACAATAATACGCTTGACCACTTTGCAGCGTGAGCTGTCAAGCCCAACGATCGTAAGGTAGTCACGAGTCAGGTACGTCTCCTCCCCCCCAGTTCTCTATCTGATCAACGAGATTCACTCTAATATGGAAGTTTAGAGGTCGTCAAATTTATGTCGCCATCTGTTAGCAAATCACCACACAGCATGTGGGCTTCGACACGGCGCGCTTCGACTAGGCCCTGCCATAGCGACATTATGGCTCTGTAAGCTATCGCCGGCGGCGATATGGCGACCACTCGGTCTTTTTACCAAAACCCTTCTGCAAAATGTGTTATATACATATATAAATATATATATATATATACTCGCATGACATATTATCCAAATACTAAAAAGATCGATTATCTACTCCGTGTTCCCGTCTCTATTTAGATTTTTGCGCGCGAGAGGCGTTTCCTGTCGCGCATCCTACAATTCACTGCCAAAGTTGTTTATTCTTAAAACGTTCGTAAACAGTGTAGACTTGTCTATAGCGACACAATATATGGATCTACGTAGAAGCAATCTTTTCTGCGAGATTTGCAGATTTGCGGTAACTTATTTATACGGCGAATTGCAAATTGGGTTAAAGTTGTTGTTGTTGTTGTTGTTGTTGTCTGCGTTGTTGTTGTTGTTATTGTGATCACCAATGTTGTTGTCATCACTATTACGTTTGTATCCCATTTGCGGTGGTTGTCGACATTTTCGCCATTCCACTCATTGGCTACGCTTTTTGCCAGCTAGTATATGATTGTATTCAGATGTAGGGATGTGCATCGATATATATATATATATATATTATAAATATATATTTTATTTATTTATTATTATTGCTGCTGCTGGTGCTAGAGATGCTGATGCTGTTTCGCTGTGTTGTATGATGATGCGGTGGCTGTCGGTTACAGTGCTACGGTGTCATCGAGGAGTGCACGATCCTGCGAGGACCTGACGGACACAGCAAAGGCTGTGCGTTCGTCAAGTTCTCGACGCACGCTGAAGCGTCTCGAGCCATCCAAAGTCTGCACGGCTCACAGACGATGCCGGGAGCCTCCTCATCGCTGGTCGTCAAGTTCGCCGACACCGAACGCGAGAGGCAGATGCGCCGCATGTCACAGGTCGGTCAGGTACGTGCTCTGTCCGGCTGGGCTCCGCTGCCACCAACCTGGTGCTGGTGGTCGGCTGCCGGCGCTTACCAACAGGCGCCTTCGACACTGGCGCCTATCTAACCCACACGTTAGGCCTCTTCCGGCCCATTTTCATGCTGCTGACTCGAGTTGAGCTGTTCCATGAGCACAATGGCAGTTCTATAGTCTTTCCGTTCGACCGCCCGCCCACCCGGCCGCAGTGTGTCGGGCCACGTTATGCTGCAAGGCGTACCCAAACGCAGCTCTTGTAGCGTGTCGTCAGTTGACTGCGAGTAAAAGCCTGAGCAAGGTGGACCGCTTACAGGAGGTCCGCAAGTTATGTATTTCTATATATGTATATATATATATATATATATATATATATATATAGAAATACATATATACGAGTGAATCGGAAAAAAGGAAATCTTATTTTGGGGTAACCTTTTAAAAAAATAGAAACACTTGGGCTAAGTGGACAAAAATTTAGCGAGACTATGTAAAAAAGTCGTATAATGCTATATATATATATATATATATATATATATATATATATGAGCGTATGACCTTGACAAAGGTTAATGCATGGCCGAAATGGTTTCGAAAGTAATACGTTGGATTTTTGAGCACAATTGCCGCAAAGAGATGGGTCCTAATAACTGCACGTCTTCCGATGTTATAATTGCCTTATAGTGCTGAGCCATAAAATCGTGCACAGCCTATCAACCGTAACCCTACTGTCTCTCCTACACATTACTACTAGTGGCACAAACTGCCAAAGTACATCTCCTCTAAGACGTGTAATAGTGACATTTGTATAGTAATATTTGTGATACAATTTTACAATATATTAACACTACATGTGTATATCTAAGTGTATCTTTTACGCGAAGACTACAGGCTAGCTTTTAAGGTTAAATCTATCTAATGTCTGTAGTGGTATTTTGTTTTGCATGTACATTAGATACATTAAATATGAACTTGCACACAGCTCTAACAATTTCATCGTGCAGAAATATTCTGGCACGTTTTCCGCTCCAACCGCGCCGACACCGGCAGCTCAGATACCGGCAAATGCCTAAATATAAATAATAAATAAAGCGTAAAAGATTCCATCTATATTGAGACATCTCTGCCTCCTATATGTGTTGATATTTTTGGTCGTGGCCTATACCCTATTTTGGCATTCGTCTAATCTAACGTAGAAAGTATGTAAGTCACAATACAATATTGATCAAGGATCAACTTTTATCCACGATTTTCGACCACCTGCTTGCAATAAACGATTTGGCAACAACAACAACAACAACACAATGCCTGCTAAAGCTAAACTTTGTCGTTTCTGAATACATCATACATACGAGTATATATTTCAATTTTTCAATTCAATTCAAACATGGTTTATTTACGGAACTGCATACATTCACATGCATAAGTTCTCGTTATATATATATATGTCTTTATGATGTCTCCGGTGCCCAGCGGGACTGTTTCAAGAAAAAGTAAGTGCCAATTTGTGCCTCTCTTCTTTGTTGTTGTTGTTGCTGTTGTTGTTGTGTTTGTGTGTCATGTGGCATTCTTGTCAATAAACCTAGATGGCGAATATTGGCCAACTATGTCCATCGCTCGTGGCTCCGTTCGCCAAGAGCATCTTGCAACAGTTTGGCGGCTCATACACCGCCTATCCGCTAGGAGGGGCTGCGCCACCACCACAGCATATCGCCAACGCCGCCAATCCGGTAAGTCAATGAGTACGTAATCGTGTCAGCCGCTGGCGTAATGCCGCAGTCACAGTCAAGTAGCATGACGTTCATGCAAAACGCCTTTACCTAGCGACCCCAGATCTAGCGCCCCACCTTTTTTAATCCACCTCATCTCGTGTATAACGGCGACAGCGACGCACGTAACAAGAACAGCTCGAAATATTAGGGAATTAGCTCTTGTTTGCTGTTACATTGTATCTCGCCAGAGATCGCGATAATATATATATATTGTATATGTATATATATATATATATATTGTATATGTACCCGGTCTGTGCATACGAAACCGGATTCCGTGGACAGAGGGCGTTGCTATCGCTGTAGCTAGCAGACGATAGCGGCAATGACGCAGTTCTGTTGTAGCGTTTGTGCCAAAAATCACGGATTTCACCGGGGAACTCTCATTGCTGTTATCATTTAAAAAAACCTGTAACCGAAGCGCATGCAATAATTTTCGGATCTTACGGCGGAGATGCTCTCAGCAAATGCCAGTGTTTAAGAAGTTCAACAGTGGCGATTTCGAACTTAACGACGAAGCACGTGGAAAACCGCCAACAAAATTTCGGTTGATTTGAATCAGGCAAATATTCGTGTTAAACCAGGCTTTGCGCAAAAACAAAGAGAATACAAAATTGTAGAACCAATTGATTTTGCTCTACGACAACGCGTCGGCACACAATGCCGAGTTGGCGAAAAACTTATAAAGCAAGAAACCATTTCCCGCTGAACTTACCTAGATCCGATTACCACCGCTTCGCATCGCTTGGTTACGCCCTAGCTAAACATTTTCTTCGTACAAAAACGTCCGAAAATGGGTAAAACTTGTTCTGGCGAGGAGTCCACAAGTTGCCTGAACGATGAGCATAGTGTAAAGCTTGCGAGAACTATTATTATGAGTAAAATATCATCACCTGTTATAGAATGAGAGACGCTTGTTTTGGCTTAAAAAAACGATCTTATTATGCGTAGACTTTGCGTACAAATATGTTATCGCTGGGACGAAGCAACGTTACAACATATAAGCTTATCCCTTATAGATCTAACTATTCTCGCTACGTGCGTCTTTACATATAAACTAAGCGGGGTATTTGCAGACCCAGGGCCGCTGAAGAATAAGCTGGCTATGCTTAAGGGAAAGCAGAAAAATAACCGCCTAACTTGGGGAGGTAGGAATGGAAGCTATGTGGCGAGGGTCGTTACGAAAATTATCGTCATAGTGGTCGAGGTCCAGCAACAACAAAAGCAGCAGCAACAACAACAACAACAATACCAACCGATAGCTAGAACAACAACAGTACTAACTACAATATTTATCATCATCATCTCCGCCATAATCACAGTCTTCCGTAGCGGTCTCAAAAGTCACAGACTGTACGGTAGGGTTACACATTTCAGGCCTAATGATTACCTCACAAACCCGACATCATAGCATACTTATTGGCTACTATAAAGCGCCACGTGTGTTCGCAATGTGCATTGTTTGTACCGGCAAGGATGCATCAACGATTGTTAAGCTGTTCTTCCACTCGTGCCGAGAAACATTGATAAACAGGCGGTCCCGAGCAAGCCTAATTATATATATATATATACAGTTAATTTTGAACATTCATAAATAGCATATACATGTCAGTCGACATAACTTCAACAACAGCGGGACTGCTCGCTAACAACCTCGCAAAATGACGTGACGTAGAAAGTGTATAGGCAGTAGAACGGCATATATAATCAATTTTAATTATCTACAAGACGATTTTGAATCTAAATATAATAGTTCTTAACCTAAATTTGCAAGCCTTACGAAAGGTCGCTTCCAAGATGATCTTGTAGGTCGAGCCGAACCCACTGAGTCCGTGACCCCTCTGATATCAGCTGAGCTGCCAACCATCTTTCTCCCTCCCGTCGTCCGTTCCGTACATTAAGTTTATACATGCAAACGATATATTCGTATAAACACATATATGCGTACGTACGAGTATCCGTATATATAGTGACGACGTGGTCTAGAGGTCTAATGCGGTAGTCATGGTTGTCACCTACCGGGGTGTCGCCCGTTTGATCCCTGTTGTTGGTCGAATTTTGTTTGAGTGATGCTTGATAAAACCATGCACCGCTGAGAGTCCGAGCTGCCATGAGGAGTGTTGAGGAAACGGTCGATATCTCAACATGTCCGCCTAAGTTGCCGCTCTGAGCGCCCCTGATTTAAGAAGATGGCATGTGTATTTGGCCATACATGTCAAGAAAATGAGAAATTCATCTATCCATAGCTGGATATATGAGCAAGCGGACAATACAAAGGCTTGCTCGTTTGTAGAACTGTGTCTATTGTACCTTGACGCCGCAAGTCGCAGGAAGCGCCACGCTACCATTCAGGGCAGCGTTCATCCTATTGACACTTTTTTCTAGAAGGTTTTGTGAATGGAGGATGTACAAGCGTCACTAGCAGCCTGACTAGAGTAGAACTAGTTACAAAACCCGGATTTCTTCTCGCCTCGATCTTGCCTTGACATTACTCCGAATGAAGATTAGTTGCGTCTTCGACCTCTATATTCGGTTACTGCCTGAACTTTCGTTGCACTGGCGATTCAAAGCCACGGCCAATGTACGACGTCGCGCCGACATACACAATTACGTAGGGTTTTCCGGGATGAAAACAGCTGATCCTCGGTGAGAATAACCTAGGGAGGATCATTTTCAGGCGTACCAGCTATTGACCTATATATATATATATATATATATATATATATATATATATATATATATAGGCACTGATAAGCTGTATGACATAAATATAGAACCAGGTATATACAACACAACAACCCAAATGTATGCAATAAATGTGCGTTCGATTATTTTTTGCTCCGCATTTTTCCCCGCGATGCCTGATCAATCTACCGGCATATCAACGTACTTGGCAAGCGCAACAACCTAAAACATTTACACTTCGGGTATAATTCTACCGACTGCCACGACCCACTTAAAGTAACCCAAAGTTGAATGTGTCTTGATTAGAAAACGCCATCTATCAAAATCTCCAAAATTGATCTGTTGAAGTATATCGGTGTTAATGACAAAGCTATTTCACTGCGCTACCATGTAGTCTTCATATATATATATATATATATATATATATATATATATAATGTAGTACAAGTTCAGACATTTAAAACTTCAAATCCATCCTCATCATTCAAATCATTCGATTGGAACGTACAGATCAAATAGGTGCTGTCTTTTGCACCGGCTCTAGCGAGAAAAAAATTCTGTAAGCACCTTGCAAGCGCCGAACAATCGACTGCAATTTATTGTCGAAAGCAATACCGACGGATGCATGTACAATAGTACTCATGACACTCGGTATACTAGCACACCAAGCCGTTTTCTCGAGTAGACCTCGATGACGACGCCAAGATTGTTGTGCACAGAGAACTTTTCTTAGACTCTGAATCTCGAAGACTCTGAAACTCCAATGCGACGCGCAACATCAATAGCCGTAGCAGCCAATAACGGATTAATGTCGAGTAGATATTGTCGAATTACAGACAAGCACACGTTGTCGGCCAGCGCTACACGTCGCCGTGAACCAGCGTATAAGTTAACAGCACGAGCTTTGGCTGACAACAAACCGACAGACTGAGGGAAAGAGGAACGAAGGGGAGCACGAGACATATATATGGGCAGGCAAACAAACATGTCGAGGAAGCTGTCAGTTTGAGTTGAAATCCGCCAATTTAGCGGATGAAGAAAGGGGGGGGGGAGGGGCGAGCGAGCAGACCTAGCAGACGAACAAACGGACTTTACGACGCGCGCCCTGTACTGCGTACTGCTTCATGTTGCTGGTTCACTGTGCATGGCAACACCACATCCGTGGGCGTCCCTCGTCCCCATCGCAGGGAAAATATTGTTGTTGTTGCTTTTACTGCTCAGCGTTCGCCATTGCTTCTGCTGTCACTATTGCTGGCTGCTGCTGCTGCTGCTGCTGTTGATGGCCTTAACTTGATCCCTTGCGAGAACTCTTTCGGGGATCCGTCCGTTCGTCCTAAAGCGAGTCGTTCCCCGAGTCCTTCTCATCCGGTTTGTTTTCCTGCACCGAACGCTCAGCGGCCGACGGTACGTCGTCTGAATCGCTCGCCTTCTCGTCCCGATCGCCCCCGGCGACGGTTCCTGACCTAAACGGCGTGCGCCCGACTCGCGCGCAACTTTGGCGCAACCTTCATTTTGTTGTCAATGCAAATCCCTTGGTTTGGCATAACTCGCGTCTGCTCGTAGTGTTTGAGCCATTGTTTGGTGGCGACGGCGGCGGCGGCGGCCGACACAGTGCCAACAACACCCACAACATCAGTAGAAAGTCGTCGCTGATTGAGGCAGGTTCCACTTGACTACGAATAAGATTGAGGTTTAGTCCTATCATTGAGCTATTTGCTGCCGTAGTGGGCTGGCTGGCTGCGTATCTCTAGCAAGGTGCTGGTCACCGAGGGCATCCTGTTGGCTGTCAACGTTGCGTCTACCACTAAGGATTTATCGATTTAGCCAAGTTACATCTGCAAACATTTCTAGCTCTGTTTTTCTAGACTAGATTCCTATGCCGTTTGGAAATCGGCAGCTTCTATTTCTCCTTAGCTCTAGTCGTCATTGCAGCAACCACTTCGTCGTTCCAAAAATAGTCGAAGAAAACCGTTGTTGCATGGACGCTCCCGTACTGTTCTGCCTTCGGTGGCTGTCTTTAATCTTTCGCATACGAGGCCATATCGTATGTTGCATAGCCGTGTAGCGGTGGCCGATTTCAATCGGTCAAGTTCCTCGAAGGCATTGCTAAACGCTGCTCAACCGCTCAGGCAGTGTTTCTGCTTCAACTGATCAGGTATTGTTTCTGCTTCAATTTCGGAATATTTTGCAGTTTCTGCTATTATATATTTTTTGTTCATTGCGTAGGTACCTTTGTGTCCGACCCAAGTATCACGCTCCCCACAATCGTGACTCCCCACGCCAATTTAATAGAGTTGATAAGCATGGATAATCGATACAGGTTTGTGTTACAATGCTAAACGCCATATCTATCTAGACGTCCCTGTCATTTTCCTGACAAGCTGTAGAAAAAGCTTTAAAAAATACACATAAATTGTCAAAAATTGACCTGCTCTTTGGACTCTGAACATCTGCAGTAGATCATGCTTCGCGCAATCACCGGCCGGATATCTACAAAGCTATGAACTGAAAACTTGTTAAACAGCACCCGACTCATTGAGTGTCCAGATCTAAACTGGCCCGAAGAAATCAGAAAAGATGGTTCTCCAGGAGTATTTCTAAGTCAGTACGAAGTGCGTCAACCTCGATGCGGATCAAACTGTGCCGACGTATGTTTATATGTCTTTTCGCCCGACGATATATATTTAGTATACTTGAAGTCCACGTTTCCGACTAGTGAATACCCTCAATAACGCGTATGTCGTGTTACTTGGCTAAATAGTGATAAAAGAACAGAAAAACAAATGAAGACCGCTGCGGGGGGGGGGGGGGGGGGGCGAGACAGAGGCGACACGCTAGATTCAACTACCCCAGAGCGGATCGCTTATTCCCGCGTCTCCTTTTTCGTACGTTTCGTTTTTATTTACCGTCTACTATGACCTAATTGTGCAGCTACTGGGACTGCGCCTGATATAGATGATGCGACAAGTTACCAGCAAGATCTATCAACAGAATCTAGTGTAATTCAAGTGTCGAAACAGTGAACAAGTTTCCCCAAAAGCAGGGCTCTCCTTGAACGCACAAGAGCTTCAAGCAAGTTAGGCGAGCAACAAGGCGAGACAAGGCCCCTGGTTGTTGCCATCACTTCCGCTGCAGCTTTTCCTCTTGTGTTTTTTGGTTTATCGGAGGCATATTTATGAAAGGCAGGTTTGACGGACCTGCCTTTAATACATATGCCTCTGCATCCGCCGTCGCCCTCGAACCAATACTCATGCTGGCGTCGGCGTCTTTGCTCTCGCTACTATCGTTGTCAGACAGCACTAAAGTAGTCCTCTTTACTTCCTGTTTATGTCTCTATATGGCCTCCTTTGCGGGTACTCCTGGGGTATGAGAGGGATAGGGAGAAAGAACAAGCGACCGTCCAAGTGGCGCCGAGCCGGGTAGCAGCTCAGTGAAGCGTTTCTACATGACAACCACCGCCGGTCGATCACTTCGTGTTCGTCTTCAGTATCGTCGGCGTCTTTCCTAACGGAGCAGTGCTACCGCTGCCATCATCAGTCAATGACGAACGGTACGACAGTACACCAAAACGGCGGAGCCCGAATAAACCACGCGAAGGTGGGGTTACTACAAATGTAGTCAGTCATGTCGCCAGCAGGTTAAGCGGGCAAAAGGTCACCGCCATTTTTGTCTTCGACTATCAAAACATTTTAATTTATTACGAATCCAATCCTCGGGACCCGAGGATGCACGCACATATATATATATATATATATATATATGCATCATCGGGTCCCGAGGAATAGATGCGTAATAAATTCAATGTCTTTGATAGTACAAGACAAAAAATAGCTAACTATATATAAAAATGGCAGGAACGGAAGGGAGGGCCTTGGTTTAACGACCAGTAAAAAGCAGCGAAAAATACCAACGGGCTAACCAAAGAATGCATAAAGATTTTTCCGCTAAAGGCTGTTTGCGATAGCAGTGAAGTAAATGACAGAATGGGCATATAAGAAAGTAAACCAAAATCGCTAGGAAACCACCGGGAGTAGAGCTGCTGCTGAAAGATGCAGAGGAACAACCTCACAAGTGGCTGAAATAAAAAATAAAACGGTAGTGCCTGGTGGAGGCCGGGTAGCTGATCAAGTACTTGATTAGTGTGCTTCGGGGAGCCGACACAGCCCCGCAAGAAATTATATTATTGGGACAAAAACACTGAATCCGCACAGGCTTGGGTAGTTTGTGTTGTCACAATCGAATGAGTTATGAGGTCAGTTGAAAGAGCGCCTAGAGGCAAAGCTTTCAATTGTCCTCACAACTCATTACAGTTATTGTTATACCTAAAAGAAGAAAGGCATACAAACACGACCGGAAGTTTGAAAGGGAATAAGACTTAAAAATGGTTTTTATAAGATATTCTCGGAGATACTACCAAGTAGACTCAAGGACCCTCTCGAAGTTGGAAAGGCGGCACCATGGAGAAAGAATATGGGTTTGGAATATCGAACTCGACCCATATGGCCGTGCTCCAATTGGGAGCAAATATTTGGGAAACTCTATTTGAGGAGGTCGTTATACGCAATATTTATAGATCTCAAGGCCGCCTTTAATCTAGCGTTGAGAGGCAGAATTATATAGAGGTTCGCAATGGAAAGGGTTCTCTGTTAATGGCTAAAACAATTGGGGACCATTCTTCAGTGAAGCACAGTATGCGTCGACAATGGTATAAATATTGTGGGAAGAATAACGTAGACTACAAGAGTGAGCCAGTGCTACGGACTTAGTCCGTTGCTCTTTGTTATATTGGAATGGCTACTTAATTGGCAGAGACATGGGCAAGTACTTTAATATACGCAGGCGATATGGCGGTTTATATTAAAAGTCTCTTTAGGATTAAACAAAGATTGGAGAAACTAATTTCTGTTTTAAGCGAGATGGCGCTTAACATTCACTGCCAAAACACAGTAGCAGGTATGTTTTTGAGGGGTGGTCATCCGCTCCTTTTAAGATTAAAGTAGAGCCAATAAAAACATTTAGCATATTACTCGTATGGGATAAATTATAAGACGCATATCTGGTTACTGTAGAGTTCGATTTTCGTTCATGAAACGAGCTTTGAGGCTAAAACTTGTAGGACTGGAACAGTTCATATCTTAGAGGGGGCACTCTAATGACACAAGAACTGCAGTCATCGTTTTCTTCGGACAGGGGTATTTGAGAACTACACTATAAAGTGAACGGAACAATGGCAGGGAATCGACATAATAATATACACAACGATAGCAATGAGAAGTACAACCAGGATATGAACTGTAAACGCCGTCGTAAGACTAGACTTCTAACGATGGTGTTTCTGGGCCACGGGCTTCATCGCGTGTTATGCAGCATGAAAGGATTCCACAAGTCCCAGAAGTATTGAAATGTGCGACGTGTTTAGAAAAAAACGACAGATATCACTCCGCAGTGTGTCCAGCAGTCAATACCCAAACTGGCAAAACGATATTGAATTTACCCACCGAGGGTGTTAATAAACCATATTATTATTAATATTATATAACTCCAAAATCTCCAAGCAGTGGGATGGTAATTTCATTGCGGACATGATCGTCCGTGGGCTCGGTTTGTACGTGTTATATAAGTTTTATACCTATCAGAAGCAGCGTTTTACCTAACTAGATTATCATCTCGAGTCGCCTTGGAACAACCATCGTCGGTTGCTCACCACCGCTTGATAGATAAATAGATAGATAGATAGGCCTGGCGCCGGACAACGTAGAACACGCCCCGTCAAACAGGGCGGTCGGGAGTGGGCCTTCTTCGAAACTCGTTGATCAGTCGAGGTTATCCCCACTTCCCATCTTCGATCCATCTTCGTTCGATTAACAAAATAACGATTGCAGACAATCTGTGGCCCGTCTTGACTGGCACACTAGATGAGTAGGTAAGATAGCGCAATCAGGAGAAATACAAATCCATTGTAAGGGGAACGAATACGATATAAAAAAAATATATATATATATGTATACATTTATAGACGCACATACATACGAGTATATGAGGGGGAAGAAGAAGGAGAAGGTCAGTTTGCTATCCTACATGTACGTAGTAGGGGATCCTCGACGCGATTTTCTTCTTAGGAGACGTCTGCGTCGTCGCCATCATCATTACCCTAATTGCTATGTTACCGTTGTACTATACGTAGAAGCGGTGCGCCCGGGGCCATTACTTGTCTTGATGTGTGGGTTGATTTTGTTGTTGTTGCTTTTGTTGTCGCTGCTTGCTTTAGTTGCTCTTTGTTGCTGTTTCCGCCGCTAGTCATCCAGTGATTGGCGTTGTCATTTTTGTTGTTCTTGTTGTTCACCGCCATAGCACTTTTTCCCGTCCTTACAGCCAACGTCTACAATGTTGTTGTTGTTGTTGTTGTTGTTGTTGCTTCTGCTGATGTTGTTATCGTTGTTGTTGCTAAAGTGGTATTGTTGCTGTGGTGGTTGTTGCTGATTTTGTTGTCGTTGTTGTTGCTAAAGTGGTATTGTTGCTGTTGTGGTTGTTATTGATTTTGTTGTTATTGTTGTTGTTGTTGTTGCTAAAGTGGTATTGTTGCTGTGTCGTTGTTGTTGTTGTCGGTCTCACCTATTGCTAAACTGTTAAAGCTGTTGCTAGTGGTGTTGGATGTTGACGCGTCTTTCACATCATGTTGGTGCTATTTATATTACATTGTTATTATTGTTGTAGCTGCAATACCATAGCCGATATCGTTTGTTGAAATTGTGGTCACAATTGTTGTCGCAGGCCGTTTCGTCTTCGTTCTTCGAATTCTAGTTCTAGTTCAGGTAGTCATTCGGTTATGGCTTCCACCATCACGAGTTGTGTTGCTGTTAATGTTGTTGTTGTTACTGTTGTTGCTGCTTGTTTTCGTCGCTGATCTTTCTGGTCATGTAGTCAACATGTGGTGTGTATGTGTGTGTATATATGTATGTGTGTATCTATGCGTGAATTACTGCTTGTACTGTTGTGCTTATTCTGTAGTTGTCGTGTCTGAACAATGGTTGTTGCACTGGTTACTTTTTTTTTTTTTATCTCTACTACTTTCTTGCTGTTTTGATGGTTAATGTTATTGTGGCCTCTCATTGTTCCAGCTGTTATAGTTGCTACAGCTACAGAGTTGCGGCTACCGTCTTCGACATTTGTTGTGGATGTTGATGTCGTTGAGATCGTCCGTCGATCGTTCTTGCAGCTAAATTTGCTAAATCAATGTTGTCTTAATTGTTGTTATGGTTCTTCATGCTGTTGGTAGTTTTGCGGCTATCAGCCAATCATCAGTCCACTGTGTCTGTGTGTGCGTGTGTTGGAATCGTTTGTATTTGTATAGCTAATTTTGCTGTCGTTCGCAACACCGTCGTCACTGAGGCTAGCTATGTCGTGCTGTTGTTGTTGTTGTTGTTGTTGTTGTTGCTGCTGCTACTACTGTTCTTGTTGTTGTTGATGATGATGATGATGATGCTGTTGTTGTTGTTGTTGCTGCTGCTAGTGTCGCTGTTGTTGATGTTGTTATTGCTGTCGCTGTTTTTTTACATCGCTAGTTAATTCGGTTAGCGGGCTGTTTACGTTACTAACGTTGTTGCTGCTGTTGCTGTCGTTGCTGTCGTCATGTGATTGTATTGTTGTTGCTCCTTTGGTTGATCCTCCTATAGCTCTTTTTGTATTAGATCCCTTCGTAGAGTGTACTTCGTATATATGTATACAGATTCATGTGTATGCGTATGTAATACGTATAAATATATATGTATATATATATATATATATATATATATATATATATATATGTATATATATATATATATATATATATATATATATATATATATATATATATGTATATATATATATATATATATATATATCTATATATATATATCTATATATATATATATATATATATATATATATATATGATTTACATTGTCGCTGTTGATCGATTGGTGATGTCGTTGTGATCGTGGTAACCCGTCCTACGGTGGTTTTGTTGTTGTTGTTGTTGTTTGTTGATGTTGTCGTTGTTGTTGTTGTCGCTGTTGTTGTTATTGTCGTTGTTGTGGTTCGTGTTTGAATTTCCAGCAAACGGCTGCCCTAATGACGTCGTACCTGCCTTCGCTGAGTCCTCAGATGGCCGTAGCGATTCCGTCGGCGCTGCCTAGCCCTGCTCTAACGCCTACCTCGGGTAATAATTGTGCACGACTATTCCAAACAGACGGACAAACACACGGCATTCGCATTCTCCACCCTTCATCTTAACAACTAGGCAACCACAGGCCAGCAAAGACTGACTCGATGCAGTTCTACTGTCACTCATTTCGCAAGCCCGTAAGCGAGCCTAACCACCCAACGATACTAACTGCTGCGTGATGAGAGCCACCGTGTGAACAACCATAACAACAACAATAACACACATCGCCTAAATTCTCCTCATAGCATTTCCGTGTGGATGACTGCTTCTCGCCCGCGTTCCTACTGAAACTGCTTCACAACTCTGCTTTCGCAACCGCAACACTTTCCTCTCTCTCTGTAAAGAGTAGCGACGCCGCAGCCACGCTCTGGCGGCGTGGTTGATGGTGTCGTCTGTTTCTTAGTAGTCGACACTTAGCTACACTACCTCAGCTACCTGTCGTCAGATCTAGAGCCTAAACCTGACCCTCTTGAACCCCCAAGACCCTACCCTATTCTCTTTTCACATTCACATATCTCTTTGCCTTTGACCTCCCTCCCTTTCTCCCCCTTCCCTTCTCTTTATTTCTCTCCCTGCCCATGTATATATCTATCTCTGTGCATTTTGCTTTCTCTTTCTCTGTCTGTCTCTGTACATGTGGGTGGTGCGGCGATGCTTGATCTTGATTTGTAGCCCGATTGCTTGTTTCTGTCTCTCGTTGTTCCTCTGCGACTGCACGGTTTGCCCAATGATATGGCCGGTCGCTGATCCTTCTCAGAACTCCTTCTCAGCCAAGGCTTGCTTGCGTAACTAAAGCCCATGTGGAGGCGAGCTATGCGAGTGTGTCTGCCACGAATGTGTCTGAACATCGGAAGTCGCTCACGCGACTTTGCCGCCGATAGGTGCAATTGCGACTGGAGATAGGATTGTCCCAATCAACGGAAGGAAGTAGCATCCGTTGTAGCATAATGCGTCTATCTGCTCACTTAGAGTTAGTATTTGTTGTCGTTGGATAGCTGCTCCCGAGGCAAATCCAATCTTTAGCCTTTGACGTATAGTTGAAGGGCTCGAAGTAAGATAAAAGATCGCCTTCTAGAGTAGAGCCCGAACAAATGAGCCGACGGGCAGAAGCTCGTATCTTCCTACGAACAATGGTTACGTTACGTAAGAGTGAAGTCAAGCTGTTGTTTACAAGGGTTGAAACACTCGGTGGAAAATATGTTTTTTAGAAAATGCTACATAGAAAAATATGCCAAAAGAGCATTGAAGCTCAGCACGTACTACGCTACCGTTGTCAAATACGTATGCGAGCGCCTAAGAAGACAAATAAAGGGGTTGTTATGGCATATCCCCTGCTACCTTAGGTGCTTAGGTGAATAACAATATATCTACCTATTAAAGTATATGTATCTAAATGCATTTTATTTTAAATTGAACGAATTGCGTAGAGTAGCGATCAATGAGAGAACAGGTGGTGCTCCGACGTGGACGAGAATTTTAGTGAAATAATGTAATGCCTGCTAACCAAAGCATGCTCTCTAAAATACGTACAGTACATCACCAGCACAAATAACCAGATATAGCTTTAATGAAAAATGCTTGATATATATATATATATATATATATATATATATATATATATATAATGAATTGCGCCGTTAAGGCTCGATCAGTGCTAACAGCAAAAACATATTTGCAAAGTGTACTGAAAGTGTCATTCCCACAACGTGCGTGGGATCATCCGAGACGCGGAAGCTCTAAATTACTTTGCCTAAACAACTAACACAAAAAAATTGCATTCAATAGAAGAGGCCATAGAAAAAAAATAAAGTTGGTTAGGTTGGCGGACTTGGTTTTCGTTTAAATCACTGCTCTTCTCTTGAGTCAAAGTCTAGTCATGCATAGAAAAAAGAGTGGCTGGACCCAATGTAAGGGTGACACATCCTTTGAGCACGTGTCGCATCTTGCATATGCTCACTTTAAACTCCTTGCTAGCGCGATAGTCACAGCGGCTTTTCACCTACACATATTTCCTTGTGTATATTACCATTAAATGCAAAAAAAATGGAACTACTTGAATATTTGTAGAGATAACAAGCAAGTTCTTCAGTATTTTATCGCCGCGAAATTGAGGCGATACCAATTTCGGGCAGCTTGACTCACTGGCGATATACGGTAGTTTCGATGCAAATGGACGCGTCGAAGCTTATCCGTGACTGTGCTGCTAACAGGTCAGCCGCCGTCTGTCAGATACGAAAAAATGCATGGATTTTGTTACTCCTTGCAGCCCCTTTGGTAAATGTTCTAAACCCCCGTAAGCATGTATGCTCCTAGTTTTTACGGAAACTCACTATTTTTAGCATAAGCTGGCGGTCGTCGCTCTACCCGCTTGCTCTGTACTCTCACCTTCCTCTCGGAGCACAAGTGCACCTGTGGCGATGTATTTGTGCTTTGAGATTGGCTCGAACATGCGGACGTATTCTGGTGTATTCTAGTCGCTTTTCTGGGGAAGTCTTCAAATGGGGGATACCTTTCGACGGGATTCAGTTTCTGCTGTCACCGTATAAAACGGCACTGGCAGACTTGGGCTGCGAGCTTGTGACTGACAAGGACGATGTCACCGTTCGGTCGTTGTAGGGAAAAATTGTGGCCATTACGTACGTTTGCACTGCCGCTACACATTCAGGTATTTAAAGTTAAAGACCGTTGAGTTAACCGTTGCAGACGATTGAGATCTAATAAACAGCAGCTACTACTAGGGTTGAGTATACCCTTCCTCGAATGAACGATGCGGTTCTCTGAAATGATATCCACGGCAGATTGTTAACCTGACACCGAATTAATCAGCTTATTGGTTCATGTAAATCCAGCCTTGAGCAGGTCATAAAGTACTTTATACGTTTACCTGCAACTAGTTCGTATTCGTCCGGATCTTTAAGTTTAGACATTGGGCAATCTCTTCCTGTCAAGGCAAAATAATTTAAAAGGGTTTTGTTGCACCACAATAACTATTCTGACCGTGCATGGATAATTTGGTGCTCACCAAAATGTATAGATATATATAGGACCGGATCAAAAACATAAAAACAAATGTTGATACATATTTATAAAATAATTGCATTTATTTCATCTTCTAACGTGTTTGTGTTGTCTAACGTTGTTTGTCCCAAGCGGGGATAATCATTGGTCTCTTTACATCCGCCGTCGACGGTGTCACGTATACACAGTGTTCCAGCACTTCCTAACATTTCCACCACTTTAGAACATTTAGCTTTTGTTTTTAAGGCAGAACGTGACACAGATTGGTTGCTCCTTCTTTATCGGATCCTTAAAAAATCGCTGCACTTCGTTTTATTCACTTCTTTGAACCAAACTCAAGCAGCGAACGCCGCTATCGACTGCAGGCAAAACGTGGCCTGTGCTTAGCTGATTGATGGCACTTCTTAGCAGAACAAACCGAAAGACCCTAGTGGTTATATATATATATATATATATATAGAGAGAGAGAGAGAGAGAGAGAAGAGAGAGAACGGGGCTATAAATAAAACCAGTCCCTGAAATTGTTCATTCACGCCCCTGCATACACATCCTTAGATGGGAATAAAGGAATCACCTTGTTGCTTCGGCGTGATTCTGATGGGAACAGCCCGTGTGTCCGCGTCGTGTCCGCGACGTCCACCCGTCACTGTGTGCGCGGCGCCCTACGCCGAGTGGGTCTAGCGAACGGCATTTGCATTTAAATCGACCTGACGCCACCTATCCGCCTTCAGCTGCGTCGATTTTCGATGAGTTCGGTCTAACCTCTGAGAGGGTCTAGAGACAACGTAGACACGCCGACGACTTCTGGACCTCTATTACTACCACCAACACTGCTACAGTCGTGCTGTATCTACTGGCCCGTTGAAGTTCTCCAGACATTTCGGTCACGCGCTGGCTGCTTGCGGAATCTGGCGGTGTGCGGAACGGTCGCGCTGTAACGTCCACCACCAGTTGACGCTCGAACGAATCGCGCAAAGAAGGACGAGCCGATCGGAGAGCGGAAACAGAAACACAACGTCTCCTCTTACTGGCTTGAGGCGTTCTGCGGCGTCACACACCAAAGAGCGTCGACAACTCTCTGTGTGGTGGTGGTGGCGGCTATTTGCCACAGATAGATGCAGAAAACAAGATGCACGCCGCAGCATGGTCCCGCAGTTCAGTCAATAGCTGAACTCGCAAGATGAGAGAAGATCCGGCGATGTAGAAGAACCACTAATTGAGAGTGATGTACTTATTTATACGATGTACTTATTAACACCCAACCTGGGTGTTAATAAACCATAATAAGAAAAGAAGACGCACAGGTCGGTGGCAGGCGGCGGCCGACAATCTCGAACGCCTATCCGCCGTATGAATATGCAGATTTGTTAGTCGTGATTAGCTTACGGCCATAAGACCTGAATGTTTCTCGTGTTATCCTCGATCTATGCATGTATTGCGCGCTCCCATCCCTCTCTCTCTCTCTCCCCCCTTTTTCTCGTCATTTCCTTTTATTTTCCGCAACTCCTGGTTTGCCACACGTGTTACGCATTGTTTACCTTGATAGCGTCGCGATGCAGTTCACGCGACCCGTTTCACTTTTGCGATAGTTATGTAATTGCGTGGATGCACGACTTATCAGCGGAGAGCGAGCATGACTGAGAGCAATCTGTCCGTATTCATAACGTAGGCTTTGCCACCTTAGTGCGGCCAGCAGTGGAATGAACGAAATGCGCACGTTGCAAGCCGTTTACTCGCTATTTTGTTATTATTATTATTTATAGTTGCAGACGGACCAGATACGACTATACGAAGGGCTATAAGGTAATTGCAGCCGTTCGTTATAGTGGCCATCAAAGATCTCCATTTAGGTATGCACTCTTTTGTCGTGTAAAATTACTAGGGGTACACAAGGAACAAGTCGTTGGCATCTAGCGTCATCTATGCGTCGTTGCGAGATCAAACCCACGACTCATGGCATCAGAGTTGCAGGATATGTAAACTACGGTGTTCCGCTGATCATTGGGTCACAAGCAGTTTAGACAGAGAGTAAGCACTCTATATTATATATATATATATATATATATATATATATATATATATATATATATATATACCTGCAAGCGCCTCCACACGTCGAAAACAAGCATAGGGTCCTACGCACTAGTGTTGTTATGTGCTGGCTAGCAGTTGGTCAAATCATTTGCCGCGATGCTGGAGCAAACGGTAGTTAGTCAGAGTTTTATCAATTTCATCAGTTTCATCATAGCTAGAAAGACGTGACCCACGGAACAGTTACCGGAAGCAATTTCACCCATATCGTGACCGATTGTGGAGGAAGCATTCATTACGACTAATGCTCGTACAACGGTGATAACGAGCAAAGCTGCTGTACAACCAGACCAGTATCATTAGGTGCGCCTTGGCGCTGGCGCTGTAGCCAGCATGCGTACGGGTCGATGTCAAGGAGCTTAATGGCCCAGCGAGTGTGTACTCTGTACCTGGTATGTACCTGTTCCTGTCCCATGCCTGCGGACGCAGAGAGCACACGATGCTACCGCACGCGCGGCAGATCAGACGCCACTCTAATCGTTGCAAGAGTTCGATGCACGTAACAAGCAAACGTCCGGAGAGAGAGAGCCAAAGTGAAGTCGTACTCGTTAATCAGTAGATATTGTGCTTTTCCACTTAAGAGACTACTCGTCCTGCTAGATTAAATGCCATCATACCGGTGGCCTGCTTGGGCTCGTATATATATAACACGTTGTTGTACACATATACGTAGATGTTCTTTTGGAATGAATAGCCAATATATATATATATATATATATATATATATATTCACTTACAAAAAACAAAGAACGTTTAATTGTCCACATGCATATATTTTTGCTATTTATCCCCAAAAAACATATCTGCATACGTGCACATCAACGCGTTATAAGTCTACTTAAAAGCCAAAATTAATATTTACTCTCATGTTTTTAGCTTGCTGTCTGTAGTAATATTCTACTTATTAGTAATAATAATAGTAATTATTATTATTAAATTATATTCAAAACCTTTTTACTAAGATTCATGAATTGTACCCGTCTGCCAGATTTGGCATCGCAGCAGAAATTCGCGTTTGTTTAGGTTTGAACACAGCAAATTTCGAAGGTGCTAGGGAGCTTTTGGAGCCTTTTTTACAGTTGAAGAAAGTCGCATCTAAAGGTTTGAAGTAATTGACAAATTACAAGTGAATAAATTGACGAGAGACACGAGGCATATCAATAAACCTGCCATGAAATTTGAAAATTACCGATACAAGCTACGTTTTTCTCTACATTGCAAATTATCACCGATCTCGATTTGAGGCGATTCTCTCGTTTACCGAACCGCCGTATGTCGTGTAGCGGCCTATTACGTTCTGTGTCATACGGGCACGGAGGTTACAAAACTTCGCGATGAGTTCAAGTTACACATGTCGAGACCACTAAGCTTGCGCATAGGAGCTCCAGTTACATCAGCAGAGAGAGGTTCCACGAAGATAGAGCTTTCGTGGAGGCTTAGTAGTAGGTGGCAGTCGCGTTTGACGGAAGTCTGCAAACTCGAAGCGACCCGAACCAAAAGTAGTTGGCTTGGTAAGAAATGAGCGCCATACGACCCAAGTGATTCCTCTTCACATAAGCTCCACCTCTGGCGGTTATGTCAGAGGAGAAATAATATTAATAAATAGAAATCTTGGTCAGTCATTAGAGCGGTAGGGAAAGTTGAAGCAGAATGCATCCATAGCCTCTTCTTCAAACCTGTCTGCCTTTTGCTCTCTCAACAGCTTCTTCTACTATCTTTCGTCTTGGCAGTCACTTGAGATAAGCCAAAGGTCACTTGAATCGAGCCGAGCCTAAAACTCGAGCCGAACATAACCACGCTGCTAATGAGGACATTTTCGAGTAGTCAGCAAACTACGTGGGAAAAGGCCGCAAACTTTTACGAAATATGCGTTGAACCTATGCAATATGTAGAGTTGAATGGTTTTTTAGACCAACTCGAGTCGCTAAGAAGTTTGTTGGCACAAAAACCGACGCAAGCCGTCGTTCTACTTTCCCGATATAGGATACTAGGAAAATGCCTTAAGCATTTTTCTCTTGCCAGAACGTAATAAGATATTTTTGTTCTATAGAGACGATTTATTGCTGTGATATAGAACAGTGCAATGAAACCTATGACAAATATCTATACTGCATATATATATATATATATATATATATATAAGGCGAGTGTGCAAGCGTATTGTAAATGATTAATAAACCGTCACAATATTTTCCATATATATATATATATATTTTTTTTATGGAATTGTCTTCTCCGGACGGCAAACTGTATTTTAATTCAGTAATTCCTTATAGAGCTTGAAATTTCCATAATTACACAATTCAAACAATTGTAATCATTCAGGACATTTTGCAGCAAAGTCTCTATATATATATATATATATATATATATATATATTGCAGAAAAGGATATATATATAGTTAGCTACAACTTGCATGACACTGCTTGCCGGTGTGATGATGTAGAGCTTACTGGGCGGTAGCAGCCATGCACGACACATCTAGTATACAAATATATGGTATCCTATGCCATTTTACCCGAGCATCCTTTAAAAAGTCCACGTCGAATGCCTTATCCCTGCTGAAGCCTTGCCCATGCCAATTCGCCACTTCTGCTCCCGTATCTCTTAGTAGGTTATAAACGTAATAAGCTTACTGCAGCCTGTGACCTTTAGGTGTGGATGTGTGTGTATATATCTATCTATCTATATATATGTATATATATATATATATATATATATATATATATATATATATATATATTAAAAGTCAGTGCAAGTTGTTGCAGTCGTTTTTTTTTCGCTGTTACGCTAACACCGACACAAGCTGGCAGCAACTGCAAATATCGTCGTGTTGCGTCTTGATCTTCAATTGCTTTGTCGAGTTGTTGCAAAATCGGGTCGATCCGGTCTGACCTACCAGTAATAGGTTAGCGATGACGATACACTCTCATGTCTGCTACGTATGCAAGCTCGTATTCTAGTCATTTAGCGTAAACACGTCTAACCTCATTCGTCGGTCGTCGTTCGTCGTTGTCGTCGTCGTCGTTTCCGTCGCCGTAACTGTTGTTATTGTTGATGGTATTGTCTTGCCTTGTAGCGTGCGGATCGCCTGCGGGAGCGGTTTCTTCTCCGCCGGGAGGCGCGCTTGCATCCTCGTTTGGCTGTCCCAGCCAACAGTCAAGCCACCTCGAGGAGCTGTACTCGGCAACGCCGCACAGCTTCCTCACCACGGCCACCTCAGTCGCCTCGGACGGCTCAGGTCTCTCGCAGATACAGCCGGCCGCCTATACCGCGCATGTTCAAGCCGGTTATCCGGGATTGCGTAAGTGCACCAGTCGAAACGCCTAGTGCCTACTAACCAACGTTGGTGGTGTTGTTGTTGTTATTGTTGTTGTTGATGTTATTGTTGTTGTTGTTGCTTCCACTTGTTGGAGTTGTTGTAGAATAGCCACTAGCTTCATTGTATGCATATTTTAATGGAATACACGGCCAATACTACTACAGACACTGGGGCTACATAGTTGTTTAGCGAATACTGCGATTGTCACAACGACAACCACTAATGGTGACTTGTACAGTGCATCATGATGTTGAAATATATATATATATATATATATATATATATATACATATATAATTGGTTGATTGATTCGTTTCATAAGTGTGTGCACACATATTACCCTTTTATAGCAGGAACGCATAACGCTGTCGCTATGAGGTACCACCTATATTGTACACCCCACTGTTTTTCTTTATGTGTTGGGTACCTTCCATCTTAATAGCCTCTGCTTCCCAATTTCAACCTGTGCTTTTTCTGCATCCTTGTCTAATCCTAACGCCTCCTCTAATTCTAGATCTCTAGTACCTCAATCTTTCACACTCCCTAACCATCTAATGCAGAGTATCCTTATATGCATTGTACGAGCAAGAATCATCAGCGATTCCTGAATATAAACAAATTCTCATTATTGTTAATTGAAAACCGCGATCGGTCAACATCCGCTACTAGGATGTTGAACGATCGCGGTTTTCAATTAACAATGGTCATGTATTTCATACAACTATCGATAAAACAAATCGGAGTCATCGTCTATCTTGGTGTTTGAGATGAGATGCTTAGTCTCAGTCCTGTCAGTGAAGCTCATGCTAATAGTGACTGGTTGAATCTAGGTTCATTTTTTGTTTAATTACTATTGCGCTTTGTCTAGTCGCATTCATAATAGTAACTACGTTTGCGTAACGTCCAACTAACGAAACCGCGCGAATGACTGCTTTTCATTCTTTCATCGCCTAACAATGTGGCGAGTGTCTAAGCCTTGCCAGTTTTGTTCTGAATATGACGGCAGAATAGCATGTACAGCCTATAAATCGAATTAGCCAACCTATGACGCTCGAGTCCACATTCTATTTGTTAAAACTGGTGTATATATATATATATATATACATTTATATACTTTTTCAGTCGCAAGGGCAGCAATTTTCAGCTAAAGCCATTATTTCTCTGTCACGTCTCGGGTACAGCTACTAGGGCATGAACGCACGTCTACGACACGAATAAACTCTAAGTCGTTTGCTCGCCTAATAATCTGCTAAAACGAGCCAAATCAGGGCCGTCCCCAAAAAGGAGGTGGCATGTTGAGCCAAAGCGAACTCGAATCAGTATGGGACAGGAGAGTTAGAGGTGTGGCGTCGTGGAGACTAGTACTCTAGTCATAGTTTGTCATCTACCCAGGTGTCGCCGGTCCGATCCCTGTTGTTGATCGAAATTTCTTTGAGCGATGCTCATTGAGAATAGATGATAAACTGAGAGTCAGCGGTCATGCTGCCACAAGGCGTGTTGGGGAAACCCTAGATATTTTAACATTTCCGGCCCACGGCCGCATTGAAGGTTTGCCTCTGGATGATTTTCGAGCTTGTGTGTATATGAGTGAGGATTAAGGTCCGTGCGCATTCTAGCCGGCGCGACACGCAAAGACATTCCCGGCCTCCGCCGCGACTCTTCAAAAGACAGAGAGGAAGCGGGAAAACACAAGCGCGTAGTGCCGCAGTCAACACGAGCCAAACCAGCCTCGTAAAACACGAAGCGGCGCTCGCAGCGGCGGCAGCTTGCTTAGCTTAGTGGTCTAATATGTATGTTAATTTGAGGGGGTGGTGCAATCAGCCCTCAGGCAAACCGAGACACCGTGAATGCAAACGCGAGCGAAAAAGAAAAAAACAAAGGGGGAACGAGAGAGGGAAAAGCCCAAGGAAACGAGAGATATATGTATAGTGAAAAAGCTAAACTGGAAAACAAGAACGCGAGCAGCCTCGGGCCGGCTGTACCTCGCGTGGGTGCGCGTGTTTACTTCAGTAGGGTGCGGCCGTCACAAACCCCAGCTTAGGATCGCCCGATGATTAAGGCAGACGACCCCTTTGTTCTCTGTCCACCACTCTCTGAAGCTCCTCTGAAGCTTGCGCCCCGTCGGCCGCAGCGCTTTCGCCTAGAAACAGAGAGAGAGAGAGAGAGAGAGGAGACGCAAGTACACGCAACGCAACGAATCGCATCGGCGTTGCAATTCGCCCGCGCTTTTTGCGATCAGGCTTTAAATACTTTCTGGGCTGACTCTCGGCCAAGATTTAACGTCCATGGGACTGCTTTTCCCAATGCCTTATAGACGGACCCGCATAAATACAAATCGATGCAACGGTGGGGCTCGAACCCGCCGCGCACCTATGTGCCTCCTCTGGCGCCGCGAGGCACAGACGAATGCACCCACCACGCCACCACCGGGCTCGACTTTGTCAGGCTTCGCCGACGACTGTGAATCAACGTGCGTGTCAGTCAGAACAATCGACGCACCTCTGTCGTTGGTGGTATAGCGTAATTACCTCGTTGCGTACCAGCGGCGCAGCAGTGCCGCAAATTCCTCTGTAAGTCGATACTTATAGGGGAATATGCGGCAGCGGCATAAGAAGCAGCACCAGAAGCAACAACAACAACAACAGCAGCAGTACAAAAAACCAACAACAACAGCAGCAACAGCGGCAAAAACAACAACAACGACGACGACAGGCGCAGCAGCGGCAACAATAACAACAATGGGAGCAGCAAGAACGGCAACAGGAAAAAGCACAGTGTCAGCTGCTGCTGCTGTCGCGGCCGCTTGAGTGGTGGTATCACAACAGCAATGTACTCGTCATTCTCTCACGTTCGGGACTGCTATCTTGCCTAATGATGACACAACGGCAATAGACAGACCCCCATAAACACTTTTTTTAATATACCAAACATATTTATTTAACATATATTCAGTACAAAACATGTATCGACGCTCGCAATGGGCCTTAAGGCCTGTGGCACGGACTTCGAAAATGTGCAACGGTGGGGCTCGAACCCGCGCACATCTGTGCCATCTCCGGTCGCGAGGCGCAGACGAATGCACCACGCCACCACCGGGCTCGACGAAAGAAGGCAAGCAAGACGATAAATATATCTCGAGGCAAGCCAAGCAACGTTGGCATAATTTTCGACGTGAACAGCGGCCATGTTCCTGGCGATACTTACAGGGGAATTTGCGGCAGCGGCATAAGAAGCAGCAGCAGAAGCAACAACAACAACAGTAGCAGTACAAAAAACAACAACAGCAACAACAACAACAGCAACAGCGGCAAAAACAACAACAACGACGACGACAGGCGCAGCAGCGGCAACAATAACAACAATGGGAGCAGCAAGAACGGCAACAGGAAAAAGCACAGTATCAGGAAGGGAGGAGAAGGAAGAGCGGCAACCCCCTCTACTGGGACAACTTAATAGTGGCCCAATGCTGTTGTCAATTGGGGTTTTTGGCTCCTACCAGCATCATCATCATCACCACTACAACGAAAGCAACAGCAACTACGATCCCATGCATCGTCGTATGTTGGTCGTCTCTGAGTAGTCCGGCTGGATGAGTCGCTTTCTTGTGTCACCCCCTGGCCAACTTCCTCTCCCTCTCTCCCTCGCCGTGTGTCTCCATATCTCTTTTTCGCTTGTTCCCTCGTCTGTTCATATGTTCTACCGTGTCTTCCCCCCCTTGCCCCAGGTTTATTGATATTGATGTCGACGTAACGGCAATATCAGCAGCAGCAGCAGATGAAGGAAACAGCGGATGAACGTAAATAAAGAAAATGGGAAGGGCGAACGAAAGAGAGCCCCGTCCCTGGCGATATCACGCATCGACAACGACGACGACGAATACTATCGCCGGCACGCGCACAATTGCACTGTAACTCACGGCTGAAAGGCCATGCCTGCCACGACTACCAAAAAGGGCCTCCAACGAAATCACGACTCTGCCTTTCTCATAGTAGTAAGCGTTGTTGTTGTTGTTGCTGCCGTGAAGCTAACATCAATATTGGCGGAGGTAGTGGTAGTAGTAGTAGTAATAAAGTAGGAGACCTATGGTGGAGTCGAGCCCGGTGGCGTGGTGGATAGGTCTGCACCTCGCAACCGGAAAAGACACATAGGTGCGCGGGTTCGAGCCCCATCGTTGCACATTTGCATTTATGGGAGCCCGTCTATGAAGCAATGCAAAAAGCAGTCCCATGGACGTTAAATCTTGGCTGAGAGTCAGCCCGAAAACTTTTTAGACCTACGGTAGAGCTTTTACCAGTCGACGCGGCCAATGATATCAGATCGTGAACCGACGACGACGAGGACGGCAACAGGGCACGACTAAGATATCTCTGTCACTCCAAACTGTGTGCAGTGGTTCACTCCCTTCTCCCTATGTACTAGCCGTCGTCCCTTGTTCTGCATTTAACATCTCATAATCTCTTCTTCTCAATTCTTGCCTTTGTGTCCCAAGCTGCAGTAACGCTCATCGTCTTTTTTCTTAGGCGCAGTATATTTTCTGCCATTTCGTTCGCTACTAACTTTACTTATACAGTAAATGTTTCCCGACCCCGCCTTCCCGCCTCATTATTTCTAGCCCCGTAGACTTCATCGTCGTAACTACCACGATCGACCTTTTTCCGCCACGTGTCCTCTCCCCCTCTGCTATTCTCTCGTCCTTTCGTTCATTTCCTTCTTTCCCTTGTTTAGGAATGGTTTTTCCTTTGCTTGTTGTTGTTGTTGTTGTTGTTCTTGCGATGCGACAGGATAACAGGGCGCCGCCCTGATTGACCGTCTGGCTGGTCTGCTGACAGATGACCTACACACTGTGCAGAGTTTGTTAGGTATAGCATACTAGACCAGCTACACCACAGACCACACTGCTCCCACTGCTGTATGGGAGAGGAAAGCGCCAGTCTCAGCGCCGCCAGTGCAGAGTTCCTGTATATAAATTCTTGGACCACCCTCATCAACCTGAAAAATGCCCTCCTTCTCTCTTTAGCCAGGGGCGACGGACATGGGATGCGCGTCTGCACATTGCGACCCAGCGATGACGAGAACTACTGCTACCAGTCTTATCACTTTTACTGCTAGTATAATATATTGCAAACCCTCGGATGCCTCCGGGGGGGGGGGGGGGGCTAGAAAACAAATGAATGCAAGCGGTTTTTGAGAAAAGAATTACGTAAGAAAGGACTTCACATCATGCATGCTGAGAACAAAACAAGAGTGATGACAAAACACAGTTACAATAGATGACAACAGTAACACCAACAAAAACGAGAACGAACAGGCGTGAGAAGCATTACGCATGCAGGGAATCAAACGCACAATATTTATAGCATTTATTTCACACTGTTGTATAACGAAGACGAGAGCTGAGACAAACGGCCGTCTACATTCAACCTCGTTGTTGTCGTTGTCTGTCTTTACCCCTGTTCTTCGGCGGACCATTTTTTTATGCTGCTGCTGCTGCAGCTGCCGCCTGCTGTACTGTAGTCCTGCCTGATTAAGCCTAACTGTGCCACAATGGAAAGCGGCAAACAAACTGAAAGACGAAAACGCTTGAACGTTGTCATTCGAAGTCATTGGTAGCTGCTACCCCACATCTCGTTGTTTGCGCCAGGTCTCTCGCTGAGTCTCTCTATGTCCTCTCTATATGTTCCCTTTCATTCTCACTCGGTCCGGTTTTGCCACCCTTTTATCGGTTCAGGCCCTGTCATTCTTCATTTATTCATTTAGCGGCGGTGCCAGTCGAAAAGCCCCCTGTAGTACGTTCGTCGTGGTCGTCGTCGTCGTGCGTGCTGACGAAGTATGCCAAGACCAGGCAGTGGCGTTGGCCTCGGCGACGATCTGTTTCGCATTCACACACAAAAACGAAAAGGTCCAAGACCAGGAAAGTGGCTCGAGCTGCCTCCTCGATAGAACTGACTAGCGAAGCGCTGAAGGGACAACTCCATCCAATGCTCTCGGGCTTTTTCTCGTTTCTGTCTTTTTTGCTACGTTTCCTACGTCTTCTTCTTCCCATCCTCTTTTTTCCCGTATCCTCTGCCTTACCTGCTTCCCCTTTCTCCAATTTTTTCCCCTACTTCTAAGTCGTTCCTGTACTATGTTCTCCTGCCTGTCGTGCTGTCGTTCTTGCACCGGAGCCGCATCCGCTGCTAGTCCTGACAGGTCCTGAAAGACAGCCAACCTTTCACCAGCTAGCTCTACCACTCGGTAATGGTGGTTGTGGTGCTCTCGGTTCGTTTGCGGATGGAGTTGCGGAACGAACAGTTCCGAAGGGGTTCGCTCGTACCGGAGGGCTTCGCGACTCAAGGTCAAAAACGGCGGCACCAGCGACGGGGAGCACGTCTGCTGCTTTACTCGCTCACGTTACAGACCAATAGGGAGAACAAACTGCTGATCTTCTCGTTGCTTATTACAATGCTTAGAACAACAACTAGAACAACAACGCCGGTGTCAAGGATCACCATCGTACCACTAATAGGACCGACCAATCTGCTGTTAGAAAACAACTCTGAGGAAAAGACGCGAGCAGTTGTCCTCGCCGTTTCGCTGTCCTTCGCCGCTTCCTGTTCTTTTCCCGCTTCTGGCTTCTTCCATTGTACCCTCTCTTTCTCGTGCTGTATATATATATATATATATATATATATATATATATATATATATATATATATATATATATTCATATATATGAATCGTAGCTAGGCTCTTGTAGTAGGCCATGTGTTTGATGGCTGTCGCGTTTACCGTTTCGGAGCCTGTATGTCTGACTCAATGTCTGTTAGCGACTCTTTCAATCTCCATGTTACTGTACTCTTATCGTCGTCCCTTGGTGAGAAGTAAGAGAGAGAGAGAGAGAGAGGAAGATCCATCCATCTGGCCTTTCATCTTTCTCTCGTGCGTTCGAAGCGGGCTGCTGCTCCCACATCCCTTACATGTGCCGGTTGCTCTCTAGCCGCAGGGCATTTTGTCAGAGACCCATGCACTTCACATCAAGAACACGATGCAGTCTGATCCCTGACGTGGTCGCTCTCGTTGACGTTGAGAGCAGAGTGGCAATGCTGCTGCTGCTACTGCCGACGACAGCCGCAGCAAAAACAACGTAAGCCGATGCAACAGCAATGCGGACAACGACGACGACAACAACAAGTATGGCGACGCTAATAGGTGCATCAGCAACGATAACATCATTTAAGGAGGTTGTTTTTAATTCTAGACTAAATCCGCTCCCCCCCCCCCCGCGCACTACCACGATCGCTACTCCTACATTAATATCACCGCTACAGCCACCACCACGCCATTACCCCCTCCCCCCCATCTCCACTACCGCCACCACCACGCCATTACCCCCTCCCCCCCCACATCTCCACTACCGCCGCAGTTACCACTAGGCTAGGATCGCCACCAAGACATTATCATGTGTTACGCATCTTTCTGCTATTGGAGGAGGTATATCGGTGTCGTCATAGTAGTATTAGTAGTATGTAGCAAAAGTAATGGTCGTAGAATTGGTAGCCATTGGCGGATCTTCCATCGCATCACGATGTAACTGACCGCCGAACGATGGTGGGCCGCCGGTGCAAAGCTTCCTGGCCCGAAGGACTCACGATAGGAGCCACCGATAACCCAGCCCGACTGTTGCTGGCATACGCTGGTTGACTAATCGGCGCCAGTGGGCGGGGAAATCAAACCGCGCGCAGTGTCGAGGGGTTTCCGGAGAGCATGTCGCTCATGCACCTACTAATGAACGGACACAGACACAAGTCATTCGCCTGTCGTATAACTACTACTACTACTAATGATCGGCTCTCAAACAGGTGTCGCCTGTCTTCTTAGAAGGATAGCTGCACAAATGCTAACTACGCGTATATATATATATATATATATATATATATATATATATGGTTACACCTCGCACACTGGAGAGTAGTTGTCTTTGTGGGAAACGTGTCACTAGCTATTGGATGAAACTAAATATATATATATATATATATATGTTTATGATATTTTCCGTGTATACAATATACTTCAACATAAGCAGCTTCTAATGAAGTGCAGGTGTTGTTAGCAAATTGCACATCTCCGAAGCCAACAAAGTGTTCTGCGACGGGCCATCCCGCGACAACGACATTGATCATCGCGCCAGTCGAGCATAAAAGCCAGGACGTTTGCATCACCTGTGTGTTTTGCAGTGGCGTGCTGAGCCGGTGCTAAAAAAACTACGCTATAAGGTGATGTCCCTGATGGTATTCCTCTGCCCTGCACCTCTAATACGCATCTCTCCATACGGCCACCGCCCATAAGTGGGTCTGCTAGAATGTCTGCGACCATCCGTTATCGACCGACTCGCTACTAATGCCGCGCCTATGCGAGACTTGCGATCGGTTGTAGCCGCCCGACACAGGGCAACCGACTGTGGACAGACGCCTCACTCGACTCGGAGAAAAACAGCCCGGATGTTGTTGTTGTTGGCCTCTGCAAACGCTACGCTCATCGTCTATTTTTGCCGCATCACAGTACCGAGGATAGAGGCAGATTAGTGCTGCTCTCGCTCAACAGTGTCTCATTGCTTCATTAGTGTCGGTCCTGTGACATGCGATAGGGGGTCGGGTGCTCTATGCTCTACCACCCCCTCACAAAAGGGTAGCCTAGAGCGCGCGTTTACAGTACGCGTTGCAGACACCTCACTTGAAGGCTAGTTGTGAAGGCTCACTTGCAGGCGCGTTGCAAACACCTCACTTGAAGGCTAGTTGTAGCACGTGAAGTTCGTGATGTGACGGTAGCGGCGGCCGCCACAGCTAAGCTAGAAAGAAAAACGCTGCCTTGGTGTTCCCTCCTGTCTGCTAGCACGCTCTGCCACGGCAGCATGCTTTTAGATGCTTCGACTAAATAGGCCTGTGTAGCGAAAGCATGTGCTGGAATGGTTTTCAGTCTGGTGTCTGGTTGAGCCTCACGAAAGGCGTGCCCCTAATAACGGCGTGCTCCTAATAAAGGCATGCCCCTCAGTTTAGAGGCAAGCGGGCCGGCCACCGGCGCACGGGAACGAGATGATCGGCGGCAAAACAGTTAGCTCGAAACGTGTCTCTCCGAATCGCAGAAACGTTCGATGTGTAAATCATCGGGTGTAAAATTGGCACCCCCTGTTCTAATTCGTGTGTTTGCATTAATTGTCCCACGCTTTAGTCGCGCATTTTGCCTCGTTTTTTTTCTCTTACTTGAAGCGTGTTACCACCTGGCTAGAATGAATGACGACCCTTTAGCATAGACTTTCGGCGGCAGCGCAGAAATGTGTTGTTTGCGCCTACACTAGTCTATAAGGCGGCACATCACTACTCAGATTTAAGCTAACATGTGAATGCTCACCTCTGGTGGGAACAATCTCAGCATCTTTTTTGCTTACTGAGTTCTAGCCAATGACTATATGAGTGAACGACCATGGCTCGGGATTTGATTGACTCTGAATTCGATTTGTGTTGTCTGCATAGTAACTACACCCATTGCTGTAGATTTCCTAAGCGTCAAGTCAGAAAATGAAAAGAGAGTGTCAAGATTTTCTTTCAAAGCTCAGTACTTGATTCACACAGAACCGCCGACTGAGCATAGCCCATTGAACAGTTACGAGTATTTCCTTTGGTCTATGAAGGATTTTGGACCTCAACACAGGATAGCGATGGTAGGTCTACGACGTTAGATCGGTTTGCTAACCGCCGGGAGCAATATTCGAGCTTTCCGTCTCGGCTGTACAATGCCCAACAGCCCTCGTCTGGGAGTATGCGATACCCCGGCATAAGAACCCTCTCAATTCAATTCGACACACCGAGCATATGAGTGGTAGCCGATCTGGGGCCAGCTGAACGTCAAGGACGGCCAAACCACGTGTCAAGTACGAGACGAATACACTAACCGAGACTTGAGTGGAAATTGAACAATAAGATACCGCGTTCTTCCAACTGATGGGGCCGCCGTGCACGACTTGTACTAGACCTCCAATATACTAGATTGTGTATGCAATTTACGGTGTAATTTTGTCTCGACAATTGTGTACGTAATTTACGGTTTAATTTTGTCTCGACAATTATCCAACGTGTTGGATCCTGCAGACCTTGCCATGTGAATGGAATGAAAAACCCTATGCTATTGTCGGTTTTGCCGGCAACTATCCAACTAATACAGAAAAAGGCTTTTGGTGCTAGAACAGTAGATCGTCGCCCTAACATAATGCCTATATATATATATATATATATATATACAGGAGCCAACTTACGAGCAATTTCAATCACAATATTGTCCTGCTCGTATGATACAAATTAACGGTCACTGGCGGTGTCCACAAATGCTGTTTTGTCTTTATACACATAAAGAAAAATAAGCCGCTGTTCGTCGACAAGTTCTAAGAAAAATATACACTCTGTAGTACTAAGCAGGGTTTGATTGAAATTTTGATATATTTCACACGACCCGATAAACTTGTCTCCCAAGCAAACAAATAATGAACTAAACGCGAGCAGAGCAATGGCCTCGCACCAATCAATGATCGCAGCAAAATGCCAACCTCGCCGTGCCGCTTGACTAGAGAACCCCGCATGTTTGACTGAGCTAGGATACACCTACACAATACAACATTAGTAAGCTCATTTGTATGATGAGATTGTGTTAATAATAGTAATAATAAACCGCGCTTAACTTCTCAGCTGCATACGTTGATGGCATGGCGGTCAAGTGAACCAGTAATCGATTCTGCCGTTTTAGCGTATGACGGTGATTATTTGGTTTCGATGGTGTGGGGTCGTGCCGCTGAGTGTACCAAAGAGCCTTGAGACTTCGATTCGTCTCAAATAACTATAAGGGGGGGGGGCGAGGGGGGGCAAAGATATTACAGCTTAGATAAGCTAAGGATGTATGTATATATAATGTGCGTATACTTGCATAAGTCGAGCCCGGTGACGTGGTGCATTCGACGGCGCCTCGCGACCGAAGGAGACACTAGATAGGTGCGCGGTTTCGAGCACTACCTTCGCACATTTGTATTTATGGGGGTCCGTCTATAAAGCAATGCGAAAAGCCGTCCCGTGGACGTTAAGTCTTGGCTGGGGGTCAGCCCGAAAAGTATTATATACGTGCACAAGTCTACGCGCAGAGCATGCATACGATTGTAGACCACGTGCCTATGTTAATGTGACATGAAGGAAACGCAAAGAAAACGACTAACTTCTCTCTCTTCTCTCTTTCTTCTTTGTATGCCGTCTATCGCGTCCATCCCGTCCTCATGCCGTTTTTCCTTTGCTCGATTGCTGATTCAGTTGTCCCGTCTATCAGTTACCCTTATCCCGCGGCGCCAACGTTGTCGCAGCTCACGGGAGTGCCCCAAGGGGGCGCCCTGGGCGCATTCATCAGCCCGCCAGGTGGCGTTACGGGCGTATCGAGCGGCGGAGCGACTGGCGTCAACGGCGCGCCCGGGGTGATTCAGTCACAACGCGAGGGCCCCGAGGGCTGCAATCTCTTCATCTATCACCTGCCACAGGAGTTTGGTGACGCGGAACTCACGCACATGTTTGTGCCTTTTGGAAACGTGATCTCCGCGAAGGTGTTCATCGACAGGTAAGTCGGTTTCGATTCGATCGGGCGTGGCGACGTGAGTGCGACTCGGCTGGTGAACGTCGTATAGGCGGTGTTCTCGGCTAAATTGTTTTTAGTCATTTCAACAAAGGTTAATTATGATCTAGATCTAGGCTATCTGGGCGCTGTTTGAGTGCAGACCCACAACGAAGCTCGATGCGATCGTAACCGATCGACATCCGTCTAATCCTTCGCGTACCTGTTGCTCCCTATATATATATATATATATATATATATATATATATATATATATAAGATGGAAAGCAGAGCGCTAGCGTTTGGATTTTTTAAAAATAATTCCATGTTATTACAACTTCTGAAAAATGCCCTCCTGCCACATACAGGTAGTAGGCTATTCCTTTGACATCGTTTTTGAAGTCATTTTGACATATTCCGTCGTTTATAACGGCAAAAACTTTGCGAATGCGTTATTTTAGCTCAGGTATTACCTCGTGGCATCTCTGAAGACATTACAAAACCTAATGAAAAAGTTCTAAGTTCAGGGATCTTGCAAATCAGTCAATGTTCACTTTTAGGGAAATAACAATAGCCTGGACATTTTGTGCGGATTAGCTCGATCGTTGCGCCCGCTGTGTAATTTGTGTACCCATCTCGTTGGAACCACTAGTCTTCCACATCTAATCCTTTTAATGCCGGCCACAAAAAGTTCTCTATCATGTGCCGGTGTCGCTTGCTGTTGGTGGTTACAGTCTATCCACGGTCGTTTTCAAGGAAGTAAGAGCAGCGACACCACCGCTCCAAAATTCCACCATAGATTTACTTTCTGTGGATAATATGCCTGTTCGAGGATCATTTCTGAGTTTTTAGGACACCAAATGCGAACGTTTCCTATCCACGTATCCATTAAGGTGAAAGTTGGGTTCATCGGAAAAGATCGACAAAAAATGTGTCGCAAAAAAGCATCGACAAAAGAATGTGTCGCAGAAAGCATCATCCTGCTTCTTATAGCGCTCCATAATCTTGACGACTTTGTAGCGATCTTGAGGGTCTTGGGGCTTTAGCTGTTGAGTCGCCAAAATCTGGTAAGAGTGAAAATCCAATTAATATTTTAAAATTCCTAGCAAAATTGACCTTAAAAGACGCATTTCCGTCCGCAAGACGCTCAGACATCTCACAGACGTCTGCTATCAAACTCTACACGAGTGTTTTTCGTTTTCATGTTTACAAAACAACTGGCGAGAGAATAAATACTAGCGCTCCGCTGCTCACCCTATATATACATATATATAACAAACATCGGTATAAGGAAATAAAGGGTTTTGCTTATACCTCTATACTAAATTCTCAATTGTAAGTAATGGTACGATGACAACAAGCCTGAGTAATCGGCAAAAAGAAACCAGTCATTGTTTGTTTCAACTTCAACTAGATCAGTGATTTACTTAGATATGAAGTTATAAGACACAAATTGACGTATTATCCATGCTGTCCAAAGAACCCTCTTTTTCGCGTTTTGCCTTTTTTGATAACTCTACCTAGCGATAGTGGCCTCTCAATCTTTGACGGTTCGAAGTCGGGCATGGGTCTACTTTTTGTCAATCATAGAGTTCTCATTTTGGACTTATGTGGGTAATCAGCGACTGGAACTCTCAAACTCACTGTGTTGCTCCGTCACTCCCCCCAGGTTCGGAGTTTCGGAAATTCGAGCCTGGCTGGCCTATTTGCTCGTGGTTGTCACACAAATTACGGAGCAAGATGGCTTAATGGCAAAGGCCTTTGCCTTGCATTCGGGAGGCCGGAGTTCGAGACCCAGACCGGCCACTCCTAAATTGGTTTTTCTATGGTTCCCAATTTAGACAAGGTGAATGCCGGAGTAGACTAAAAATCGACCATGTCTCAATAAAAAAAGAGATGGTGCCTTGCCATCCAAACCCCATAAAAAAACAACCCACCCGCTAGACGATGCTGTAGCAACCACCCACACCACCGCTGCTACTATTAACGTCCGTTGGCGACGTGGGACGAGACGACAGCCCCATCGACGACCCCGGAGGGCTGGGGAAGGGGTTCTGTTTTCGTAGCGGCGGCTATATAGATAGATAGATAGGTCGCTAGATAGATAAGAGAAACGGAGCCTTAGTGGTCACCTCGCACACTTCGTGAGGTGAGGTGAGACCACCAGCCCTCGATAAGGCCACCAACGTCAAATAGAATTTGCCGATTCATCATGCAGTGGCCGATGGTGAGGATGACGGAGTGCCCGCACAGACGAGTCCGGCCTGCGCCGTCGTTCGCTTACACAATCATCTCTCGTAATGGCACTCGTTTTCGTCGCGAGCGTCGACGAGCATGGATGGAGTTGGAGGAATTTAGTTCGAATATGTTCGTTCATCGGTCCTCTCCTCCCTCGGTCGCTGACGACTGCTCCAACCTCTCGATAATTTTCGCGCAGTCAGCTTCTTTTGAGGCGCAAAGTGCGCGAACTACGTGGGCCGGCAAACATTGGCTTTACCTATAAATATATATATATATAAATAAATATATATATATATATATATATAATTAATAAATATATATATATATATATATATATATATATATATATATATATATATATATATATATATATATATATATATATATATATAGATATACATACACGCATTTTTCTTATAACATCCATCCAAATGCACTCCAAAGTGCTAACATAAAAAAACGCTATATAATAAAAACATCAATACATATACATTTCCGTATTGATAGTGGTTGGTGACGATTGCATTCGATTACGATTATTATATGACTTTAAAAGCCTACTATAGTTGATTGACCCCCCAGATAGTTGCTGATCGTAGGGCGCTTTATGGACGACATAGAGCAACCTACAAGAAACTGCTCGTGGAGAATAAGCGCCGGTATGATGAGGAGGAGGAGTTTCGCATGCTTCAGAGAGCAGAGCGCGAACCCCATGTCTACATTGTTCGCCGGCTGAGCAAAGGCATGCACAGCATGACAAAGGAGCAGTTGCGGCAGCACTTTAGTGCGCTTCTGCTCGATGCAAACGCCCCCGCGCCTAACCCAGTTATTGAGCGACCGCTCACTCTGGAGCAGCACTGCATGAATTCGCCGTTTACGGTGGAAGAAGTGGTGCAGATCTTGCGCGGGTTGCCCAAGAGGAAGAGTAGTGGTCCTGATGGGATCTATTACGAACACTGGGCTAAGTCGTCCGATGTTTTAGCAGGGGAGCTGTGTAATCTGTTTAATCAGATACTCAGCGGGGGACACATACCCCAGGTTTGGCACGAGGCCAGACTTACTCTGCTATTCAAGGGCAAATACGGTGACAACGTGGACGATCCAAATCTCTACCGGGGTATCGCGTCGGAACGCACTCTTAAGAAAATCTTCGCCAAGTTGATTATCTCGAGGGTGTTTCCAACTGTGGAGAAGACCCTACCTCCGGAGCAATTCGGATTCAGGAAGGGTCGAGGTACACAGGACGCGATCCACGTACTCCAGTCGGAAGTTGAGCGGGTGTTGGCTGTGCCCGGGGGCCACTTGTACGCCGTCTTTATTGATTGTGTCAAGGCCTTCGACAAAGCTCCCCGTCACTTACTAGTCGATTCATTTCGACATGCTGGGGTGGGTGGTTCTTTTCTACGAGTGCTCTCCAGCTTCTTTGCTGAAGACCGCCTTGAAGTAAACATAAGGGGCGAAGACACCTTGCAGCTGAGGCAAAACGTAGGGACCCCTCAAGGGGACCCTCTCAGTTGCCTAGCCTTCTCTTTGCTCATTGCAGACCTAGCCCGCCACGTGCGGAAGGAGTTTAGAAACGCCGTCGTACGCGGATGACATAGTAGTGGCCCACCGGGACCGCGGTGCCATTCGTCGTATTGTCGGCGACGTAGAAGGTTACCTTCACCGTAGGGGCCTACAAATAAATTCGCGGAAGACGAAAGCCATTAAGTTTCGCCGTGGGGGTCGATTGGCTGCAGCAGACGTAATACCCTGCTGTGGCCAACCGCTGGAGTTTGTCAACTCCTTCCCGTATTTGGGTCTGAGACTGCACTATACGGGAACGACCTTTACCAAGCACATCGGCGACAGGTGTCGGGCGGCTATTGCCTCTATTCACACAGAGGTGAGAGATCTTCGACGACTGTCTCTGAGTGCTGCATTGCGTCTTTTTGAGCTTAAAATTGTGCCAATGTTGAGCTACAGCCTTGGCAGGGTGTGGGGCCATCTTTCCGCCGCAAATTTTGCGCAGCTAGAAAGATGCTTCACAATATATATGAAGCGCGTTCTTTGCTTGCCGCGCACGGCAAGGAATCGCTTTGTGTACCTGCTAGCGGGTTGCGGACCGGCAGTGGAAATAATCAGAGTCAGGCTTAAGTCACCTATTACAATGCCACTTCAACAATTTTTGTTGGAGTGGCAGGGAAAAGTGACCGAGGCCTCGGCTGAGGTAGCGCAGTTAGATGTGTACCTCACCAGGGAGCTTTGGGAGGGAATGGCATGCACTAGCCGGCACGTGTACACAAGGTACATTGTACATGGCTATCATCACTTGGTGTGTTCAACTCAAGGATTTCACCAAGTTGGCGATCAATGTCGTCGCCGGTTCTGCTCGCAGGTATGCGCTAAATACCACGCAGCGAGATGCCAGTCGCATCGGCGGTCTTTGCACTTTCTTGCCCGGTGGGACGGTCGCTAAAGTGTTAAAATTGTATATAATGATGATTGTATTGTATTTATGTACCATCTTGAAATGCAAAATTATTGCGAAATAAACAATATGTATGTATAGTTCATTGACGAGCCGATTTCAATGGCGTGAATCATTGAATCGTATCGAACAATCACGATCTCGTCTCTCGGTGCCTGTGTGTGTTCACAGAGACGACTGACTACCATTACAGCCGAGACCATATTGAACAAAGCCGCGTGCGTGCTGTAACTACTATAATTGCTCTCTGCGTTGTATGTGTGTTGTCTGTGTGTTGCCTGCGTGCTGGCTGGCGTGCGCGCCACATTTCAGGGCGACGAATCAGAGCAAGTGTTTCGGATTCGTCTCGTTCGATAATCCGACGTCGGCCCAGAACGCCATCCAGGCTATGAACGGCTTCCAGATCGGAATGAAGCGACTCAAAGTACAACTCAAGAGACCGAAAGACTCCTCCAGACCCTACTGAGATCAACTGCACCCGCAGCTGCTCAAGTACCGCCACGACAGCCGCTATCCAAGGCATCCACAGCACTGACAACTAACTGTTGTAGTGCAGTGCGTGCTTTTTGTTTTGTGGCAGTAGCAGCAGTTGATTGATTGAGTGAGTACGTTTTGTTCGAGTTGTTTGTTGTTTGCCTGTTTGGGTGCAGTCGTGCGAGTCGCGATCCACCCGAAACAACGCGATCTCGTTCCCTTCGCTCGCTGTCCCGAACTTTGGTCGTCGTTTTCGTTTCGTGTCTGCTTTAGCGTTCGCTGCTTTGTTTTGTTTCCTGTTGCCCAAATACACGATCGACGAGTGTCTTCAGTCGACATCAGGCCAGTGCGGTGGTAGCGCACACCACGACCGTTGTTGTCACTGCCTACCGCTGCTGTTGTCTGCAACGGTGACGAAGACAGAAACGGATGTGAAGGGGGGTAGGCGAGCCCCGGACGGCGATGCCGATCATGATTACGGTCGTACGGATGAGGATGACGATTGGTTGATCGATTGATGCATCAATTGGCTAATTTTCATTCATTCATTCATTCGCTTATTCATTTATTAATGTTGTGAGCGGGCTTAGCTGCCTGCGCGTGTATGAGAGATACCAGTATGGACTCTGGAAGGTGTCTGTCGTAAGCTGGCAATGGCGCGCGTTCGAGCGCTCTTCTGTAGAGAGACGATTGATTGTCTCTATCCCTCGGCGGTCTACTCTGGCGCGTTGTCAATGTTCGGGGATCTCTATGCTTGCCCTCACTCCGCTGCAGCGAGCGGCCCATGAAGTGGCCCATCGAACGTTCATATCAATACTAGGACCCGTCAAGCAGGACAAAACATCAACAACA
>QVRM01002794.1:0-107949 GCA_003439945.1 Dermanyssus gallinae
ATTCATATATACATAGTGTGTTCAAAACGTATCGCGACTGTTTGTGTTTTTTTCAAAAATTATTCATTTATTCATGAATATCTATTTTGTCCCCTTCAAAGTAATCCCATGAGATATTATACACTTGTGCCAACGGTTTTTCCAATCTTCGAAGCACTTCAAAAAACCATTTTTTTTTATCTTGTTCAGCTCCTCCTTCGATGCCGTCTTTATCTCGTCAAGCGTAGCGTAACGTCGTCCTTTCATGGGCCTCTTCAGTTTAGGGAACAAGAAAAAGTCACAGGGGACCAGATCTGGGGAATACGGTGGCTGCGGCATCATTAGTGTGTTGTTTTTGGCCAAAAACTCGCGCACAAGCAACGATGTGTGAGCAGGGGCGTTATCGTGGTGCAAAAGCCAATTTTTGTTCTTCCACAAATCCGGGCGTTTCTGGCGGATTGCTTCGCGCAAATTGCGCATAACTTGCAGGTAATATTCCTTATTGACCGTTCTACCCTGTGGCAAGAACTCATGATGCACCACGCCCCTGCAATCGAAGAAAACTGTCAGCAAAACTTTCACATTCGACCGAACTTGGCGCGCTTTTTTTCGGTCTTGGTTCGTGCGGCAGCTTCCATTGAGATGATTGAGCTTTGGTTTCCACGTCATAACCATAAACCCACGATTCGTCACCAGTTATGACCCTCTGGAGCAAATTTGGGTCGTCGCGGACAGAGTCCAACATCTCATTAGCAATGTTCATGCGATGCTGTTTTTGGTCGCAATTGAGCAATTTTGGTACGAATTTCGCGGCGGACCCGTCTCATGCCCAAATCATTGATAAAAATCGAATGGCACGAGCCAATCGATATGTTTAGGTCCTCAGCAACTTCTCTAACGGTGATTCGACGATTGGCCAATACCATTTTCTCCACTTCATTAATTTTTTCGTCTGTTGTTGAAGTGCTCGGGCGTCCGGCACGCTCTTCGTCGTTCACATCTTCTCGGCCTTCTGAGAACATTTTGTACCACCGATAAACGTTGCTTCGGTCCAAGGTAGCTTCTCCGTATGCCACAGTCAAAATTCGGAATGCATCCGCGCACTTAATTTCGTTTTTTCACACAAAATTTGATACAGGTTCTTTGATCCATTTTTTTGAATAGGTAAAAATCGAAGACGATCCAAAACACGTGCAAGCAAAGCAGCTGTCAACAATTAAGTGAACATTCAAAATGGCCGAGCTTGTCGGCATAAGTGAGAGACATGAGTACCAAAATAACGCCACAAAAAATCGAAATTCGAATATACGTAACCCGCGAAAATTCAAAAGTTGCGATAACGATTGAACACACCTCGTATATATATATACAGGGTGTTGCAGAAATTTTTTCATAATAGAATATACAAATTGTAGAGCTCGTTAAAGCAAATATTTTTTTCCAATGGAACATGGTCTCTGAGAAGTCTTGTTTCGGAGTGAGAGCGAAATTACTACAATTTGTGACACTAGTGTTTTTGCCCGACATAGGAGCATAATATGTGCTGTTGCGAGACAACCAGTCCTCCTATACAGAAACTAAACACACTGTCGTGTTTGTGAGAAAATTCTGCTTCTTCCGAAGAATATACAAGGCCGGTCAGAAGATGCGACACGGTCGTTAGAAAATAATTCGTCAAAATGAAGTTTTTTATTAGCTTTCACGCCAAATACTTCAGAATCATAACCCTACGACCACCCACGTGTTCAAAGCTAACATATTTAGCAAATGCGCATTTCATGACGATCATTTTGGTACCAAACTTACGGCAATGCGAGCTGTGGTTTGCAGAGTAATTACGATTTTTCGGCGAACATGTCGAGATTAAGTGCATGAAAATGACGCGCTGCGGCTGTCGCGCGACACGTCGGCGGTAGTGAACGTCGCCACACAGTCATTTTTCATGCACTTAATCTGGACATCCCACCGAAAAATCGTAATTACTTTGCAACCACAGCTCGCATTGCCGTAAGTTGGTACCAAAATGATCGTCATGAAATGCGCATTTGCTTATGTTAATATGTTAATATGTTAGCTTTAAACACGGTGGGTGGTCGTAGGGTTATGATTCTGAAGTATTTGGCGTGAAGCTAATAAAACTTCATTTTTGACGAATTCTTTTCTAAACGACCGTGTCGCATCTTCTGACCGGCCTTGTATATTCTTCGGAAGAAGCAGAATTTTCTCACAAACACGACAGTGTGTTTAGTTTCTGTATAGGAGGACTGGTTGTCTCGCAACAGCACATGTTATGCTCCTATGTCGGGCAAAAAACACTAGTGTCACAAATTGTAGTAATTTCGCTCTCACTCCGAAACAAGACTTCTCAGAGACCATGTTCCATTGGAAAAAATATTGCTTTAACAAGCTCTACAATTTGTATATTCTATTATGAAAAATTTCTGCAACACCCTATATATATATTTAAATCAATATCTAAAAACAATAATATATATACATATATATATATATATATATATATATATATACAAAAACCCGCTGAATATATATATATATATATAAATTTAAATCAATATATAAAAACCCGCTGACCGTTCAGAAAGAAAGTCATCCTAGATTACCGGGACTCAAGAGATGTCGCTTGGCTCATTAAACTATGAGAATCTGCAGCGAGCGAATAAAGGGCTGATAAGCCTAAATGACTCCTTGAGTAGTCGACCGTGATAGCGTTTCCCGGGAGCTGTCTCACGGCTGCACACAGAATAAACGGAATATAAAATATATAAATAAATAAATGGAATTTGAAATAACGTTTGGAGAACGTGCTGCATTGTGTAACAGTGTGAGTGCAATAATCTTATATGTCGTGCTAATGGACAGGTCAACTATTTACGCCATATTGGATAAACGTACTGGCACGGTAAAGAAGATCTGAGGAAAATAGAGAAACGTTCTAGATGTATATCATCTGAAAACGATACTTACCTATTAACTACTAGACTCATTTTTTACCATAGAACCGCACCGAAGGGCCGATCAATTGAACGAAAGTTTCAGATTGACTATTAATAATTATAGTCATAACAAGACCGGGAAAAAAACTTTAATATTATGGCATCGCCCATTCCCAAGAAGCACGGTATTGAGAATGCTTAGAAATAAGTGCAATAGTGGCGTAGATTTTTATAATGGCGACGCATGATCCACTTTATCCGAAGTCGCAGTTAAGAGCAGCGGTTGCCTGATATAAGCGCTGTCAAGTTTTGCCGAATGAAATGAGCAACAACTGAAATCTGCTCTGGATGGCGAGTCAAATAGCATGGGCTATTTGACTATAGTGTTAATGATTTGACTACCTGACTTGACATATGCCTTTGATTGATTCAGACGGTTCGCTTGCAGTGCACGGATCGATCTGATGAGATTGTCGCTACTAGTACACAGTATGGGGTAGGTAAGCTTAGCTTAGCGTGCGCAAGTGAGTCCAGCCCTAAAATTGCTGCAGCATTCGTCGCTACGCTTGCTGTATTCTCAAGCGTACATATATATATATATACATATATATATATATATATATATATATATATATATATATATATGTATACTTCATTATTGAGGAGATCGCGTCAGAAGGGTCCTGTACGCCCTCGTCGTCTATGCTAATGATACGACCTTACTTTTTCGTATTCAACCATCTGCGATACAGGCTGACGTACAGAAGGCTATGCAAGTAGTAGAGTATGCTGTTCTTGTGTTTGAAAAATTCGGTCTGGTGATATATGCAACCAAAACTGGACTCATGTTGTTTCGACCTGCCAAAAGAGCCACGCAGGTTCAAATGCTGAAGCTCAATGGAACGGAAGAGACACTTTGCTCTACTATCAAATGTCTGGGCTTAACTTTACATGGGACGCTTAGATGGCATGATCACTTAGACATTATTATGCCTAAATGCTATGCAGTCATTTCATCTATTCGTCGTCTACGAGAGCTAGGAGTGGAACCTGTCGAGGGTCTTCTTATGGTGTATAAAGTGCTATTAGTGCCAATTCTTTGTTATGGTATTTCAATTTGGGGATTTCATACTAAAAGTGTAACTCATAGGGCCGAAGTCATTAAGAATAATGCTCTCAGGGCAGTATTTAACTTGCGCCACAGCGATTCGGTTCGCAAGTGTTTTCAAGACTTTAAGCTTTTACCACTTAGGGATATTTACAGGCTAAAAATTGCCATGCTTGCATTTAAGATGTATAGAAGAATTATTCCGGATGATGCTGCTTTTCCTATAAGAGCTGCTGTTAGACGTACAACTCGACGTGCAACGGAATTTGTGAGGCCGGTAGATCTAAAGCAGTCCACTCGTCATGCTCTCGCATACACCCTGCCGACTATATGGACCGAACTTCCCAAAGAAATTCGTGTACTTACCTCAGTCAGATTATTTAAACGTGAGGTGAAAAAATGGGTAACGAGTAAAAACTCTAGTCAAAACTAGCTACCCGTCAATAGGTTAAAGAAAGCGTGTCATGTATGTGAACGGAAAAAGTTTTTAGCAACTTCAATTTCTAGTTTCGTAAGTGGAGTGAGACATGGTTAAGTATAAAATAGATAATGTTGGTGTTAATAATATTTTAAATATTTTTATATACGAGAACTTAAGCATTGTGAAATTGCGGTTCCGTGAATAAACCTCAAATCGAAATTTAAAAAGGTATGCATTTATAGACAGACAGCCAAACTCTGCATTTATACTGAGAGAACACGATTCGCCGACGCGCCGTGTAGAAAACGAGCTAGGGTACACCGCGCATCAACATGCGAACGCAACGAACACGGCGTGTCGTGCTCCTAACGTGCTCCGACGCCCGTCGAGTTCACCTGGAAGGTTTCTCGGACATCTCTCCAGTCACAGACGCATACGCTCTGATGAACGGACCAGAACGCTCTGCATAATTAAACAGGATGCAGCAATGACTGACGTCGGCACATGTCTCTCATGTATATTCTCGCCTGTGGCAGCGAAACGCCACGCTGCTGTCATTAGGATCATCACCTCAGTCACCGCATGAGCAACATAGACAACAAGAACTGCAACAACAACAACAACAACAACAACGACATCAACATCGACATGAAGAACTGCAGCAACAACAACAACAACAACAACGTCAACATCGACAACAATAAGTGCTGCAGCAACAACAACAACAACAACGTCAACATCGACAACAATAGGTGCTGCAGCAACAACAACAACAACAACAACAACGTCAACATTGACAGCAATAACTGCAGCAACAACAGCGTCAACAACAACAGCAACACTATTCTCACTATCACAATGGTTGCCATCGTCACTCGCACCGCTACAGCTGCTGTTGCTGTTTTGCCGACTGTGATCTTTCTTAAGATCCATCGGCCGGATGGATAGGCGGATGAATAGATGGATGAACATGCTTTTGTTATTATTCAAGGGGTTGCAAAATAATTCAAGCTCCACGCTTGTCGTCATTGGCAGCGATGCGATTATCATGTCCCGAACCCGCTAACCGAATCGTTCGTATAATTTGGCTCGTGACACGCACGACGTGCCGGTCGCACGTACATGTGTGTGGGGCGGTTGTTGGAGAGTGGCTCTGTGTGTGTGTGACCTGACCGTATTTGCCGGACCGTAATACTACTAGAGCTTGACCATGTTCGTGTCCTTTTTCCATTTTTTTTGTGCAATTTTTGCAACTTTGCAGAGAACACAACGTCGTCGACAGGTCTAGGTGCTAACTAACCGCCAGCCAAGCATGTTTCAATAACCGCTTTGCACTCGCCCCGAAAGACGACCACGACGGTTAGGCGCTAGTTCGCTTGCTGTGCGATTTTGTTCGTGTTACCACGGAGGAAGTGGTTTTACTGGCAAAAAAATGTCAAAGGTCTTCTGAAAAGCAGCACCCATGCAAGTTCCGCTACTAGGATATCTATATTGTTTCTGTTAAGCAAGCAAACGACAACCCAAGATGCGGCATGGAGAACTTGAAAGTTACGCCTACGTCTTTAAAAGTTATCTTTTTCTATTATTTCATTATATATTATTTTCATCACCTACATGAGTTTCGTCCTGCGGGGCATCGAGAGGTACGTAGATTGCCGCCCAGCCGTGTATGCAGACGACACCACTGTTTTGTTCCGTGTCTCACACTCCCAATTGTCCAATAATAAGTATAATCTTCAGCACGTTGAAACCGGTATTGAGAAGGTCTATATGTCTTTATTTCAAAGATTTGGTCTTGTCGTTAGCCCGACGAAGACGACACTCGTTCTTTACCACACCCCACAACGGGCATCGAGACAGAGGTTCAAAACTTGGCGGCCCTGCTATGCTTCTCAGCGCTGAGGCAAAATGTCTTGGCATTGTGCTACACGAGCATGTGAAATGGGACAGTCAAGTGAGGTCAAGTGTCAGGGGCCGTGGTGGCCTCACTCGTGCGTTTGAGTAGAGCCAAAGCTTTGCGGAATCTTCTGGTATGTGTCTACAAAGAGCTTGTGGATCCAATTTTAACTTACGGAATTACTCTGTGGGGCGCCACGTATTCCACGACCCTAGACAAGCTAAGGGTGGTTCAGAATGACGCGGTTAGAGTAATAATAGGTCTTCCTCGTTGCGCGAGTGTGACTCCATGGTACACCAGGCTCGGCCTTCTAAAGCTTGATCAGCTGACACGTTTAAAGTTAGCCGTGCTAGCCTATAAGATGCAAAACAATGGAATCTCTTTAGACTGTGCTTTTGACTTTTTCCTTACCCCAGTACGTTCGCAGCGCTACAGGGACAACCTCAGGATGCCAGGGTTCAGACTCCCTCTTCTTCGGCACTCCCTGGCCTATATGCTGCCCACGATCTGGAACGAGCTGCCATTGGCGCTTCGAAATGCAAGCCGGGCCGCTGTTTTTAAACGACATCTTTTCTTGCAGCTGAAAAACAAAGAAACAAGTAACTCAGAGTGAGTTGTTTTAAATTTATTTTACTATACAGGTATTAAACTTGTATTAGGTTAGTTATAAAGTTTTAAACTTGTATTGTGTCAATTATACTCAATTTTGTTGCTTTATCGCGTAAACACTTTTGATTTGTGCATACACTCGTAAACTTCTATTGTGTTACTTTTACTCAATTTTATTGCTTTATCGCGTACGCACTTTTGATTTGTACAAACACTCGTATATTATGTATATTTTGAATGAAAGGTGACAGATTGCCAACTTGTTGGGCACGTCAATAAACCTGATTGATTACGCCAAGCGGCATCTGCTTCTCCAGTTCTCCATATAGGAAAGGGTCCGTAAGACGTTCATCGCCATTTACCTAATTAACGATAAGGAACTCCTTCCACTGCGAATGGCTTCTTAATTGTTTAACCTGAAGGCTGCCCTTACCGATAGCTTTGCGATTGAGGTTGTTTGGAAACATCCTAGAGACTCGAGCTTCGACGAACTCGACCACCCGAAGGCAACGTATTTAAAGCGATCTATGGGTGTTCACCGTAGCAGCCGCAACTGATTGGTGCAAGTAGCTGCTTCACCTGACTCCATGTCGTTCTTCGGACATAAAGCTCCCGGAGATGAAGTTTGTTCTACGATACATTTTTCCAGTCACCGAAGTAGGAGCAACAATAACAATTTCTAGATACAACTTTCTTAGATTTTTTTGCTGGGATTTATCATCTTTGCCGTTAGAAATCACGGCCAGTACACAGTCTCGTCAAGTAGCCAGTATACGAGTATACCCTATGTGCAGGCAATTATTCATTGAGCAAGTAATTGCTGGCTGCTGCAGCGATTTCGATCTCAACGCCAACTTTATTTAAAGTGAATGGTTTATTGGTATTGGCCCGGAAGATGTTTGCCATTTCATTAGGTATTCATATCAGAAACAGGCTAGTTGCCAACCCGTTGCTTGTACTCTGTATTTGAGTACTTAAGTAATAAAGTTTATTTTCCGTATAATACATTAGGTATATGTTACACACATCAACTAGCTAAGCCAATGCGCATTGTGACTGTCACGTGTCCGTTTCGATGAGGCCAGGGCAAGACCACTTCAGGAGTGTGCCCCGAACGGAGGCAGCGTTTCCACGTTGTATGTCAAGATCCAGGCGTTGTTTAAAAAGGACGATGACCTGTTATCACCGGATGACAGGTTTAACAAGGTCCCAACTTTGCGGATCAGCTGCTTGGTCCGAACGCCAGGGGCACCTAGGGTTTCAAACGCGAGAGGGCAAAATTCATGGGGATAGCCGATTGATGAGTACTTTCTCAACTTGTTAGTCTCCGCAAGGTGGGCTGCATAACCAGCTTCGGATGCGCCGCCACCGACCATAGAAGGAGCTAAGGAGTCGGTAACGGTTGCATCCCAAACTAGCATTTTGCCTCGCTCGAATGGTGTGAGTGTCATACCATCTGGACGTTTGCCGTCCTCCGCGCAGAGACCTGGGGGTTCAAGAATGCACGGACGACCGCACGACCTAAGGGCTCTGCTAAAGGTCTCATTAATAGCGGCATGTCTCGAGCGTCGTCCTGCACTAATAATGCACGATAGTCCGTGATGTCCTAGTTTATCGACGGGGTGACCACATTGGCACCGATGAGGGCTAACTATATCTGCCCCTAGTCGTAAGCCTACTGCTATGCGAATCGACTCGTCATCAAGAAGGGTACATATGGGGGCACTGGGAAGCGCGTGTAACCAGGCCCCTGAATCCTTGGCAGATACGGCGTTTAAGCGAGCTCTGGCTGTGTCGTCGGCAGCTTCGTTAAAGAGGCGTCGTTGTACCTCGTCGTGCAGAGGGGAACTCCAGTCACGCTGGGATAGTACGTTTTCAGGCCTACCCCCACAGCGCGCCTCAAGGTTCTCTTGAAGATGGGCTAAGCGGTTTCTAAACTGGTCGACTCCCGCTGAATCTAAAAGATGGGTTGCCCTGTTTTGCACGCTTAGCATTGACGAGACTATAGCCGGCCCGGCCAGGGTCAGTAAATTTGGTACCCCGAGGCCCCCTTTTGAAATGGGTAGCAATGCCTGTTCTCGCGCGCTAGGCGGTAGAGATGTATTCAGCAAGGATTCCAGGGTGGACAGTGTCAAGTCGTTGAGCCTTTGCAACTCGTCGGATCGATTTGATAAATCGGCTGTATTTAGCGACGCTTGAACTAGCTGCCATCAATACAAATCCTGAGACTCTTAATACCCTGTGGACAGCGACACTACTCAAACCAACGTTTCCGGCTACCTCCTCGTGTTTACGAGACGATGATCGGCACTTGCCTGAAGAATCGGCCACTGCGCTTTATTATCGCTGGTGATCGTGGAGTCTTTGGTCCTCTAGAGTCGTAATGACGGCCATGGTACGATCAAGTTCCACGTACGTGGCGATGTATGTTCACGAACGTGTTAAGACAATGTAAGCGCATAATCGGAAAACGCATCTGGTACAGCGCGCCGCGCCTAGCATGCGTTACACCGTGCTTTAACATAAATATGAGTGATTTCAACTTTCTTGGTCTCTGTGGTCTACTGGGCCATCACGATGCGGCACCAGTAACGGTTCCAAAAGAGAAAGTGAATCGTCAATACCAAGAGATTTATGTGAGGAGGGGCTGTGGCTCAAAAAACGGAAGAGTCTAATTGAACTAAACTAGAGTTACTACGCCTTGGAGCCAACCAGAAGAGCACCGATGTTAGCATGACGGAGCCAGGGAAGAGAGTGTGTCCACTTCCCTGGCATTTATTGAGTGACAAAGTGTGCGTCCAGAACTATGATGAGCGACTTGTCTAATAGAGTAGCACAATCTTAAAGCATTAAGCATGAAAGCAAATAATTATGTGCTCCTATATCGGGCAATAACACTAGTATCACATATTTTAGTAATAAATAACTCTCACTACGAAACAAGACCATGTTCCATTGAAAAAAAAATATTTGCTGGAACGTGCTCTGCAATTCACACTACGGCACTTCTTCGATTTAATTTTAACATTTATTCACCTTTGCTAGGTAGTATAAACACAATATGTATATATCTTCGATTCACAGAGGGCTGCATATGTTAAGATATCTAAGGTTTTCTCAGCAGTTCTTGTGGAAAAAGGACCGATACAAGGCTACAGGTTCGGTGGCTGTATGGCACAACGGTGGACGAAAACCTACTGTAACTAGCCAAGAAAATATCAGTATCAAATATATATATACTTATAATATATATATATATATATATATACATATATATGCATATATATATATATATATATATATATGCATATATATATGTATATATATATATGCATATATATATATATATATATATATATATATATATATTTATATGTGCGTTGCCATGCGCCCGGCTCTTCATTAGCTGCGTTTATTGCAGTTAATTATCCGAAGATCGGATGAAAATTGCGCGCCATGTGCTCACACGGCTAAATGCTCCCTGTGTACGCGTTTCTCTGCGTGTAGTGGTTAACGAATGTTTTCCTCAGACTACAGTGGTGTACGTGGTCAGTTTCAAATAAGTCTTAATATAACTAATTGTTAATTGAGTACGTTGCTGTTTATCAATAAGGTTACTACGGATCTCATCAATGCGTTAGTTATTAGTACGATTACTACCATGCCTATTACTTTTAAGCGATCAATGTGTTATTGACATTACAGGCTCAAGCGATACGAGCGCAAACATCCTTAGATTGCTATTCCTTGCACTCGTAAAGCGATACGTGGACGCTTTGACTAATAAGAAACGACAACACAATAAATATCACTCTTAATTCCAGCGTAGGCCAAGTCATACGTTAAGCGTTTGAGAAACGTAGTGGTCCTCGTATACATGTAATAACGAGCACAGTATCTGCCTTGGCTAGTGTCTTCTGTAAACATTGGCTGGCAACATTGCACTTAATCGAGTGACAAGTGCGGGAAGAAGTGCAAAAAGTGCACTGACCAGACGGACAGCTGCATACATGCATAGACAGACGCATATGTATACAGGCAGGAAGCATACGTGCCGGCGTATGCTTCTTGCCTGTATACATACATTGTACATACATACAAACATACATGCATACATACAAACGGAGTATGCTCGTATACGGCTAGCTCTCAGAGGCCCTGTACTCGACTCGAGGTTAGATGAGATCGCTGCAGCACGGAATCAAGCTTTTTATTATGGGCGCCATCCGCCATCCAATCCAAGTGGACGCACGAACGACGTCCGTCGAGGGACTTCACGCCGGCCACTACCACCACCACCACCACCACCGCGAAGACTACTTCGGCTACTACTGATGGACTTCACTCGCCGGTGCAGTTCCGGAGTGCCGCGTTGGCAGCGTTGGCAGCAGGCGCACGCGCCCTTTTCGCCGACGACGAAGGCCTGAGAAGAGACGGCCGAGTCAGTCGGCCGGAACTGAAAAGCATTCGAATCAGTAGTAAGAAAGAACGACAGGGGCGGTTGCGGGGGGAGGGGAAAAGGGACTGGAGGGGGAGGGGGCAGGAGGGGAGAAAAGGGGCAGGACGGGAAGAAAGGGGCAGGAGGGGAGGAAAAGGGCAGGAGGGGAGGAAAAGGGCAGGAGGGGAGGAAAAGGGCAGGAGGGGAGGAAAAGGGCAGGAGGGGAGGAAAGGGGCAGGACGGGAGGAAAGGGGCAGGACGGGAGGAAAGGGGCAGGACGGGAGGAAGCGGACAGGAGGGGGCTACTGCTGCCTTGTAGCATCAGCAGCGGCGGATGAACGCATTTATCCTCTGTGTCCTGCGGCTGGGTGTTCGTTACTTTCCTGCTCTCTTTACCCCCTCTGTACCTCCCTCCCTCTTTTCCCTCCGGCTGTTGGATCTTCTCCTCGCCTGAGACAGAAGACCAGAACAGGATACGCTTGCTAGCAATCATGCTCCAAAAAGACACGCATGGTCGGACCCGCGCTGTGGCATCCCACCCTGTGTGCCAACGGCTGGTTGGCCGTAGTTGTCCAGCTGCAGGACCGCCTTACAGCAGCCGCCGTTTTTGTCCTCGTAGTAGGCGAGGTAACGGTAGTGATAGCAGAAGGCGATTGTAACAGCAGAAAGCGCTTGTTGTCTAGCTATATCTCTCGTTTTCTCTATTTCTCTCTAGCTCTCCCGTTGTAACAATAGACGTAAATCCTCTGGAGAGCGCGCCGACCAAGCGGCGTACAAACAAACCCCTTCTCCGAAAGGTCGCCACTCTTTGCGACGTCTGTCACCTCTAGCTTGAACAACGCGGGACTGAGAGCTCTCAGCGCCAGCCTCGTCTGTGTGGCTCTGCTCGGTTACAGCCGTATAGGTCAATTCTTCAAAGTATGTCAGGGAGCGGGGGGTCTAGGCATAATCGAACCCTGATCCTGTTTGGAGTGTTGGCTGTTGGTGGTATACTACAATATAGTATTTTTTATTTGTATATATACAGGGTATTACACGAATATTTGATCAACGATATATGGAATTGTAGAGCTCGTTAAGGCAAATATTTTTTTCCAATGGAACATGGTCTCTAAGAGGCCCTGTTTCGGAATGAGAGTTAAATTACTACAATTTGTGACATTGGTGTTTTTGCCCGACATAGGAACATAGAATGTGCTGTTGCGAGACAACCAGGTTTCCTAGACAGAAGTTAAACACACTGCCGTGTTTGTGAGAAAATTCTTTCGAAGAACTCATAAGGCCGGTCAGAAGATGCTACATGGTCGCTCAGAAGAGAATTCGCCAAAATGAAGTTATTTTATTAACCTTCACGCCCAATACCTCAAAATCATTACTTTACGACCACTTACAGCGCTCTAAACTAACACATTCAGGCATTTCATGACGATAATTTTGGTACTAAACTTATGGCAATGCGAGCTGTGGTTGCGGAGTAATTACGATTTTTGGGTGGGATGTACAGATTAAGTGCATGTAAAATGACTGTGTGGCGACGTTCACTACCGCCGACGTGTCGCGCGACAGCCGCAGCGCGTCATTTTACATGCACTTAATCTGGACATCCCACCAAAAAATCGTAATTACTCCGCAACCACAGCTCGCATTGCCATACGTTTGGTACCAAAACGATCGTCATGAAATGCGCATTTGCCTGAATATGTTATGTTTAGAGCGCTGTAAGTGGTCGTAAGGTAATGATTTTGAGGTATTGGGCGTGAAGGTTAATAAAATAACTTCATTTTGGCGAATTCTCTTCTAAGCGACCATGTAGCATCTTCTGACCGGCCTTATGAGTTCTTCGAAAGAAGCAGAACTTGAAACTTGAACTTGAGAAAGCAGTTTTCTCACGAACACGGCGATGTGTTTAGCTTCTGTCTAGGAAACCTGGTTAGGATGAATGAAATAGGAGCCACGCAGCTCGTCGGAATCGTTGTAGGCGACTAACGAATTAATTAATACGCTTTGATAGACGCAGACCAAAAGTTGAGGATTCGTTCTAGATAATCATTGCCATGGCAAACCCATGATGTAGTAGGCCGGCTTCTACCTTTAAATTGGCGGAACTGTTCAGTGTTCTATAGAGCTGTCCTGTCTAAATGTCAGCAAATCCAAAACCTACACGGCACTATGGCGCGAGCAGATATGTACGTTACTATGGTTACTGAAAGGTAGACGGAAACTAGGGCTTCTTTGCGACTCTACCGCGACAGCACAATGACAGTTATCGTCTAATTCTAATTAATGCAGTTAATCTTCAAACTGTTTGTGTCGACCTTTGTGCCGCCACGTTGGCTGCACAACCCACACGTTGAGCGTTTCGTCCGCGATGCAGCGCATACAACGGTCAGCTCAGTAGCTGTGAAGCCTTACGCTGCAAGAACACAAGGGAGTCTTGTTGGGGAGAGTCCACAATTTTGCTCTGACATAACGACAGCATCTGTCTAGACGAAGTACGAATCGGTACATCATGAATATGCGTACCTTAAAAGTATAACTTTATACGATCCCGTCTGTTTAATAAAAAGTATGCCTTCTACGCTTGAGAGCTTTGTCTGCTGTCAATTACATATTTAAGATTTATATATATACACATATATATATATATATATATATATATATATATATATATATATATATACCGAGCAAGATGGCTTAGTGGCAAATCTTTTGCCTTGCATTCGGGAGGACTGGGTTCGAGACCCAGACCGGCCACTCTTAAATTGGTTTGCATGGTTTTCAATTTAGACAAGGTAAATGCCGGAATGGATTAAAAATTAGCCATGACATGAAAAAACCGTACACGGGCATCAAAAAAAAAAATAAAAAAAAAAATATATATATATATTTTTTTTTTGGATATATATATATATATATATAGAACGATAGTGAGACGTAACTAAATTAAGATGATAGTCTTTGCAGCGTCTCCTGCCGGTTGCATAGATCTTTTCGGTATAGACATCAAGTGGCACGACTCTTGCTGATGGCATTGCTCGCTACTGCATTCTCCCCCGGGGAGTCCGCCCACCACGTCTGGGGTATTTGCTCGCGGACTACGGTAGGCCGCTGTTTGCGCTCTCCTACACACGCACAGACGCATTATATATATATATATATATCGGAAGTGAGCACAAACCGGTATTCCAGCCCTCCTGGATATGAAAACACGTCGGCTTCATTTCGCTGGAGATCAAACATATTTGCCAACTAGGCATGGTCTCGTGGGCTTTAGTACGGCACGTACCACTGCAGACTGGCAAAACCTTAGCTCATTGCACAAACAACATATGGAGAGATACCTCGCCGAGAACCTAATGTCTTCTCTCCCCTTGAGGCGTTTTTTTTTCATGCCAAAATATTCCGTTTCTCATTTACCATATATTTGTGTACGTTTCGTCAATGTTTGTGTATGTTTGCTTTTGTGCCGATTTTGTAGGTTTCCATTCTATATATTCCATCTGCAATGGTCGCCACTAATATCTTGTTATTGAATCAGTGATCTGAGATGTACATCGAGGAACACGCATCCTTTTTGTAGTGCATTTGAAGAAGTGATTCCACAGAGGCGCTAAAATAAACAGTGTTCGGGCGTATTCCATCAAAACTTTTCCGGCTTCGGTGTGGCGTATACACATACAGAGACGCTTACGTACGCGACACCTAACTTAACAGGGAGGCACTTAGATTCAAAAGCGGCACAGGTTGGTGTAGGCAGTTAACCAGACTCAGTCCCAGAAAACCTGTATACAATAGCGCATATTTTTATACATGAAAGCAGCTGCTAACGGTACGTGTTTTGTCATTCTTGAAGGCACTAAGGTTTGGCGCTAAATACTATAACTTTGGCACTTGACCCTAGTATTAGCAGTGCTAGAGAGGCGCCGTGTTACAAGCGATTGCTTTCACTGCTGATAATTAGAATCTCGACAGATTTACAGGCAACTAGACACAAGTAGATAACTAGACGAACTGCACCCGCAGATACGAATTCCATCAATTCTGCAAGTAAGCCTTACGGTCAGACTGTCGGCAAAGCTAGCACGTAAAAATGAGCTAATTATTCACAGTCTGTTTTTGGTTTTTTAATAGTAATTGTACTCCATTTGCCAGCCCAACTTTGATTGTTTACAATTTGTTTGCTACTTGATGCGGTAGAGTTTAGTCGTATTCGATCCTGTAAAGTCGATAACTACTAGAGGCTTGAATTTGATGTTGAAAGTGAGCATTGCACCTTCACACGCAAGTTTCTACTGCGTTCCTAGCTGACGTCTCACTGCAAGATAGTATTAAATAGAAGCTTTATTAACCGATGGTTGGTTTACAAGATTGCGCGTACAATATAATACTGCAAGATAGCAAGCCGTAAAGCCGCTATAACCATATAGGTCGATGCAGGGAGTAGGGCTAGAAGCTCGATGCAGCTTTTTGCAATAGTGTCTATATATATTATAATGACCTGCTCGGCTCTAATCTAGATCTAGGTATCGATGTCGCATTTACAGATGACAAGGTACGCGAGATGCGAGCAGGTGATAATGTGGTGCATTCTCGGCGACTATTTCGAACAGGTACCGCAGGTGAGATCTCGCTTAACATGGCGATCCTGATCTTTTACTGCCAACTGCCTATATCCGTGTTCCTAGGACACAATGCCTACGCCGTCCTTCTGAAACCCAACGAATCAAAGTTATGTTACAAATGTCAACGAGTGGGGCATCTAGCGGGCAGGTAACCTCTCCGCATGGCCTTTAAGAAATGTGAAGGTTGGGATCACCTGGCGTCCAGTTTCACGAAATAGTCAAGGCGTGTAAACTGTAGTGGCCCCCGCGCGACCGGATTGCTTGCCTGTCCGCATGTGGCTTACTTCCGTAAGCGGAACAGCGTTATCGTGGAGGCTAGAGTTCTTTAATAGGTAAAGGCATCGCATCCGTCTACATCGATTACCGATGTGCCTGATGACAAAACCTGTTGTAGAAAACGTGAGATATAATTGTTCCAACTTCAATAAAGCTTTTTACAAGACTTTGAACTTTAACTCGGCTGCAGTTATTAGGGACGGATCTGCCACGCAAAAAAGCGCTTCCCCGCAGCGGCTCTTCCTAACTTCCTACCACTATCGAAGTCTAAACGGAAGTAAACCAGCACGCCCTGGGGTCGTCAAGTTCGGTCTCGGTGCACTTCTAAACTTACCACGGTGAGAAACAATGATAACGAGACGTACGTCGCGTGAAGATGTTGAAGGCGCCTTAACAAACGTCGTTCGGGTGTGAGAAGAGTATCAGTCTTGATAAGGAAGCAATCGTAAAGACGATTCCGGAGGCCGTAAAACCTCTCTACCCTTATTTTGCTTGCCGAGAAGCTAAAAGCGTTTGAACTCTAATGGCAGATAACGATAACTTAAACGCAATGGATGCCACACATGCTTCGCTAGCTTTAGGTAACCCCAACAGGACTACATGTCCTGTATGTAGTGTGAAGGTGTCTTGACGAGAAGGGGTCCTTTAAATTTAAAATTGAGCCGCAACCACTAAGGTCTTGTAGTTTGTTTTCCCACCTGGTTATACGGTCAATAAAACTCAACTTCCGCAAAATTTTACGAAGATTGCGCAAGAACGCCCTGCGCAAGAGGCCTGGACTCTGGCCAAACAGCTTTTGGATTCGTCATCACGACAATGTTCCGGCGCACACATTTTTACTGATTTTGGACTATTTTTAATAAAAAAAAGCATTTCTATACTTCCTCAACCTTTCTATTGGCTAGAACTGGCTCCTTGTGACTTTTTCTTGTCCCATGAATAAATCAGTTTTGAATAAACACCGCATCGAGACAGTCGAGGGAATGGAGAAAAAAATTCAAGGTTAGCTCAACTAGATTCCAAAAAATGCGCTTTTGAAAAAAATCGAAAAGTAGGAAAGGTGGCAAAAGTGCATTGCAGATGGCAGGAGTAATTCTGAAGAAAACAAAGACTCTTTAGAAAATGAAATAGGTATTTTGTTTTTTTGCAAATTTTTATGGTATGTTTTTCGATCCTCCCTCGTGTATATAGTATAGCTAAAGCATCAACGAGATCAGCAACTATAGGATGGTTGTAAAAGGCTTAGAATGTAGCGATTTGAGGAAATTTTGAGCAGATACGTGCCAATTTTACGAATATTTTAATATACTATATGTACTGTATGCGTATGTAAATAAATATGAAAAATCACGACACAGAAGGACACACACAGAGAGAGAGAGGCGCTAGAAGATACGCCGTGCCGTATTTGTGCGGGTTTACAGAACGATCAACTTGATCCTACACCAGACAACCTATCCAGAGGAAAGGAGGAGATAAAATAAGCCTCGACTTCTCGAGTGACGGAAACACTATAAAAGAAGAAAGACACTTGCCATGCTAATATGTGACAACGTATCGCTGTTGTCACATGCCCGGGCTGTCTGGCTGCCTGGCTGCCTGCCTGTTTGCCGTTTGCCACTAATGAATGACAACGATGTATGGTTCGAAAGTTATTTGATATGAGACAGGGATGGCTTGGGGGTTTGTCTCGTCGGTTCGTCTCCTCGTCAACCCTGGAGCGACGGCGGCGGGGGCGTCGGGGTATCACCGCAAGCGACCGACCGACCGACCAACGAGCAGCAAAAACTAGCGAGAGACACAGTTAGCGCCACTGGACCTCGACTAGACCAAACAGCTTTCCTTTGTGTGTGCGTTTTTTTTTGTTGCCTCTTCGGTAAGGCAGTATCGTTTGGTGCCTCTTCGGTAAGGCAGTATCATTTGTGGTAGCTGTTTCGCTTTAGTTTGTCACCCGCACCACCACCGCCGTCGCCACCCCCACCCCCACCACGACCACCCCCACCACGACCACCCCCACCATTACCTCCACAACGTCCACAACCTCCACAACGTCCACTACCTCCTCCTTTTCCTCCTCAGTTTATCGGCCGGCGCCGTTGGCAAAAGGACATCGGAAAGCGACGACGAGAGATGAGGCGGTACAGTGCAAGGCTAGCCTGGCTATCGGATCGGATTTCATCGGCCATGCTGAAATCTCTCTACCCCGCAAAGAGAAAGACACCGGCCGAGATCGGCCGGGTGTGGTGTGGCCGACGACATACAACGACAACGGCGATGGCAAAGGCAAGCAAATGCTTGCTTCTTGTTCCGCCGTTTCTCTCTCCTGATCCCTCCGCTCCGGCTGTGCGTAGTGAGTGGTTTCGACGACGACGGCCATGGCGACGTGACCACAGCGGACGACGCTGCCGTCCCGAGAAACCCGAGAAAGACTAATTTCAAGTTGGATCCGGTATCCCGCGTGACTAAGCATGGGGCGGCGAGTATTTGTGTATGTGGGTAGGTGGTTGGTTGGGTGGTTTGCGTGTGTCTGCGTGAGTGTGTGTGTGAGGCTCACAATATCTAGCTCATCATGATCGTCAAGCTTTAAAGTCACCTTATGATACCCAGAAGAGGCGAGAGGGGAGAGAGGAAGGGCAAAATACGAAAGAGATACGCAGCACGAATAAGCCATAATGTACAAGCAAGCATCGAGCGCAGCCTATTTGTGTTCTAGTTTGAGAGTGGAAAACTAGCGGACTAGTCTTCTTGAATTCAATGGTTCAAAACAACATTGGCTGCAATTAATGTGGCATTCGTTGTGCACTACTCATAGGCGCATGGCCACCAGCTTCTTCCGGCCATATAAGTTACAACCGTACGCAAACCACCATTAACGTGCGAACCACACGATATGGGTTGTATTCCTGGATAAACAGGCTATACTAGAGGAAGTCGCGAATTTAGTTAAAATAAGCACTCTTCCATGGAATGTGGGAAGGAGGACTTTTTTTAGAATAACACTGATGTGACTGGCTGGTGACCACTTTTTAAATTTAGCGATTGCAAGGTAACTTTATTCGTAACTATATTCATGCTTTCGGTTATGAATTCCCTACTCTTGTACACTCGTGCAAGCACTATATATATATATATATATATATATATATAGATAGTAGAACTATAACAAGAGACGATCACTCTAGCTCATGTGGGATTGCCTTCTTCCAATGTTCGGCCACGTATTTATTAACTTTCGGACAATGCAGTTGTCTTTGACCGAAGCGCTGTTTTTTGTTTATTTCGTATACCACAGCTGTGTTGCTAGTGTTCTTTTTTCAAGTTGCAAAAAACGTTAGTAATTATTCGGACTGCCCGAGGAGGCCCGTCGTCCGGGCCATGTTGGCCTGAACATGGCACCTACTACCTGTGCAAACTTAGTTTATGTAATAGAAGACTAATTCTATGGCTAACGGCAGCGTGGTAGCCTAATCGTTTGACGGATGATTCATTGCGCAAGGTTAGCCAGCAACGGTTTTGTTTCCCAGCATTCCCAGCATGCCAATTGTGTTTCCCGCAAACACTGTGAATATGCAAAACATTTTCCGGGCGGGCGGCGTTAATGCAATTACGATCGTTCCTCGCTTGGTGTACACGTTCATGCACCGGGTCTTCCACGAGAGGTGCATGCATACTCAGTTTATTGTATTCTCTCGCGATATGGCATATGGGCGCACAGCAAACTGCACTGTCATAGAGGCGCTTGTTGTCCTTGTTGGCGTCATATCCCGTGATGATATCTTTGTCCCTCAGCGGCGGAAAACCTCGCGACGGGCCACCACTTTTGTGATACCTCGGGTACAGAAAAGATCTAGTACCCAATCTCTTGTATATAGACTGCCCGTCGTGTGGGAGAGTATCCCGCATGGAATCCGTCACTCGAAGTCCCTGACCTGCTTTACCCGAGACGTCAAAATACGGCTTTTAAATAGGAATACATGACGGAGAAAGGGAATCTACTGAGGGCGATGATCTAATTTCTTAGTTTTCACTTGTCATTTTGAGTTATAATGTTTATGAAGTTATAGCTCAGTGTGCTCCTTTGCCTTGTATGTCAGTATCGCCAATAATATGGTATAGGTATTATCTGCTGCTTTATCTTCTTCATTTTCTTCTTTTATTCCCAAACCCTTGTACCACTTTTCATAACGAGAACTTAAGCATGTGAATGTATGCTGTTCCGTAAATAAACCACGTCTGAATTGAAATTGAATTGAATTGTGCCTGGTGATCTCAGTATATATATATATATATATATATATATATATATATATATATATATAAAATTTCTCTAGGAGATTAGGGAATGAACCGAAGAGGCAACAGTAAGAAAAAATAGTTTTTCACTATCTACTTTAGGCGTTCCAGCGCCTCAATGCGGCAGCAATAATAGGCACAATAAAGGCTGCTTCAAAGACAAGCCTGACTGGTAGCGTTTCTTACAAATCAAAAATAAATATATGTATATATATATATATATATATATATATATATATATATATATACATATTCTGGGCTGACGCCTTGTCCAGCGCTATCAAGCAGCTTTGTGTGCCCGTTGACCGGAGTACGAGATGACTAGACATTGACCCCCCGAATGTGTAAGTGAACGACGTACGTCCGCTACGGACCGTGCATCGTGATAACTATCCAGCCCAAACTAGAACAGTAGCTGCAGTAACAAGTGATCTTAGTAGTAATGTTGGCGTTAGCAGGGCCAAATGCAGCAGTAACCAAAGTAGCAGTAGAGACATAGAGGTAATAGATAGTGTGCAGAAATAACAGTGGTGGTGCCGCCGCTGCCTCTACTGCACCAGCTACCGCATCAGTGATCATGGCACCGACTAGGTTTGTCCCTGATTCTAAACAGCCATTCGGGCAGCGACAACAGAAAGTTCGCCAGCGTTTCCGGTCGCTGTCTAAGCAGTGTGTTGGTGTGTGGAAACGAACGAGCGAGCGACGAAAACCCGGCGAACCGGCCGCAGTCAAAGCGGGGCTATTTGACCAGTGGGAAAGGCAGAAGAAGAAGCCGCCGCCGCAGACAAAGAGCTGCTGTCTTTGTCGGTGCTGCCCAAACTAGCAGCAGAAACGAGCGCCGTTGACCTGATAGTCACCAATCAACCAATGTAGCGAGTGACTCGATAATTGGTCTCTGATTGGGGCGGGGGTTGTATTGGTGGGGCGAGGGTTGTTTTGGTGGGCCGAGGGTTGTTTTGGTGGGGCGTAGTTCCCCCTTCACACTACCGCCCGACAGAGACCGGGTCCGAGAGTCGTGACAAGGCGACCGATGCTGCCGTTTTTCGGTTGCCCGTTGTCGCTAGCGGCGCCGTATGATAACCACGCTTGCAGGTAAGGCTTGCAAAATAAACCTGAGGCGTCACAGCATACTTACCTAGTGCTGTAAGTATTGTAAGTGATGTAAGGTTGGAAATTCAAACTAACTCGATCATGGGGCAACTCCCTGCAAACCGGTGTGACGGCGGACGGCCGACCGGCCGGTCCTGGCTCTGAAAACGGCCGTTTTCAATACCGATAGCCGTATCCGTGCGCATCACATCACATTAGCAATTAGCACAATTTATAGGGGTTGGCGGTGCAGCAAGCGTAAGATGCACTATGTGCGTATAGTACGTATGTGTATATGTATATAGTCTACTGTGTACATAACAAGCTGTGTTTAGAAGTAGAGATAGACGTATACACCCATAGCATACAAAAATACAGCAACCACCGGTTTGAGTTTAAATGCCCGAGTTGTCGTCTTTTTTCAACTTCAGATTCGAATTCATGTATATGTAAATATATTTTTATCTCTTTAATCGGACACTGTAACTAAGCAAGTAAGGGCAATTTCCGCTCGGAAAGAGCCGGAAAATGGGTAGAGAGGCAAACCAGCCTCTAGTTTGATGGAAAGGAACACCCAAAAGGCTAGTCAGGCGGAATCAGTGGAACTCTTAGTGGAAAAAGAAAAGCTCACCAGCAAGCTCTTCTGCGTAACCGCCAGCCGAGAGAATATTGACGTCGTGGTGAAGACTCTTGCAGACAAACTCAGGGCTGCCGAAAGGTTGCCACTCAATAAGTCAGATAAGGTAAGAAACTCCTTCACCAGGTGCTAACAAAAACCAAGGCAGTCTTGAATCCAAACACACTTAGTGCGCCTTTTTCCTGTCACGTGAGAAGTCGGGGGAGTAGAGAAAAATATGTGAGCTCCTGAAGTGCCCAGCCAGGAACCCTTAGAGAACGGGAATTAGACCTTACCGACGCTCCTACAGCCCACATGTTCTTTGAGGCACTGTAATACTAGGTAAAAACCAGTAGAGCCACAACGACCTTTCTTCTAGAGAATAAGGGAGAGAAGTCGTACGCAGATACGACGAGGGACCTAGGCACCAAGGTGGGCCCTTATGCCCGCTAAATCAGCGCCACTTAATTGAATAATTAGGCAGAATATGTCGGCACCGATGTCGGCACGGAAACAGAAGAAAGCAGGCACACATTAGGAGGCCGGGGTGCTAATGTACTCCCGAGGCCACTGCCTAGGCGGCAGGCGGAAATGATCAGCCGCTAAACTAAGGTGGGTTCTATCGCAGGCAGCATCCAAGAGGTGAGTCCTCTACAACTCCCGGTGCTTAAAGAAGACGACCTGTCGGATAGTGACACAAATTGAAATTGAAAAATGTAAATTGAAAATATTGGAAGATGGCCTGCCAATTCCATGGCATTGACGGCAAGGTCGAGAAGAGGAGAGGGTGACCCCTTTCCATCTCATTCGCGAGACAGAGGATAACAACGTGCTAACTACTTGGACTCTGGTTGCATTTCGCCTCCTTAGGGATGCTACGCCTGTTTATAACAAAGAAACTCCTGCACCAAGTTTTAACAAAGCCCAAGGCGGTCTTGAACCCAAATGCACTTGGAGCTATCCCCTGTCACACGACACGTCAGGGGGAGCAGAGGGGAATATGCAAGCGCCTGGAGTGCCTAGTCCTGGACACCTAGAGAACGGGACCTGGACCTCGCCGTCGCCCCCACAGCCCACAAGTCCATCCGGGCACTCCAAAGCAAGATGGATAATGGTAGAGCCATCACAACATTTTTTTCTAAAGAAGGAAGAAGGGAAGTCGTACGCGGATACGATCAGGGACCCAAGCACCAAGGTGGACCCTCACGCCTGTCCGGTCAGGGTCACTCACGTCCAACACCTGCCTAAAGAGGACATGCGGCTGATAGTTACGAAGACGGCATTGGGATGGGCCATACAGTCCGCTTTGGAGACGAAAATATAAATTTAGTTTATTTCCTATACGCGGCTTCTTTTATAAGTTATTGTACAAAGCATCTCGGGTTACGTTATTTACTAAATTCGGCGCACCGAAACATTGATGGGCGGTCGAGATTGACCGCCTCAGGTAGAACTGCATCTAAGCGCGACGCCCCCTCAACAGGGCCCGGCAATCCGCGCTTGCAGGAAAGGCAGCTCCGCAACAAAACGCTGAGTGCAAAGAGCTGCCTTTTTCGCAAGAAATTTCGGAAACAAAACCCCTCCTTAAGGGGCTGGTGAACCTGATGTCCAAGGGTACTAAAGAAGCGGTTTCAGCGCTGCACCCCCTACCCCTTGGACCCGACTGGTAGTCGGTGTTGTCTGTCCGACACCCACCTGTCGGCAGGAGGACGACAGACAATGTCAACCACCTGTCGACATTGGCAACAGACCAGTTCGGGCCTGGCACCTCCACCTGCGGCACCTCCCACTTTAAGCGTGCCGCCGACGACCATAGTCCGATGCCGGATCTGCAAGTCCATCGCGTCTTCTATGTCATAGATCAATGCGGATACGCTGCTTTGTTGGCGAACAGTCTTGTACCACAATTTTGTCCGGCGAACACTCTAGCTTTGATTTCACCGGTCGACAATGACAGTTTTAACGCCAGTGCTTCTACTCTACGTACAAAGCAAGCCAACGACTTCTGTCGTTGTTGCGTACACAACGCCAGTTGGACTCGCAGCCATGTCCATGCGTTAAGTGCCAAATACGCGCTTTGTCGACAAGCTTGTTCATGATCACCGGACGGGTCTCACCCCATAACCATCCGCCGGTCTCTTTCGCGATCTCAAATAACCGGATCTACTCTTCCGCTGAGATGATATCGCTTTCCGGTCCGCTGAGATGATAACGTCTGGACCCACATTGCCGTGCTCGGTTCCGTCTTCCTCTTCATCGTCAACTGAGCCATCATAGCCAGGGTAGCATCTGCCATCGCCTTCATCGAACTCATCATTTCAGCCAGCATCTCCATAGTTAACGGCGTCCCGCCGGCGTTCGTCGCCATTCTATACCGGCACCGGTTTCGCCCGATAGCCCTAACCTCTTGCTGCCGCTGCAACTCTGCGTGCGCGTTCGCCTCTTCCACGACACGCGACGCCTTATCCACGGACACCCGGTCGATCTTTACTCGCGTCAACTCAACCTTACCGCAACAGCGACAACCTAAACAGCGACTGCAGCACCACACTCAGTTCTGCACACTTAGCACCGCAATTTCACCGCAAGTCACACGCGCAACCGCACCACCTCACTGCCCTTCGCCGTGGACTCGACACCCTTGCTGTGTCTCTCGGTCAACCGGTTCGTGTTCGTGTCGCCCTCTTTCGAGGAGCATTGTATTGTAACGGCCGTTTTACTTAGTGTAAATAACGCAATTAACAGCCTCTGCATTTCGCGCATTATATACCTAGAGTCTCCAAAGAACATATAACCTGCGTCGTGCAACTGAGATAGCGCTCAAAATTGCTAATAACTTCGCGTGCCTCATGCCTAACACCTTTAGGCCCCGCCACTATAAACGACGCATTATCGTGTCGATAGCCGAGTCAGCCGCCGTACAAAGGCCTCCAGCCTGGCTTTCTAACACTGTAACAACCTCCGGAATGGTCCGCCGGAAGATTGCCGTCGTTTGTTGGAAGATCGTACACTCAAGATGGAAGACGAGCGACGACGGAGCATCACCCTATGACAAGAGGAGTGGGACAACCTGGAAGAGGGGGTTCTAGGCGCCTTTTCTTGGAAGCTTATACCAACATCAATGAATGGCTAAATCGACCCAGAGAAAATCTAGCCTTCCAAGCCACCCAGGTCCTGACAAGTCACGGAGGCTTCAAGCCCTACATGTTCAGGATTGAGAATGCTCCCAGCCCCGCGTCCACTTCTGCGATCGACTCGAGGATACCCCAGAACACACGACTTTTAGGTGTCCCGCATGGGCGGAACAGCATGGCTCCGCTACGTTTTCAACAACAACAACACTTAATACGGCGGCGGACTTGCCCATCATCTGCAGGTTAATACAGAAGTCTTTGCCCCAGTGACTTGAGGTGAGGAAGATTTTTAGAATTGTGGTTACGGAAAAATCTATGGCAATAACACGCCACGCTAAGCGCATCCCTCAAGCCTCCGGGGAAAAAGCCAGACACGAGTAGTCTTCCACGTCCCCCCATTGTGTAAAGTATTTCCATATGCAGTTCTCGGTCGGTGGGAAGATGAGAGAACCACATCGCTATATTGTAGAGTTTCAATAAGGCGAATTGCAAGCGCATTAGTAACATATTGATCTTAGCTGTCAAAAGAAATGGAAACGGGCTCGAAACTTAACCTCAAATGCCACAAAAGGCGAAGCATTAAGAAAATTCGGAGATAAAACGTCTTAAATACAACATAACTGCAGTACTATTAAGGGTTCATGTCTATCGAAAAATATTGCAATAACACTAAACGTGAATCCATTAAATGAAAAATAAGCTTTAACGTTATAAAATGATAAACAGAAAAAAGAAACTTTAACGTTATGAAAGGAAAAGTTTAAATCGAAAACTGCAAATTCATCAGTAGAACTTTTTTTGCAGGAAAAACGTTGACTAGTTTTGCTTGATTCTAGAAAAGTTTGGCTCTATTAAGCACGCTAGACTAGGTACATGATGGCTTAGTTTCTTCATAAGGGAACGAGTGTTAAAGTACGCACAAAACGTTCGTCAGAAAGGTGGTACGTTAGCTTAGCTATTAATGTTTTTACTCTACCTCAGTCGGGCTACCGGCTGCCCTGCGTATTTTGAGGTGTTCGACGTAAATGCTAGCAGTAGAATCTTAATGTTTGCGAATTCTCTTCTAAAAGCCCATGCCGCATTTTCAAGCCAGCGTTGTTTGTCCTTCAGAGGAAGCAGAAAACGACGTTTCCGCGCGAACACGACGGTGTGCTTAATTCCGGACATCCAATATTAAAAGTCCAAACAGCCTATATTATATATATATATATATATATATATATATATATTGTTACTCACAGGCGACGGCTATCCATTAAACGTCGGCTCAAGTTTTTCGTGCGAAATGATAACGCTAGTGTGGGTTGCGTGTTGCGTGAGCAAATTCATCGTCCCTCCGTTTACTTCAACAATACGCAGTATGATTTTGTGGTGGGATTTTTCGCACACTGCGAGCCGTTACTCGATCAATCACCGGTGCGTCCGCCTATTGGCGATGTACGATACTTCGCCATACGATACTTCAATGTTCAGCTTTCTGCTCTTCAATGTTTAGCTGTTGTTGCTCAGGTTTCTATTTAGTTTTCGCTCGATCGGCGTAAACAACCAGAGATCTGAAATGAGCGAACATGGATTTCTCAAAGCCGCTTCAGAATCAGTCGCAAATATCCTTAACCCAACTAGACACGATGCTTTATATTAAACAGCCATGCCTGCGTGCCTATAAAACATCTCACAGCACCAGAAATATGGCAAGTCACAATTGTTCTTGTGTTCGTCGGACGCAAGCGCTGCATCAGCAACCTATGCCCGCTCATGGAGGGGCACACCCATTGTTGCTAAAGACGCCAAATACATTATATGTTTTCTAATTTTATGTCTACAATCACAAAAGCTTTAAGCACCTACTATTTCGCTTTGTAAAATGCCTGAAAGTGATCAACTTAATGATACGACAAGGATTTATTTTGCTAGAGTATCGAATAAGATGCTATAGCATGTGTTTGTTTCTGTCATTAAAATGATACGACAATAATTATTCGTTTATTAGTCAACCACGCGAATATCACAAGATCAAATAATCATCATTATTAATTACACGTATAAAAACACCCGGGTGGTATTGACCTCACCAATGTCATCTTCAATTCCCCCTCATTTTTAGTGTGCCAGACCACGTAACAGTTGTACAAGTTCGCAGTGGGCCGCGTGATACCTTTCATAAATTTAAATTTTCATCGTATCACATATGCATTGCAGACCTAGCTCAATATTAGCCTCTTTCATGTAAATACCGTGAGAAATCCGTTGGCGTCGCATATGAAGAATACCTCTAACTCCTGATCGTAAGACCGCGTTTTGTTGCCTTCTCGTTGCAAGTTTTGTTGGACAGTTAAATGTAGATGATCAAATTTGGTTCAATTCATTTGAGTGTCCTATCTACAAATTAGTTTAGAGTTTTTCAAATCTAAATTACAAAATGGTAAAAAAAAACGCCCAAGGAAAAATGCAAAATTGTGCTAAACGAAAGATAGACGCGTAATGATTAATAATCAGATATCAGTGACTAGATTATTCTAGTAGAGTTAGTAGTGATAACACATTCATGGGTTCTAAATATCCATGTAGATCAAAAAGCGTTTAAAGCCAAAAATATATAGGTATTGATGACAATTATCGCTACGATGCCTGCCGTCAACATTCTGACAAGTGACCTGCACATTTAGGCTTATGGTGCACCGGCCAAGAAGAGGGCATTTTATTGTCCCTTTCCAGGCAGTGCATGAGATGCCTCCAAGTGCGTTTGCTGCTACTGTGCTATAGTTCTCGGGTTTTTCGGTGCCCATTCTCACACATCATGGTGGACAGCCATGCCTTTGTTTTAGGCTGCATTTTTTCGTGTGTGTATATCCGCTTAGGCAATGCAATTAGCCTGCACACTGTGTTTGAAGATTGGTCGCGGCTGCTGCTGTCATTACAATTGATGCTTTGTTGTTGTTGTTGTTGTTAATGTTGTTGTTGTTAATGTTGTTGTTGACATGTGACCAGAAAACGAGACGATTGAAATGCGCAGGATGGTTTTGCTTTTGCCCTTTGAACGAATTTAGGAGTGACGAGTTGGGCTAAAGGCGGCCGTTGCCCTTGTAGGCGTCGAGCTGGCAAGACGACTGGCGTCTGCACGGTCATCGTGTGTCGCTTGCCGTAGAAGCACCAGACCGGCGGCCACCCGGACAGGAGGCACAAGGCCGGCTTGTAAATGTGGCAAGGACGAAAAGCCAGCGAGATTAATATCCGTGGCTGTCGTGCCCTTGGTCTACCATACTCGTAGTCGAGGCGCTTTGTACTTTCGCTGGCTGGCTGGCAAACTGTCTGTGCTCGCTTGTGTTTGCAAATAGGGGCAAGCAAAAGGCAACGGGAAGGGGGCGCGTTTGCTGTTTCGTCATTAAATTGTTCAATGGTTGGTTGTTGCCCTCCTGGTCGCTCCGTCCACTGTGGTGGGCCACAGTGGACGGCCGTGTGGCGGGCGGCGCACTGTTCTGTACGGCACCGTGGTCGGCTGGTAAGGGCAGCGGTTGTTCCTTGACGTTTGGGAACGTCGTCGACATTCAAGGCGCCCCTTCCCGCTCTGCACGAAAAGCACGCAATGGGCGCGGGCTGTTAGCAGCGGCTTGTGACAGCAGCCGGCGGCAGCAGAAGCCAGGACGGCGGCGACGATCGCAGTCGTTGTTGTTGTTGTTGCTATTGTTGCTGTTGTTGTTGTTGTTGCTGCTAGTGTTCCTGTTGTTGTTGTTGTTGTTGCTGCTATTGTTCCTGTTGTTGTTGTTGTTGTTGTTGCTGTTGTTGTTGTTGTTGTTGATGCTGTTGTTGCTGTTGTTGTTGTTGTTGTTGCTGTTGCGGCAACATCAGCGGCGCCAGTAACAATACGGGTATGTTACTCGCGGGCCGCCGACGACACACGAACAGATGGCTGGCAGGATAGTCGTGGCTTGGGAGATGGCGTGGGCAGCATAGGCAGGGCGCCGGGGTGACTGAGGTCTCAGCGGTGGAGGCTAAAAGCTAAAACGGTTATCAGTCAGTCTTGCTGATGCTGATCCAGCTGCTGCTGTTACTGCTGGTTTGGCAGGATGCCAGTGATACGACAACGTGAGGCAGTAGTACTGAGTCAAAGGGTATAAGGAAAGGGCTCTGAGACGTTGCGAGACGATAGAGGAAAACGCCAGAGAAAGAGAAGACGGGAGAAGAAACAGAGGAAGAACCAAAAAGAGGACCATAGCGTACGCTGCACCTTCCGGTGAAGCGGCATCAGCGGCAAACAGGGCAATAGCAGCAGAAGCAGCAGAAACACTATCGCTACCGTAAGGACGCTGTAACGTCATCAGCCTGCTAGATTCGATCATCATTATGAATGCGCCTCCGTTCTACCCCTGTTCTACCCCATTCTTATAATACCACACATACACGTATCGCAGTGTAGGTGCTGCTTCGGCTATTGCCGTTGTGCGTGTTATTGTTTGTGCTCTTTCAATAACAACCACCGCAGGCTGCATCCGGGGGATGGAGGCAGGGGGAGAGAGGTTGGAGGGGGTTGGGAAGAGGGTTGGAGAGAGGTAGAGAATAGCGGACGGTCAGTCAAACGTTCGAATGAAGATATGCGACAGTGCTTAGGTAAAGCAACGATGATAACGACAAAAGTTAACGACGATCACATATGTCTACCTAGGTGGGTATGTTCAAGCTTGTGTTCAAACGCTGATGTCTTCTTTTTTTGCTCGTTCTTATTCTTTTTCCTATATTTTGGCTGCTGCTTCTTGGCTTTGCTATGCCGCCGTTATTATGAGCAAACGTTACCGCTACAATGAAGACAAACATGAATTGTCATACTGCCCTAGTTTTGGCTTTGTCACTTACATCTCTCTCTCTCTCTCTCTCGCTCTCTCTCTCTCTCTCTCTCTCTATATATATATATATATATATATATAAAATTGCTGCTATTGTAGTAGCACTGCACAATATATATATATATATATATATATATATACAATCAGACATATATATAATTTTTTTAAAACTATATATATTTAAAAAAAATATATATATATATATATATATATATATATGTGTCTTATTGTGCGATAATACACTGGCTTAGCTCGGTACCACATAGCATTTTTTTTGCCGATAGCGTTTACCGACATATGATTGCACTGTACACTGCATGTAAAATCATGTACATTCACAAAGTTTGGCTTCATACGCATGTAGGGGCAGTGGTGTGCATTTACCGTGACTCGACTCCCAACTCGGCAATTTGCCAGGCGTCAGATCTTTAATTAGCGTTTGTTCTTTGTGCACTGCGGCTCAAAAAGTGCCTGAATTGTTTTTTTGGTAAGCTCAATAGTTGCTTCCTAAAATGCGACTTACTTTGTCCAAGCTTTTCATGTCACGTAGATGTGAGGTGCCTTGGATTGTGGGCAAACAATGTATCTTAACTGGGAGCATTTTAAGGCGTAATATAATGAAAGCTGTCTTATTGTTTATGTCATGCTGGCCACCTAGTAATTATATCACTGTCCTTCCTTATTTGCTTGTGCTGTTATGTTGAGTGATCTTGAGGAGTCGGGTGTTTATGTTGATGTCTGTGGTGGTGCTATTAACGCACAATGACTCTAGATTAACGATTTGTTTCCGACTCGAATGGTGCTACATCATTGCGCGGCTTAGCTGAGATAAAATTAAAGGTAGTTTCCGGATTTGCTGACAAGATCGCCAGCAGACGACATTAACCGGTCTAACGAATTCTCCGAATCCCGCTATGTATAAAGCAAAAGAAAACGGGCACCGACCCATCCGACTGAGCGACACCAGTTTACAGAAAACCATCTCCTGTATGTAGTAATCTGCATTTGGCATTTTGAAATTTACCTAAGACCAATAAAGCGTATAAGATGTTCGAGCATTCTAAGCTTGATCCCAAATATCTCGTGCAGTCTCATAAGGACTCGATCTTTACGTTAGCTGTTCAAGGTGGCGTGTGAGCTTATGAGTGCCACGTATGTCAATTTTTCGTCAGCGTGACGGAGTATGACGTGGTTAATTGCAGTATTTGCTGTAGACCGTCCTCAAATGAACTGTTCGTTGCGATTTAATATTTGAGAGCTGCTTAAAAAACTTGATTGAGCTCTAAATGTTGCATGCTTCCCTTCGAAACATTGATGACAACATTCGAAACAACATAAAATGGGCATTTGCTCAAATGTTGGCTTTACCTCTTTGATAGGAGCCTCAGCGATCTAACTGCTTTATAACAGGCCAACTTGCCGGGTACTCAACGGAGTAACCACCTAACGATGACTGGTTGTGATGCAAAACAAATGTGTCTAAGATCATAGGCAATAGGAACTTGTTCGTTCATTAATTGGGTCTACAAAGCTCATAACACACAATTAGTCAAGGGGCTGGGGCTTGGCTACACGCCTTACCATGTCCTCGAATTGGGACTCTGTTAGACCACGCGCATAAGCGCAGGGCTGCGGCTTGGTGTTGACCTAGTCGTGCCCCACCGATGTCGTTGTGGTGATTTTGTAGACGCGTTGGCCCATCATGGCCTGTCATGCGCGTTAAGTGCAGGCCGACGAGCACGTCACTCTGCTCTAAATGACACCTTTAGTCGCGCACTTCGATCTGCCGGCTTCCCATGTGTTTTAGAGCCCCCGGGTCTATCGAGGGATGACGGAAAAAGACCTGACGGCCTGACTTTGACGCCCTTTGAGCGTGGCCGCATGCTTGTTTGGGACGCAACTGTAACCGACTCATTAGCCCCTTCGATGGTCGGTGCAGGTGCGGACCGAGCAGGTCATGCTTCCAGGTTAGCTGAGGCTAACAAATGCAGGAAATATTCCAGTGTGGATTATCCGCACGAATTTTGTCCGTTGGCGTTCGAGACTATGGGAACTGCAGGTCCCCTTACGCTCAAACTGATTCAACGCGTAGGCAGAAGCCTTAATCTTTCGATAGGAGACTCGAGAGCATCCGAATTCTTGCGTCAGAGGCTGTCGCTTGACATCCAACGAGGAAATGCAGCGTCTGTTCGGGGCACATTGCTGAACTGGGCTAACCCTGGGTTAGAGAACCCGTAATCACACGTTCGCACGGAGACAATTGTCCACTCCGAAGTGCTAATATAACGAACTTATATAAATAAATATTGCCAGTCATTGTTGTATTCTATGTAGTTAGTATGTTAGTCTACTATAATAAAGCCATATAACTTAGCAAGCTTTGACATCGTTCTAGGTATAGCTGCAGCTTAGTGCCGCTCTAAAAATGAGGACATAAACTGTGAGGCGCTAGGATATCTAATATAATATATCAGTGTTTGCATATATATATATATATATATATATATATATATATATATATATATATATATATATATATATATATATATAATATTGTGATGATTTATTAATCATGTACAATACGTTTGCACACTCGGCAGTGCTCGCCTGATATATACACACACATATATATATATATATATAGTAAGGTCGATGGTCGTCGAGTCAATAGAGCGCACAGAAGTTCGTCTCAATCTTTCCGGCGCTACAGCCATCCCCATATGCCGACTAGTTCACCTGTCACTAATAAGAACCGTGAACACAGCAGGCTGCTACTGCAGATACCACAGCCGTTCAAGGAAGTCCTAAAAGTCCTCTCCGGGAGGGTGTCTTTAGAAATTGACGGATCTCGTGGCGCCGGTGCTGTCGGCACTTTAGAAGATATCTTAGTATTATTTTTGATGTGCCTACTTATGTAACTCCTTAACGATATGCAGTTTTTAGCTTTGCGGCGCATCGAACAGCTTAGGGTCGCCATTTGAGGCCGATTGATTGCATACAACCGTTTATGCCTATCATTTGCGACGGAATTTTTCTGTAGGGAGGTGGTGATCATGGCATTCTTCGTAGAGGAAATGTCATAATGAAGCATTACGAGCAAAATAATCTTTCGACGTTGGAGTGAATCTGTGGGGGATTCTTTCTTGCACCCACAGTTGCAAAGTTATATATGCTGCGTGCACTCGAATACAAAACAGTTTGTAGGCTTGTCCCGGCAGAATTCAATTCCCTTTGACCCCCCAAAAAGAGTTAGGTTGCTGAGAAAAGCTACAATATTTGAAATTTCCATGACTCACGAAATGATCATGCTCCCAAGCCTTAAAATGTAGGCTGTCCGAGATTTGGAGTTCGCTACCCAGCAGCTTGAGATTTGATGACTTTAATTTCCTGCGATTATTGAAGCGAGAGAGAAAAAATACCTCGTGTTTAGCTGATGAGCAATCATGCGTAGTTACTACAGTTGCTTGAGTGGTGACGTACTTAGTAGATCTTATCAGTGCGAAGCTCATGGTATTGCAGACCATAGAGACTCCTGATTGAGGCTGAGCTGCGTTCGCTGGTTGTAGGAACACGCCTCGTGGAGAATCTGCACTTGTAAATTGCGACTTGCGATGTTGCATATTACTGTTGGATTATATCATTTTAATGCACGCTATTATTTTAGTACGACTGACTCAAGCATTGCTTGCAGCTCCGATGATAAACCACGTTGTCAATGTCATAATATATATGTTGCTATGAGTTGTTGTTTTCGGGCTAACCCCCCAACCAACATTCAACGTCCACGGGCCTACTGTTTTCGCATTGCTTTGTGAAACGGAGCCCATAAAATCAAATGTGCAACGGTGGGGCTCGAACGCTATATGCACCTATGTGTCTCCTCCGGCCGTGAAGCGTACGCGAATGCACCGCGGTACCGACCTCGATTACTTGCTTATTCGTGTTAAAAAAGATTCATTACCAAATAAAAGGTTACTGTCGCAATCATCATGAACATATTTCGTGGCAAATGACTGCACCGTACTGAACGCAAAATGAAGCTTCGTTGTGCACATATCCGCAGTCAGTGTTTAGTTTATTTTGCTTCCTTTTTTCGTACAGGTACGTTGGCTAAGATCTTCTAAGCTAAGAAAAGAACAAATATATATATATATATATATATATATATATATATATATATATATATATATATATATATATATATATTCCATATACATTTGGTATAATATACACCTCATACGGTTTTCTTCATAATATTGTTTACTTTTCGCGCATCCGGCGAGAGAAGTAGTGCAACGATTAGTTGCTCCAGTGCTATGCAATTTACTGCGTGGTGCTTGGCATACCTCTGCAGGCAAAATCGGCAGGCGCACAACTCAAACTTCTCGTAAAAGGCGGCGTTTGAGCACACCAAGTAGTGATAACCACTGCCGCAGGCAGGACCAGTCCAAAAGCGCAAAGAATTGAATACGTCCAAACCCCCCAACGTCTCGTCTGGTGTGTCCGACTGTAAGGCCTCACTTTGAAATAAAACATTCAGTTCTGTACGCGGCATCTTCTGTCTTTAGTCGGCTTGTTTCAGCAACTGGTGAACAGCCTGACATGGGATACACAAAGCGGATCATTGCTCGGATAAGCAAACGAGCACTCGTGTCCATATATAAGGAAAAACATTTCTCAGGCTAGTTAAGAATTGCCAGCATGAGGAATATATACATATACGTACGCGCGAATTCTAACGAGCCAAGTTCGATACTCAGAGCAACTAAATTTTGTCGACCCCTGGAAACGAACTCGTTAGGTTTATTTGCGTAGGGAGAATCAGAATTATGTTCGTGTACGTTATTCAAATTTGACTGCCCTATGCCAGAAACGACCTAGCATTTTTTTTAATGCAAAATGGGGCTTATATTTTAAGTGGTCAATATATATATATATATATATATATAAAGACTAATGATTTTATCTCAAAGACTGTCGAGGAGACTCTAGATATCTTAACACGGCGAACAACACAAACATTGACTGGCCCCGATTGTCTAATCCGACAAGCTTTGGCGCGTAATAATAGGCTTGCGCGGCTTGTAGGTCTGCTGCTACGCGTGGGGCACACGAATGCACCACGTCACCGGGCTCAACATTAAAATATATTTTATTTATTAAAATCACCTTTGTTACGTACATATTGAAACACAGCACAGACATTGAAATACAGCACAATACGTTTGTATGTATGCCCTACGCTCATGCTTAGTAGGACTATGCTAGGGTACATACTGTCAAAATCAAATCAATAAAATCAGGCACACACTTAATCACAAAGCGTGATTGTACTGTCTTCGTCGGGCTCGTCATAAAACGCGAACGATGCGAGCGTTATGTGAATACGTGGCGTAACAGCAAAGCCAAGAGCCACGCTACATGCACGTTTTAAGCAATATTGTCGAATTCTTCAATCATTCTTTGATAATTCTTTAATCAAGTAGTTCTTGAAAACGTGGTCTTGATATAAAAACAAAGATGGCACTATAAAAAAAAGAAAAATATGTACGCAAGCGTAAGTCTAATCATACAGGGTGTACAATGTGCGTCAGTTGTTCCTAATAGGACGCATATTAACCGCTTGCGTGTTAGAAGTTGCTTAACGTCTATGCTTTATGAAAAAGAAAAAAAACTTGTAGTGGTTCTTAAGTGTTTCAGTTCTCTACGTACCTGCGTATAGTAAAATGTTTGAGAATATGATTCGTTTATATTATAAAAATATCTATAATATTTACGACAAAAAAGCCATACGTTCATATATATATATATATATATATATATATATATATATATGCGTTAACTACGATCGTGTATATTTAAACTTCCCGCTAGTGCCGGGAGCGCGGCAGCCGTTTCGGCGGCCGCCAACTTGGCTCCAGCCTCATTGAGACTTTTAATGACGCCCTTACACTTAGAGGAGCCACTGATGGCGGCTGTATGTCTGGCCGGGCAAGAAGAAGAGAATTTCAAAGCATCCTGGAGCGCGGCAAAAAAAAGCGAGCGGACGGCCTCGTCGAGGAGAAGTCGAAAGGGTACTACTACTACTACTACTATGCACAAGCGAAAACCCGTCGGCATTCAGACGGCATTCCACTGCTGACTAAACTACCCTACATCGTGGCGAAGAAGCACTTATCCTGTCTCAGAAGTTGGTCACTAATTCATTCGCGACCTCAACTACCATCCCGTGCTATAGCACGGAAGAGCCGATAGCGGCAGCTGCATTAACGACAGCAGCACTAATCACAACAGCAACAAAAGCAACAGCAACAACAACAACATCAACGATAATAATGATCGTCATCATCAGAAACATCGCCAATATCATGTTTATTATGATGATAGCTTTTCATCGTAATCGGCCGGGAAATAGTTGAGCCGGGTAACTAACTGGTCGTTGTCCATCTCCGAAACTGTTTCTCAACGTGATTAAAATATTCTAACACAAGCTCCGAGAGGCTAAAACCTGCGGGAGTCATACTTTACCGAAGCAAAACGGAATGCCAGCACCAAGGCTCTGAACGATATCAGCTTGAAGCTCGACAACAATGATAATCGCCATATAATGTTGAAAACACCCGGGCGAAGTATACATGAAACGACGCTGACCAGATTAAAAAATAGGCCTGTGTTTCCACCATAGAAGCCATTTCTGGATTTAACTGTGCTTTCGGCAAGTGAAAAGGCATCCCATCATCCCGACACGCGTAAGGGAGTCTCTGCGAGTCGGACCGCTTTAAAAAAAATACTATCAATAAAGAGTCGTAAAAGGCACAAATAAAGGAAATGGCGGGTGCCATTGTTCAGGTCACACGTTTAAATTAAACTTTTCAAGTTTGTCTATGAAGCAATGCGGAAAGCAGTCCCGTCTACGGGACTGCTTTCCGCATTGCTTCATGGACGGACCCCCGGAAATACAACTGTGCAACGGTGGGGCTCGAACCCTATGTGCACCTATGTGTTTCCTCCGGTTGCGAGGCGCAGGCGAATGCACCACGCGTTACACATGTAGTTAAGCAGGAGAAGAGGGAACAAACAGGGAATGAGACGTAAAAGGCACGAATAAATAAAGTGGCGGTTCCATTGTATACGTCACAAGTCCAGTTAAATTAAACCTCTCAAACAGCTTCAGTGCAACAAAAAGAGCCTTACGTTCGAAGCAATAGAAAAAAAAGACTCCAGAGCTTCTGCTGATGGTTTGCAGGGGCTACAGATATTTTAACTCTGGCTTCAAAAGCAAAACTAATCATAGAGTCACATCCTGACATTCCAAGATGAGGTGCCCTGGGTTCTCGATTTTTCACTGTAGTGACTATCTATCTATTTTTTAGTGTAGTGTCTCTCCCTGCTTTTCCAGTATAATTGCAAGCTTACAGAGCCATTCAACGCCTGACACATGAAATGCTGTCGACATAGAGGCAAAAATTACGGTTCTTGTTGCGCTTCTAAAAACGGGGAGATTAACACTCGATGCGCCGAAATGTTAATAGCTATAGGAACGGAACACTTCTCGAGAACGAGACAGCGCAATTTGAATGACGATAGAGAAGCATCCGCCGAGCTAACTCGACAAATGAGAGACACCTAGATCATTTAGGCGGCCCGAAGACGTCGCAGAAAACCCCACTGGCATTTTTAAGAACAAGAGAGGCTTTTACCTATGCCCGAAAAGGATGTACAGACAACCTTCTCTTATTAGAGATACAGCCTCTGTTCACCGACATTCACATATGTATTGTCACCATCCCCGACATCTGAGCACATCGCACGCCTCACTGTCTTATATGACACTACCAAATATGTACATTAGTTTAGAAGCGAGGTAATAAGCATTCCTTTAAACGCAAAGTCATGGGAAAAAGCAAACCTTTTAACATAATAGAGATTTTCGTGGGATTAGAAGGGCCACGAACCTTGCTTGATGCGTTACATTGCTAAATTAGTTTGACTCCTTATGCATCCCGTGTGTTTCGTATGGCGAACTGGTTGACATTGATGACTTACACTCCTTAAACTGTTTTTAAAGCCATGGTGACAATACACACTGAATTTAATACTATTATAATAATAAACCTCGTCAGAAAGGTTTACGGAAAACACGAACGTCTTCCACACCTGAACTAAAGAGTTCTTCTGGTAAAAAGTAGCTACAACAATTCCACTGTGGTTAGAGCCGTTACCATTTCTGGACGGTGGCATCGTACGCCTGCGCCATAACTCCTAAACCTAAGACTAGATGCAAGGTGGCAAAACACGCACACTCGACAAAGCGGAGAAGAGTTCTTAAATGGCACGAGGCACAGTTATTGCAGGCATTCTGCGGGTTGTTTAAGTTACTTGTGTCGTTCACTATGATTCTTCTGAAACATCTACATTGTGCAGTGATTTCAAAACTACGAGCAGAGCTCTGCATGTATTCGCTCGCATGCAACTCTCGCTTGCTCATTGCATAGAGGAGAGACGTTTAACAAACACAGAAATATCATCACGTCCACATTACCTTAACATTTTGCCATACAGCTTACAAAGCACACACCGGTTCAGGAAAATGCAGATAATTATTTTGTTAGCAAACCGACAGAAACTTCAGCTGTGCGCAACCGCAAAGAACTCAGCCTCCGTATGTTGTACCTCTTGGAGCAATTTTGTTTCTCGAACACGTTAGCATGTTCAATGTTTCTCAGTTGAACAACTCCATTATCTTGCAATATCCAACGTTGGGAAGTGATGCGTTGAGTTTGGGTCACGGCGAGTCATGCAGTGGACGAGATGGCCATTGACTCTGCTAGTAAGACTCGCGGGTTTACTCCTAGAGCGTCCTGCATCGTTTCATCGAAGCAATCTTAGCTACGATTTGCAGATTTAGTTATTTACCGAAATACCAAAAATAAGTACATTCATTAATGACGTGTGTGCACTGTCGTGATTCTTAATATTATTAGTATTAATAGTGTATATAATATAGCAGCATTCGAGCACCACCAGCCCAGTACACGTATATCAACATTTCGTGCCGTCGAGTTGTTCTGTGTAAGGCGCATAAGGCTACGTAATGGCATGACTCTCTGCTAGTTATCGTTCTCGCCGCTCGTGGAATCAGCAGCTAAGGTGTCCTCGTTAATCCAGCGAGGCACCGAGTCGGCACGCCGTGCAGGCCAAAAGACAAAGCGAGGCAGGCCTATGCATAGACGATGGCTGATGAATAAATAACTACACAAAGCCACAGGGGTGGCGATACCCCACCCCCCACCTCCCCCGTCCACACCCCGCTCATCCCCTGTCGCTGTACGTGGCCAAAAGTAGGCGACGATACGACCGGCTCAAGTAAGGTCAAGTGTCTTCTTGTTTTCGTCCGTGGCTTCTTTGTTGTATGTGGGTTGACAGGCCGCGTTTCTTGAAAGCAGTGTGCCACTGTTGAGAGCTGGTTAACCAATAACAATGACGATAGCTGGCGCTCTTTAAACTGCTTGTCGGTCGCGCGGAAACTGCTACTGTAACTGTTTGATAACAAACACAATACGATTTATTTGAACATGTAGCACCGTATGGTCATTCTTTATCAACTCGGCCTCTACTACTGGAGAAAGGCGTATGTGGATGGTGTGTAGTGGGCCTATTGCAGTATGCAGCTTTTTTTGCTGCTGTATAATTTAATACTGGCCAATTTCTCGGTGAACAATAGAATGCCACATATCACTAACATTAATGTTAAGGGCTCTAGCTTTCATAGGAATCTCAGACAAGCATATTGCCAAATTAATCCTATATTAGATAAAGTCACTAGGTAGTAGGGTTGCAATTGAGCAGACCTGTGTAAACCCAGCTATTTTCGCCAGGCTTTGAATTGTGGTATGTGTCAAGTGGATTATAATGAGCAGGGTATCACTTTTTATATATATATTCGATACATGCCTGTAGATCGAAGAACCTGTATTATATATATATATATATATATATATATATATATATATATATATATATATATATTATATATATATATATATATATATATATATATATATATATATATATATATATATATATATTATATATATATATATATATATATATACATAAATGGCTTGACTAATGAAGCGCTAGTAGTATTTTATTTATTAAAGCGTACGTCTTCTCTTGCCAGCCTACGGCCTCCTCTTCAAAATTTCTTTTTCTTTTTCAGTTAACTTTTAAGCCTCTCTCATACATGGATGTAACTAGTTTACTCAAGGCTTGTGTCACCCTGAAAAGCTGGAACCATAGGTGACCACTTCATCTGCATATAGTAAGATCCTGGCCCACTCTCGGGTCAAACCCGTCCTCTTCGCTCTGGCAGTCCACCCAGAAGTACGGAAAACAGCAGTGAGCTTAGTCCATCGCCTTGAGGGACAACCGTGGTTTGAGTCACCTCTTCCGCAATACCGACCTCGTTACCAATCAGCAATGTGTTTTGCTGTAAAATGTTAATAACTAACCGTAGGATTTTTCGTGGTACTACTCTTGTTTTTGCGCCAGCTCTTCAACTATCTGATCCTTGCTACGTCAAACTGTAACTTAGTCTAAAAACACAGCATATAAGCAACTCCTCAGTTTGAACAGCATATCCCAGATTGCTCCGAGCAGCTCCCAATTGCTGAGCGAGTTATTCTTCCTTTCCCAAATCCGTGCTATTAAATAAGGATCTGTCCTCGCCTCTGAAAAATGTTACGCTTAATTTTAGCTTCTTCAGTTAACAATTCGCGGAAACTTTTTGGCCAAATACAATGAGTAGTTAGTCGTCCGTCGAAGTATTGCCAATTGAATTCGCTCGATAGTTGATGATAAATTATGCCGAGAAGAGTCAGCGGCCCTGTTGCCATAAAGAGCTGTTGGGGAGACCCTACACCTAGATATCTCAACAGGTCCGGGTCTTTAGAGGCGATCTTACGAGAAATTTGCAAAGAGTCTAAGTCTCTAAGTTCATAAATGTCTCAATACCAAGCCGCAATTAAAATTCCATGCTATTTATGTGTAGGCAAACACGGCAAGCAATGGTAAGACACTTTTGACATCCCAATTTCCAAATGCCATTAGTAAACAAAACCGGCTTGCAATTACTCAAGTCGTCTAAAGCTATTCGAAATAAGAGATTCTACGCGCCTTATCAGTGGCTGGTGCCACTGCAGTAAAATAAGACCCGGCATAGAAAAGTCTTTATTTTCTTTTAAGTAGAGAGTCAAGAGGTATACACAGAGTCTTGAAATACCCATCCCAGTAGGTAACGAAAATTCGTAAGTTACTCACTCAAGGGTACACCAAGCCTAGGCGAAATCCTCCTGGCATATAAAAATGGCCATATCTAGTCAAAACGGACTAGCATGCAAAATGTGGCCAAGCTGGACACTTGTCTAATAGATGATAGACATTTGGCCTGTTGTATCGACTGCAAGGGTTTCATTCTCATTACGATAGTGCCATCTTTGTATGTGCCAAATCGAGAAGCGCAAGGTCTATCTAGAAAGTCGATTTTCCCAAAAGTTAAGGATCGAACCTTTGGCGGTCAGTAAAGTCGAAGTAATTTACACCTCAACTTCTTTGGAGTTGTCGAAAACTGGTGATGTTTTCGGTGCTTTGGCCGAAGCACTAATCCGCCTTACGCTGCGCTAATTCAGTCTGTTTTGTCGACATTCCAGATGATTCGGCTCCGATCAAAGCAAGGCGGCTTTCATCACGCTTCTGGCTAGGATGAATTTTGCGCCCAAGAATGCCTACTACGAAAAGATTACCTCAATAAGCCCGTTTATTCGAATTTCCAACGTCCTCGGTTCACACGCACCAAAACCTGCAATGGACAGTCACTGCGTACGGGGAATTAATGTAAGATAAATTCGCGCTGAGCATCGATGCTACACAAATTGATCCGGCAATATTGATAAACGTGATAAAATTAATACACATTTTTGGTCAAGTTATTAATTGAGCGATGCAGAGTGTCTTTTCCGTCTATCCTCCGTCCTTTACGGGCTTGGAATCTGGGAATTCGGAATCTGGGTATTAGCTTTTTGCTACGCAAGCTAGTGAAGTGTCTTCGAATTTTCCTCCGAACACGCCGGTGTAATCGGTTCTTTCATGCGTTGACTGGTTCTCCCGCAAACAGAGATTTCGCACAACTATGTAGGAAAAAAAGGCAGAAAAACTACTTTTATAAACTTCACTCTCTCTCCTAAACAAGACGTTTCCACGTCTTCCCTCCATAGGGAAAACTTATTTTCTTGCCGAGTTCTATCAAACCTCGAAATGCGTGCACAACAATATGAATGACCCTGTATATATATATATATATATATATATATATATATATATATATATATATATATATATATATATATAACAATCTTTTCTTATCGGGGATTTTATAGACTAAAATACAACATTTTGCTGATATTGCCTCAGATTCTTAACATTTGTACACATATGCTAACCTTGTTAATAAATATTCGAACATAAAATCCGAATATATAAGTGTTTGTGGTCCGACCAACGAGACAGTGATTAATTCTGTCGTCCTCACAAATTGCACGCAATACATGGATAGATTATTAGTCACGTGTTTAAACAAAGTATGACTTAAGTGCACTAGTAGACCCTAAAGGCGCCTCCTCGAGAATCGTCCTACCTCGACCTTCGACTGACAACCGGCAACCTGTCGAATATGGCGAAGAGAGAGAATATGTCTCCTAGCTGACAACCGGCTAATGACCTGATTTTATTCTCACCGAACATTAATGGAGCCGGCCTACTATGGCGCCTGGTGCATCATTGAAAAGAGTACTGGAGCCTGCTTGAAAACCTCTGCCAAGAGGTGCCCATTTTTGGCGTTTGTTTAGTAAAGCGCATTTTTAAGATCTAATTATAGAAGGCAACATTTTCGTTGTTTTTGAGAAAGGTGCGAGCTGTGTGAGCAACTATTTCCGCCCTATTATAAGTGGCGTACTCTATCTGCTGTGGCTGCAGGTACTTGTTCACATTAACTTGGATGCAGGGTCTTTGGGGCGAGTCTATGCAAAATACAGCCAAGGCCTATGGATCGGTATACCCCGGTTTTTCAGGGCGATGTGCCACCCGCCATACATGACGTTTCTCTTTCTCTCTTCAGCATCCAGAGCTTGCCCGTAACGTATTATGTCGCATACCTTGGCGAGTGCTTTCAGTATATCGTTATAGTCTCCGTTGGCAGGGAGAAGGCGTTTTAGGTGGTCAGGCTCGTCGAAGCCCCCCGCCGCACCAGTGACAAGATGGGAAGTGCCTTGGCGACATCCTCGCTCAAGCACGACCTGACCGCTGGCCAGCGGATAGGGGGAATTCCAACCCAGGGGGAATCGCCGTGAGACATATCTTCAATGCACCGCGCATGTCAAAATATCTAGAGTTTTCCGTACGGTCATTGTGACGACATAGCCTCGGTGACGCTCAGTGGTTTGATTTATTATCTATTCTCAATAGGAATCGTTTAAAGAAAATTCAAACCACGCCGTCACACCGCGTCTAGGACTACTGACTATCAATGCCTGAGAAGATTTAAATGCTGGTTTCGCGGCGCTTTACTTCTACGCTGAGATTCGAGGCCCATGCAACCAGACCAGCTTGAGACTCTGGTAGACATTTTTAAGAGAGTTCTAACTTGATGGAGTGGTGATACGTAACACATTTTGTATCAACTTGGGTCGAGAAATAGCCAACCAATGCGGTTAGTGTGCGGCGCTCGTTCTCCTAACATGCGGACAAACCTTTTGTTTATCTGAGAAATATTTTTTTGAGGTCTTAGTGGTTGAACCAGGCCATTTTGTGTTTATAATGCGGGTATATTTGGCTCAGCTTTGTTGAGTTTTTGTCAATCTGTCTGGTGTTTTCTGTATTTGTGTTTCCAGAGCGTTCGAAGAAGCGAACTGTTGCAACAAATTCACTCTAGCGTTGGCGGGAGTTTTAGCTCCCACATATTAAGCAAAGCCTGAACACTTTATATTAATTATTTTCCAAAATGGAGTTACAGAAACCCATGAGGGTCTGCCATTATCGTTTCATTAAATAATGGCAGGTATATAAATATTGAGCTAGCCCGAACCGAGCATCTCATGGGAAACGGCTTTCAACTATGGATATTTACTAATTTGTCGTATGGCCCAAGCAATTGGGTCTCTAAGCTTCCCGGCATTTAAGAAACCGCTTTAGAAGCGCTGACATCTTCACTGACTATGAATTAGAGCCGCACTACGCGGCAGTGAGTTCTAAGACGGTATTCTGGCTTCCTATTCATGAGCATAGGAACTCGTCCTGAATTAGAGTCCATTTAGCGGGTTAAAATTTTATTATTTGCCGAATCCATAAAAATGAGTTCGATATTTTGGCTTTACAAATACTGACTCTAAAAGGTCTACCTGAAATGTTGGGGGTACAAGGTACCTCAGAAAGCTAAGTTCCTGCCCGTTCTCTAGTTTCTTTGATTAGCTTGTTTTTGCGGACCCGTTTCTTTGAGAAAACGTTTGAGAGGTTTAGTACTGTCCCACAATTCGAGAACAAAAGTGACCAAATACCATTGGTCCAACTAGCCTTTGAGTTTGCTAGTCTACTGCATATTCAAAGTCTCTGAACATGTGGTGATAGTGAAATTAAGGCTGTACCTTAAATCTATAAACTTCTTTTGATCGTGTTAGCTTCATGTAATTGAGTCAGGATGTGCAATGCTGGTTTTTGCATTTCTATGGCAGAAAATTGTAGCCACTATAAAATTAAACTAGCTTTGCCACGAAATGTTCGTAAATGCAGCGGCCGCTTTTTTGAGTTAGAAGGCGTCGCTGAGTCTTTATTACAGATGTTTTTGACAAGAACGACCGCATCCGCCCTCTTAAACAAGGCTTATATAGCTTAGATTGCACTCTTGGTCTGCAACATATTGTAAGTGTTGTCCGGCCTGACATTTCGTTCCCAATGTCAGAAGAAAGACACGCTGCCATTTCTTGGTGAGCAGTTGTCGCCTATGCGATATTACCCTGTCTGTAGATCGACCAACATGTAGAAGGCTGTAGTCGCTTTCACAAAGTTTGACCACGCCTGGCTATGGGTGACCATTTGAGGAACTATTCGTAGAATACGTGGATATATGGATCGATTGGTGGGTATGATAGCGCGTGTGCATATGCAAAACACTATCGTTATTACATACTAGCTGGATCAAAAAGTTCGTAGTAAAGAATGCAAGCAATATACGGACAAAAACCATGTACTTTTCATTATTCAGTATAGTCCCCCCGATGCACGGAAACTCAACACAATTGGGTCAACGATACTCAATAACTCTTAAACCACAAGCAAATTATTTACAATCTCTTTAAACCTAAAATAATTGTACACGGCGCATATCACACGAATGCTGGTTTGTTATCTCTTTCCTATAGATAGATATACTTCCTGGGGTTTTCAAACAGCTAGTAGTTCAGAGCCAGGTCCGGAGAACATAAGGGAATATGCTTAAGAAGTTAGAACTTTAGTTCCCCCATTTTGACCACGCAAAAAACAGACGTGTGAGCGGGTGCATTGTTGTGGTGAAACAGCACAGTCCTGTCCTGCATTGCGGGCCGTAATGCCATGACGCGCTCCTTCAACTAACCCAAGAGTGCTGCGTAGTATTTTAGTCCCCAGTCATCGCTCCTCGTGTAGAAAGGTAGTCAACTTGAAAATACCATTTTGTGAGAAACTCACTGAGTTAATGGGAAGAAAACACGAATATTGACCACCACGACTGTAAGTTTTATTCCATATAACTCCTCTGCTACGTGGGTATAGCGCCGCCTTGGCGGCCTGTTTCATTACTCTGCGAACCTTCCTCGACCCCCCGCACCTCAGCAACGTCTCTGTTCCACGAACTGCAATGTCGTCCGTTTTTCTACCGGCACCAAATTTAGGTAGCACAGCATCAGTAGCGACGACAGATAGGTGCTGTTGGTGTAGCGTGCCCCCTTTCTCTGCTCAGTGCGCCCCCACCACCAACTGTCGCTAATCTGTGTCTCGCTTGACCTGCATAGCCGCCCACAATAACAATCTCACTCTACAGACGTACAGTTTGCATCCCAGAAAACGGTCGTGAGAAACCTCTCCGGTCGAAATACGCATCTTTACCCCTGTAGGCGGTCTTTTGCAGTTATAGATAGACCAAAAAAACTGCGTATTTCGTTTGAAAACTTCCCAATTGCATTCCGAAAGTGACACACGTGTCAGTTTTTTTCTCATGTATTAGCTCGTCTGGTAGCCATTTGGAAATGCATGCATAGATGTTGGTGCAATACTTGATTTACTGCACCATAGCTAATGACTATCTGTTTCGCTATTTCGCACAACTCTAATCGGCGTCTGTTGTGCTACAAACTCGAGTTTGTAGAGTTCTAGCACAGTTTTCTCATCCGAAGCTGTTATGGCCACGTCCAGAACGTAGCGTATCCTCGATGCCCACGCTACTTATTTTAAATAAGGCAGAACATTTGATCCATCTACATGATTCACAATCCATATGATATTTATTTTTGTTACTTTCGAGCAACTTCTCTCTCTCTCTCCTCTGTGCTGTAATCCAAATGCGCCTTTTGAAACATCTGACAGGCGATGCTATGAACTCATAAACCAGTTAGTATGTCCACGGGACGCTGTAGAGGATATAGCCGACAACACTGACAGTAGGAGTCGTGATGCAGGCACACGAAAGATATTTTTAAAGTGGTATATCTAAAACCTGCAGATATTTAAAATAAAATTAACGAATTTGTATATTACTCGACCTCGTGATTTGGAACGTAAGAGCGAACGAGAAACCAACAGACAAGCAAACTAAACGAGATACGAAATTATATTAAACGAAAACCAGCTAGAGGCGGAGCTATAGAGAGGGGTCACCTGCAGAGCGCTGGAGCACACTGGGCTATTCCCGGCATACTCCCGGGGAATCTTTGCTGCTCTCTCTTCACCTCCCATTCCCCCTCCTTCCCTGTTTCCCGTCCGAACGCTAGCCCATCCACATACTAGCTGTCGTCATATACTCGCAGGCGGGTACCCACATGCCACATGCCATACGCTAACCAGCTAACGGCCGCGTCGTCGATTGGATAAAGAGGCCGCCAGGACGCGGCGTGCGTCGAACCAAGAATGGGCCGGGACACCGGGATTGGCGCGAGAGAAATAGGAAATAGATCGCAGAATGCAGATGCCGGGAAGCGGGAAGGCGACAGCGTGCGTGAACCCGAGACGAATGGCACGCCACGCCGTACAGGCGGTGTCGAGACGTGGCCGCGTGGCAAAAGATGGCGGCGGCTCTTCTCTCCGTACACGAACGAAGCAGCCCCAGCCCAGCCCAGTCCGGTAGCCTCGCAGCACAACGACGACGACGACGACGGGGGGAAACTTTTCAATAGCCGATCTCGGCACTCGGCTACTGCGGCGATCACGATCAGTCCGGTCATGAGATTCTGCTTTCCCGCCGTTTGCCCGCCTGCTCCTCTGTCCGCCCACCCAATCGGCGGCGGCTGCTGCTGCTGCTGCCGCTGGCCAAGTAATATATGCTGTAAAAAATCAATCTAGACGTTAATTAAAATACCTTTGGCGAGTAGGACGACCATCGCCTCCTCTCATTGTTATCATCGTCACCGTGGTCGTGGTAGTCGTCGTCGTCATCGCCATCGTCGTAGCTGTTGTCGCGTTGTCGCGCGACATTTCACAGGTGCCCTTCTCGCTTTCACACTCGACGAGAATGTCCTTGGAGCTGTCCTGCGCTAGGCGACGAACGTCGTCGTTGTCGTCGTCACTATTGACGACAGAACAACAAAAATCGACCACGACAGCCACATCAACAGCGTCAACAACGACAGCCACATCAACAACAACAACATTAACGACAGCCCCATCAACCACAGCAACAACAACATTAACGACAACTTCAGCGATGTTGTCGCTAACGCTGTACCAAGCTCTGGCGTCCTGGTCAAGATTGCCATCGGTTCAAAGCGGCACATTCCTCGGGTTGTGCGCGATTCCGCCAACTTGGGCGGCGGACACGCCGAGGCAGGGACGCCGACAGCAGAAGCCGTGATATCGGCGGTGTCAGCAAACACTTATGTCCAAGCTGTCCCGTTCAAAGGACGAAACGAAGAAACGGGCGGCCGAAGCGTGGAACCGCCGTTCTCGTAGCGCCACGCGTAGAACGCGGACGACTGAAAAGATGGAGCTTGCTGGTCCGGTCGGGCCCATGGGCCATAGAGCCGCTACCACTATCGGAGACCTATCGAATCGAGGAGAGGACCTAGGACCAATTGAAGCGCCCAGTATTTAATGCCAGCCAGTGCCTATTGCGACCAGTACCTACCTACCTACGTCGCCATTCAGATCCGTAAACGATCGAGGGTCGACCTCCATGCAAGCTGTCAGGTTAACGTTAACGAAGTGCGTTTGGTGAGTTGCACTTGTGCATGAAGGAACGTCAGTTGTGCTTGTACGGAAGGACCGTCAGCAAGGAATGGCAGTAAGGGGAAGAGATAAGGAAAGGGGCAGTAGTTCTGGGGAAGAGACTGCGTATTTGTCAATCAACAGGGTGCTTTCAACAAGCTCGCTAGGTATAGTCGTTTAGCGTACACACTCATTTTCGAGTGTCTCGGTCAGGTCTAGGCTAGACGGAAAAGGGTGCATAGATTACAGGAGAGGAACAAGCGAGATAGTGTGACGAACGAATGGCATATATGACTCATATAGAAACAAACAGAATATGCAGCAGAGAATTGCGATTGCAAAGCAAGTATTCGGTATCTGCTGGCCAAAATTAGAAATATAACATACAACATATATGCGTACATGTTGTATATTATATTTATAATTTTCGGTACAATATGAAGGTAGTAGGTGCGTTGTCATCTGAGTAAAAAAACGACAAGCAAGACCACAGATGATTAATAATGCGAATCAATTTTGTGATACTTTATGCAAGAATGTTAAACTATTTAGTACGTGGAGCAGCCTTAGGAGCAACAGAAGCTCATATGTTCGTTTAATTCTCTCCTATGCTAACTTGGCCCCCTGGCCAACGGTTCCGAGTCCATCGTGGAGGCACACCCCCAAAACTTTGGGGAGGGGCGAGCTTTTCCGCAGGTCTCCGCCTAGAAAACCCGATATCCTCTTGGTCTCTCTACCCATACCTGAGAATCTTCACAAGAAAAAGGGCTCTTTTACATTATTAGAGTCTTGTCGCGCTATCTACATTACTAGATGATACCTTTACTGTGATTGCAGAGATGCCACAAGTCTCTATACTTTATTTTTCTATGGAACATAACTTACGACGACGTGCTCTGGCTGGGAGACCTCCGCTCAGAGCTCACTGCCTTTCCTACACGAATCACGTCGTCCTTACCTGGTGGTCAACATTGTAAATATAGCAAAGTATATCAAAGCTGTCCTTGTCCATAATCTACAAGGCGCCTCCCACTTGCGCCAGGTGACGGAGAAAGCCCTCAAATTGACAACACCTTTGAACGGGTACTGTGGACTGTGACTTTCTTTCCGCGTCGTAAGCCTGCGCCGCGCTTTATTGAACAACACCTTTCGAATTGTGCAAAGTTTGCCAATACGAGATGTCATCAGATGCTACCCTATAAATAAAAGTAGTACAACTTTTGGCTTAAAGAGTCGCGTTACAATGTCCTTTTATATGCCGCAGCCAATCAACCTCTTCGGCGAAACTTAATCGCTTTGGTCTTCCGTACATTTACCTAAAGTCTCTTGTGGCTTAGGTGAGCTTCAGTGTTAACGATCATACGTCAGATTGTCCGGAAGTCGCGGTGTGCAACGGCAACGTAATCCGCGTGCATTGTGATGACTGCGTTTCTAAACTCATCCCTCACACTCGCAGGCTAGGTCAGCAAAAAGAAGGGCAAACGCCCAGTTATTTTACTTACTAGTTTTCCAGCTGCTTTTTTATACAAAAAAATATATATTATGAGCTGTGCTAACCGCATCTAAGCATAACTATCTAAATCACACAAAAAAAAAAAAAAAAAACTTAATTAAGCTGTCACCAACTAGATAGTGCTAGAACGATTGAAAGTAACAATTTGGCCCCTGCCAAGCGACGCATCATCATGTCCGCCAGTTCAAGTCTCGGGGCCTGGACCTCCGTCACTTTAACAACCGCAACGGACTGGAGTTGCCTGCGCCGGGTTCAACGGGTGAAAGCTCCCAGAGTGTACTGGAGGGTGAGCACAGCGGCGGCACTTTCACTTGCTAGAACGGTTCCCTGGCATCTGAAGGCGGACCAGCGCCGCCGTCGGCAGGAAGACCTTATACTCAAGAAGGAAGATAAGTGGCGACGTAGCATCACCTTTTGGCGGGAAAAGCGGGACGGCCTCGAGGAGGGTGCTCCAGGAGCTAGCCTCTAAAAACTTGTGCCAAACATCAAGAAATAGGTGACTCGAACAGGGGGAAACCTAACCTTTCACACAACCCAGGCTCTAATGGGTCATTTGGGACTTCCACTCTCACCTGTTTGGGATCGGGAAGGGTCCGTCCACGTTGGTCCATTGCAGCGATAGACAGAGCACACGATTCTCCGTAGCCCTCGCTACGTGTACAACAAAATTAACGCCGAACACGTTGGTGGCGGACCTATCCACCATCTGCAAGTTGATGCAGGGGTTTTCGCCCTAGTGGTATAAAGCGACGACAATTTTTAAAGGCATACCTACGACACAAAATCTTTGACAAACAACCGTCCCACTGTGTGCGCCCTCCGCGCCTCCAGGGAAGAAGCCAATTGTAAGTAAACTTGCACCCCTTCCTACTGTTGTATGCATTTGCGTTGGCAGTTCTTAGTCGATGGGGAATGGGGATGTGAAGTCCCACTCTACCGCCTAGCACTTAGAGATGAGCTTGGTGGTTGCGTTGACTTTTCCACCGCATTCTTTAGTTACTTCTCTACACAAAATAAAATAAAAGAGGTAGAAGACTCCAGACGCGTAAAACAGTGTTAAGTGCTAAGCGAGGTTTGATCGTAAAGTAGCAGGATATAGAAGACATGGTAGAATCAAGCGAATGCAATTCTATAAAAATTATCATTAAAATAGCTTAAACAGATTATAAAATACGACCAATGAAAAGTTGATGCATGCCAAACGACTTTTCACATGCATTGAACATGGTACTTTTCTCCGCAATGTAGCCGTGCCCGTTACTTTAAAGTCCCTCAGGATAGCTCAAGGTCATTATCAAAACTTCTTTACTAAATCCTCGCCAGTCACGGCCCCTCACTTCGCATTTGCCTTTAAAAACACCACGGCGTTTTGGTACTAGAAATAAACGTTTTCCATTAGAGAATTATAGAGGCGAGGGAATGCCTAAATAAATAAATCATTTTCCACCCAAGCGCGGTCTAACCCTCCCCGGTGTGTTTTTGTAAACCCTTAAGATTACATCTTAGGCAATTACTTATAAGTACCGAAGACTAGATTTTTTTAGATCTTACCTGTATTAGACGTTTTACGCTATTTGCTTCGCTATTTGTTCCACACTAAATTATCCGGCTATGTTGGTCAACGTTGCAATTTTATGTGGGCCTTTTTTACAACAAATTCTTGTGACAACATGAACTGACCAAGTACTGAACAGAACACAAGCGCGACATTGCATTAAATTTACACCCCCGACATCGAACAGATCGACCTTCAAACAGAACAAATAAACGAATTTGCGATCAAGAACACCACAAGACAGAGAGTACTGCACACAACGGCGCGAACTACCAACGGCGTTACGCCGCCATATGGGACGAAGCCTAACCAGTGGTAACAGGACCACAGATGGAGAAGGAATTCAGAAGAAACCTAGATTAGGCCGACGCTGGTGTATTAATCATGGCTTCTATGGCAAGGTCTTGTTGTTTTTATTTTTTCGGAACGGTGCATTAGCCGGCTGACCCACCGCTGTCACTAAAGATTGGGTACACAACAACACAAGTAGCTTTCAGTAGATTAAACAACAAACCAAAATAATGGTAGTGGGCGAACTGCATCACCAGCTTCATCCCAAAGACCATCTTCTCTTCTACGGGCAGGCGTATTGGCTGCACTCAATTACTTAAGGTTACTCACGACTTGGTCTTGATCGAAGATACTATGAATGGAGGACACAGATGCGTACCACTCTCCATTCTTATCAATTACTCTTGCCTTTTTTGCTCTGCAAGCACTTACTTTTGTTGTCGCACTCACTTCTCCTTTCAACCACGCTGTTAAATAGACTGAAACGGCAACATCTATAGCAATATTTAATTGCAGTCAAAACTGGCGGTAAAGTAGAGATATAAAAAGAGTAAATTAATAAATATGCGCAACTGAACAATAGAGATAACGAAATCTTACATAACGACGGCATACCGTAGGAGTATGCCGTCGACTGGAATCAACCATGGGAGCTTCTTGATCTTTTAGGCTCGAGCTTACCACACAGAAAACGGCAAAACTCCGGGCGAGTATTAGTACATCTTGTGCGAGAAATTCGCAGCATCAGTTGTGTCTGAAGGCGATTAACCATCATTCTACTGTTGCGTCTACAGTTGACATTTGTAGTTCAACGACAGCGGTTAGTGTATTGGCATCTACGACTAGCGAGTCGATTCAAAGGACCCCTAGCGGTTAGGGATGAGATGCTAGCTACTCCTCCAATTGGTAGTGGGACGCACGGTCGCAAACGGGTGGCTTGCAAAGCTGGTCCTGCCGCTGAGACAGTGTTACTCTGAGGGTCGGTACGCATTCTATTCCCACCGCTGCTCCACGATCAAAAACGTTCCAATAATTTGTTGTTCGGTGTGCATTGCTACCAGTGTGCATAAGAAAATCATCAATACACATATCACTGCTAATCCTTCTCAACTGAGATACGTTACATTTCTTAAATAGTTGATTTGACATGTGTTTAATGAGATAGGGTTGTCGATAGGGTTGCCGAATTTACGGTAACGCAGACCGGAAAGTCTCTCATATAGAAGCGGCTAAGCCGCCAAACGTGTTTTTGGTTAATGTGGCTAACGTTATCAAACACGAAGCTTGTGACACACTTCATTTCTACAGAATCATAGAATAGCTATGGATAAGTTTATGCCGTTTAGCGACGTTGCCGATGGGAGCTATACGGCTTTCCGTATGATCACTCTTCTCTATGCTTTTGTTAAGTCATGATATTGGCGCTTATATTTTACTGATCTTATTATTGAATTGCACGCTAATAATCTTGAACTCCTGTTAAGAAGTGTGTAAAATGCAACAGGCATGAGCCCATTGTTTAATAAACAAACAAATGTATTTTTAAAATTAGGCGCGATAAAAGTTCAATACTCGAATTTCTGCAATACATGGGCATTCTGGTCTCTTTTTTGTTAAAAATACGTGAATCGGGCTGCACAAAGCAAACGTAACTCATATAAAACACAGTATTGTGCCTACAAACGCCACTTTGCAAAATGATTTATCTTTTTTCCTATTGCGGGATCTATTTTATATGGTTTATAGCCCCTTTCTTACAGACTCAAGTACGTGTACAGATCGTATCGCAGTATTTAACTGTGACAGTCCAACAGCCCATTTGCCATCAGTCACACTTCGTCCGGACCACTACACTGTTTTTAATTAATCTTATTCATCTCACTTGAGTAGAGCATATACAAAGCGGTTTATGTTAATATTAATTTATTCACAAAACCGCAAATTCACAGTTCTAAGTTCTCGTATATAATGTTTTTAAATGTGATAAAAAAATGTGTGTGTGTGTATTAAGTATCATTATTTGCTGTCCTGTGTTCTACCGAAAGAGGAAGTGCAGATATAGTGTTGTGGTGCCGTGCAGCCAACAGCGTGGTACTTAGCGCATTGCTGCGAGTAGAACCGACAAATACACTGAGTACTATAGTCTTCACAAAACTCCCTACGGGAACATACGAAGTGATGGCACCCGTTTACAATGTATCCGGTATAAACGTGCCGGTCATCGCATGCCGCTCTGACTCACAACCAAGAAGACTTACTGACAAACTACACCGGTTTAACGAGACCACGTTTGTGATACGACATGACCGTACTAGTATTGACATTTACCTGAGCCGGCATTTTGATTGCCGTCTGTCTTATTGCGACTTAGCTGTAGCTTGTAATACGACAGCCCTTTCCCTTTAATTAAAAGGAGGTCTTGTGTTGTAAAGGAGCATCGCCAGATGGCGTTGTGCTGACAAACTTAATGTGGAAGCCATACCTTGTCTTGTAAAATAGATCGCTTATTTGTTTCCATGGCAGTAAGGGCATCTGTTAGAGCTGGCTTCGCTGTCTACGTTCGTATCGCGTTCGTTCGCGACATTAGACAGGCTGTGTGCAGGTGCCAGAGATGCATGGGCAAGAAGGTCAATTTATGTACAACTAGAATTATCTGTAATTATTGATTCAATTATTCTTGAGCCAGTCATCAAGGTGTTAAGACGTGGATCTGTGGCACACGGAGCACAATTTCTGTTCAACTTGTTAGCCAAATGTGTTTGGCTGACAATGGCACAACCTTAATAAGAAAATATGCGAAGCTTAAACCTATGAACTGCTCTACCCATACCTTAAGTAAACAAATGTTGTTAAGACTATTCAACATCATTGATCAAATAATGCGGATAAAGCAGAGTAGATTTTCTCTAGCCGTGCAGATTACGCTTGTAAACAAAAATCCATGCGCTGCCCCATTCTTAAAGCTAACTTAAGGTACACGCTTATTCTAAATGCTTTTCATAAGTAAATAACATTTTTAGCTCTCTTGCAACCCGTTCAACTCTGTCATTCAGTGATTTCTAGTCAAGTAACTGTGACGTCATTTTTGCTATACCACCCCTAATCTGCGACCACTTGCTAAGGCGATACTGTTCAGCGTTTAGCACTGTAATAATATAACTATAAAAGGGCCCCGATCTTCGAAAAACAGTGCGTCATACACTCGACAACCAAAAAGAAATCCAACAAAATCCGATTTTTGCAATTAAAAAGGAACTACCAATGTTACAAGAGCACACTGGCAACACCTAGGCGTGGAACACAAAAGGGGAAGCAGAGGACCATTTAGCAGATTTTTGCATCGAGGTCAGTTAAACTAAACGCCTACTGTCACAGCAGAACCTTCACCGTTTGGGGCCTGTGATAGTAGATTGTGAGCACCAAGCGTCACACCATTTTCCACCCAGGTTGCTGCACGGCGTCATTTTTAGTCAAATACACACTGGCCCAAAGAGTTAGACAGGCGTTGTGCCCCGCTCGCCACAAACCCACGTCTTGATATCCTAATGACTGGCTATAGAAAAATGTAATTTATAGTTACATAGAATTGCAGTTGCACATAAATTTCCCTTCTCACCCCTGCCTCTTTAGCGCCGGTGGTTTCCATTGTCGCCGGCCAGGCGGCGTCAATGGGGTATGGTCGAATGTGAAGTACATTTACCTCTAAAAAGGCGAAGTCCATGCCCTGTATTCTTAAGAGTAATAGTCGCACCCGCAACAGCAGGACTGGTTGAAGTTGTTGTAGCAGCACTAGCTACAAATACAAAGAGAGAGAGAGCGCTTGACTGTTATATGCTTAGCTTGCCAGGTATGCGAGGAAAGCGACACATATCGACCGCGTATCACATACACTCACACTCGCGGTCACACATTTGCCGACAAGCGTAAAGATAAACACATTTGTACCAGTCCACACGTACACTAGAAGGACAACACGCTTACGCGACAGCACAGCCATCTATCCAGCCAGCCATTCAGAAGTGGGACAAACGTGGTAGCGCGGAGACGGCGGTGGTGGCAGCTAGGAGCAAACCGAGCAAACAACAGAACGGAGCAACAACGAAACGAGAATGGGAACAAGGAGCAGACGGGCGGCACAACGCCACCCGGGCCAGTAAGGGGCGGCGCCACCCGGGTCAGTAAGGGGGCGGCGCCGTCCGCAGCTAGACCTAAAGGAATAGGGCAGTATATTACCGTCGTCGCGTAGGTGGCGAGGTTGGCGACTCACAAACGCGGTAGCACCACTGTTGCCTCTACCGTTGCAGTTGGAAAGGCTGCAGGCCGGTGTGGTCAGAGCCGCCGTCTACAGCATCGCAGTCGCTTGCGTGGCAACTACTGCCCACTTTTGGGGAGCGCTTGCGAAGTTGTGCCGCCGCCGCCATTCCGCCATAAAGTCGACCACACGAATCGTGACTAGCCAGCAATGACGACAACAGGGAGAACACGACGACAGAGCCAGCCAACAACGCCGACGAACACCGCCACGACACTGACTGTTTAATGTATGACCGTACCAAAATAACACGGGTTACCTGGCTGACAAAAAAAATCGCGCAGTGCTGGATTTGTGGCCTTTAGATACGCGAATCTGGCAAGTCGCGAAGTGCTATTTAGTGCCGAATAAGGTTATGTGCTTCATAAGGCAAAGTATGCACTCCCACAGTGGCGAATATACTTTTTATTTATACATATATAGGGTTTTCCTATATATATATATATATATATATATATATATATATATATATATATATATATATATATATAGAGTGTTTTGCTTAAATCTTTAAAAACATTGTTGAACACTTTTTTGTCACGTGTTTAGAAATGGATTCTTACTTAGAAACAATTACGAACCCATTTTATACCAACCTTTTTGAAATCAGTTGCTCAATTTGTGAGGGACCTATTTACAGAGTTTAGAAAGTATTTTCAGTTTTCGAAGTGTTCGTTTGGTGGCTTACTCAGGGTCCTTCACTAAGCTCTCGAGTAGCCACCGTGAGCTTTGCTGAGTGTTTGCGTTTGTTCTCTTTCAAGCATGAAGGTTTTAAGTTAATCCCGGTCGAAATCATCTAAATTAATATTTCGATCTTTTTGGGAGCAGAAGTGACGGGTTTTCAAACTTGACCAAAGTTGTGTCTGAACAATGGCAAGTGAGTACGGTATAAGACATTGGCTTTTTTTTGGTAACTCGGACGCCAAACATCTCCGAATTTGATCTTCAATGACAGCTATAGAGTTTGCATCCTAACGATAAAACGAATTCGTAGGTACCACGTTCAACGTACTGAAGGTTAACGTACGCTAAATTTGATGAGTTCATAGAGCTAAGGACAGAATAACAGCGTATCTCAGCTGGTTGTCATGTCGTATTCTGCCATAGTCTGGCGTTCGCGTATGTTCAAATAGTACGTCGTAGTAGTAGTCATATTGGTCAGTTATCACCTTCATTCGTGCAGTACAAGTTATAGTGGTTTCGGTGCAAACAACAGAAGGCTCTAAAAACCCGGTGTGCCCAGTGTTCGTGATCTGAGTTGGTGTCGGTGTGGTCGCTATTGTGCGTCTGCCATGGCGTACCGCGGTATCTCATACGGCCTCAGTACTGAGGTCGCGTGCAAAATACGTACATCGATCGATCCTACGTGTTTGCCTTTGACTACCTACTTTGTACCTTTCTTCTAGCAGTCAGTAAGCGGGGAGGGGGGGGTATCAGCGTGCACGTTGTTGCAGGAGACGCCATTGCAAATTAAGCAAAAAAGGCCGGGTAGACGTTGATGTATTCCAAACATCCACATACCCCACTTGTGTGTATTTTGAGCGTGTCGCTATTTATCTTTATTCTATTGTCATCAATGTCATCGTGACATTTACACTGGCACATTGATCGGTCTACACTTACGATTATGTATAAAAATATAATTGTTAACGAAAGCTGTAGTTGTACTTCAAGTCACGGTTATATATATATATATATATATTCTAAACGTACAATCATTCTTTATGGTATAGTTTACTAGAAAATTAGAATTTTACTACCATGGGCCGTGGGCTCGGTCATTGCACGATACATGATAGACTAAAAATGTACTTCTTTAGACTTGTAGGTTTGTGAGAAGCTGAAAACAGATCACTGCCGTCATCGCTTTGACCTTTGTTAGATGTTAGGATTACTTGAGACATTTTGAAGAGACCGCCTGACGCTGTTGTACTGTCGCGTCCCTTAAAGTTTAAAATTGTGTGGTGAAAAAAGCACGAAAAGCAAGCTGTCAGCCTAATATTTCAGTGCGCCTCTGTAGTTTGTATTCGTGTGCATATTGTTTATTTCGCAATATCTTTGCATTTTAATATGGTACACAATTACAATACAGTCGTCATTATATACAATTTGTACACTTCAGCAACCGTCCCACCAGGCAAACGCGTGCAAAAACCGGCGATGCGCCTGGCAGCTGTCGCACTGTATTTTTTTATTGGTAGGTTGAAAGGCCGAAGGCAGTAAATTAAGACATATTAAATCTAATTTAAGAGAACCATGGGATGCCAACTCCGGGCAGACCTATATCGACCAACGGAGACAACCGAACATTTACTCAGAGGTAGATTGTAACAAAAGGCCTAGGCTTGTAGGGTGCGTGCCCTCCCCGGCTGTCGTTTGCTCTCCCCATTATGACCCTAAATTATTACGATATGTACGAGTGTGTATACAATATGTTCTCTAAGCCCTTTTATATCAGACTGGATAACGTTAAATAAATAATATTTAAAAAATATTATCAGAAAAGACGCAAATGTAACCACACACTGGGTGAGAATGCGTGAATATTGTCAAGCCGGTGCAACACTGCTTCAACCGTCATAGTGAAAACAATGTTTTATCAAAGCTTGTGCAAATATATCTAAATGCAGAATAGCATAAGTGCGTTTAATTTCCGCGTGTAGAACATATATATATATATATATATATATATATATATATATATATATATATATATATATATATATAGCGACGCAAGTCAAATGTATGGACTAATCGTGCACACTTTAACATCCGTTGAGGTCGTGCCTTAGGTATCATTATTTACAGAATATAATTATCTATATATAGCTAATGTAGTATAGCGTATGGATATGTGCAACCGGTGGTCGTAGATAATGACAAGGGTTCCACATATGTTAACAGCACTACGTAATAGATTCAATAAGTAAGCATTAGTTATACTCGCCGTCCAGATTTTTGTCTATGCTTAACAACTCCTCTATGCAAGTAAAACAAAATTATGGCCTCTAGCTTTACCACTTTTTCACACTTCAATGAACTAGACTTAAATATTTTGCCGTCGCTACGGTGGTTCTATACCATAAGGATATATATATCGACCCTAGGCACAGTATGTCGTACCCACCAACAAGTAGTTCTTATAATATATAAGGCAATATACCATATGATCGATGAACGTTGCCTCTAAGTTGACTTCTTATTAGAAGCAGGCTTTGATGTGGTTACATTGGATATCTTTAGAGTTGCAGATCTGTAGTCTTTATATGCCAAATAAAGCACGTATCGGTATATAAAGAGAGGGGTTTGGGGATATAAAAATTAGGCGGAAAAAGTCGGCAAGCATCAGCAAACTGCTATAAGCTTCGATCACGCGGGTCTGCTTCGGTCTCCGGGGTTCAACGCAAAGGCTGGCATTCCTTCAGCTGAAATGTGTGTTTTAGTTACAATCAAAGAAACGTGGTCATACACAATCCAAGCATGTTAGAGACTTTATCTAAGCTCACCTGTCGTTCTGTTGTTGTTGTTGTTGTTTTCATTTATTTTTTTATTATGGCAGACAACATCTCATTCCGGCCAAATGCACCCTATTGAAATTACGGAAACCACGAAAACCAATTGCAGAGCGATGACACCGAGCTGCTGGATGGATTTGAACTCTCGATGACGACGACCTCGAATGAATACAGGAGAGGTTGCCACTAAGCCATGTTCACAGTTTTATTTACTCCTTTTTTTCTGCACTTCAATCGCGCTTCGTCACTACTATTACTTCTTCTTCTACAACGACGACAACTACTAAGTCTGTTGCGCGAGAGTTGTCGCCTCGCAACCCCTCCTCGATCTCATCTCCTCTAGAGCCTGGACCATTTGCGGTACGCATTAGCGCCGTTCGTTGAGACATCGCTTTGCGACGAGCTGCTACGGACGAGTTCTACTTTGCTCCTACTGCGACTACTACTGGAACGCCAGCATTACACTACAGCTACCAGCGACTGCTGCTCCCCGCAGCCTTAGGTCGTTTCGCTTTATGACCGGACAACTTTATGGAGCGACCAGTTGCTCCTCGAATCCCCGCGCGACGAGGACGACCACGTTGCGACGAACGACAACATTGACCTCTCTTTTGGCGGGCAGACGAACGGCCGGGGGATCCAGCGAAAACGAACGCGGCCCAAGGAGAGGGGGGGGGCAAGGGAGAAGGTTGCCCTGCTCGCAGCTTTTTCCTGCTGCCCACTATAATTCTCTTCTTGGCTGGGAGCTATAAAAGATCAAATCCCCTCCCCATCAACCTCTTACTCCTCCGATCCCATCTTACCCGTTCTCTTGGTCTACTTCTTCATTCCCCCGTATCATGAGCGCACATTCACCCACATACACAAAAACACAACGGAACACATACACAAGGGCACACATGCACAAATACATACATACACACCTACACAAAGACTTTACGAACACTCACACACACACACACCTATACATGCCTACCCATCAAGGGCCAACGTTACCATTCGAACCTATTGGGTGATGATGGTGACGAACCCAGCGCCCGACGTCCTGATGCGTGTTGGCGCTGTAACCTCCAAGGGTCGCTCCACTTGCTGCCGCCTTTTTTGGGTATGTCCTATTATTTTAGCTGTCAAACGACGCCGTCTCCGCCCGGACGCCTAGGACGGCTCCTGTCGCCGCCGATCTCGGCCATTATAGAGCGTGGCTTATAGCGGTGGTGCTACTTCTGCTGTTCTTTGCTGCTAGCTGTGCTGCTCGCTGTTGTTATTTGCCCATTGTCGTCGTCATCGTCGTCGTCGTCGTCGTCGCTTCTAGTGCGCCACCCGTTGTCTTCTGCGGAGGGACAGGCGGGCGGGGGGTGGAGGTGGAATACGGAAAATAAAAAGGGCAAATAAGAGGTGGATGAAGAGAAACGCAAGTAATGACTCCGCTTGTGTCAAAACGATTGCGTGAGTGTGATGATGTTACATTGTGTGTGTGTGTGTGTAATGTCGTTTGTGCTGTGCTGCAAGCAACCGGGGCCGACTGCCGTCTTTCTCCTCATGCCTGGGGCTGCCCCCGCGTGGTGACTCTAGGGCGGGGGGGGGGGTGTTGCGGGGCTCTGGCAGTCTCCGCAGCAGAGTCTGTCGGTCTGATCTGGCGCGGCCTATCCCTGCGACGGACCCTGACAGAAAGAAGAACAGCCTTCCCGGTGGTGGCGATTAAAACGCCGATCTTTAACTGCAAAAGGTCTTGCGCCGCTCTGCCACTGCTGGGGGGATGGGGGGGGGGGGTGCAGAAGGACACCAGAGGCCAGACTCAGTTTGAACAAGCGAAACAGAGGGGAGAGAGCCAGTCTGCCGGCCGGCGAGCGAACGAACGACCGAGCAAGCGCAAAAAGAACCTAGCATCATCATTATAGTCATCATCATCATCACTATTATCATTAACACCCCCACCACCATCAAACGAGCCAACAGCACTGGCATGGCTGCAATGCGATCATGCGGTGTGAATCTTTTACGACGACAGTCGCCGACTAACGCCTGAGCACGATGATGGTGATGAGGGTGATGATAATGATGATGATGATGAAGGCTAGTACGATGACGATGGTGATAATGATGATGATGACGCTGGCAGTGGCAACGATGAGCTCTGCACTGCTCTCATTGCCCAAAGACCGGATAAATTCTATTCGGCAGCGCAGTTATAAAAGCGCAGTGAGCAGCGTTGGGGGGGGTTCGTCCTCACCATCATCAACATCATGCCCATGACCGGCATCGGCGTTGTTGCTGGTGTCGCTGCTGTCGTCGTCGACGACGACCAGGGTCATCGCCGTTCGAAATACTTATTTCGTTTAGCCTTATTATCGAGTTTGCACCGCTAGCTCCTTTTGTAGTTCCCCCCCCCATCGCCTGGCGGGCTGCAGCCGTTACTAAGCCTATGAGGTCATTGGTGCACTCGGCGTGCGCGCCCGTAAATGTGACCTTTGTCAGACGCTGCAGGATGGTAAGCGTAGTGATGTTAGTGACGACGACGACAACGGCGACTTGACGGCATAGTGCTCCTAGAGAGAGCATTTTCAGATCTGTGCTGGTCGGCTTTTCTCAGCCGTCATTTTGCCGTTCTGGACGCCACTATTGGGCGAATTGTATGCAGCCTGTATGTAGCCTGTATGTGTCAACTAGCAGCGCTAAGGCTAGTGCTGTTGCTGTTGTTGCCGCCCCATCGATATCCACTACTACGCTGACGAACGAACGCAAAGCCGGACCTGTCACCGACGTCGCGGTTCAAGTGCAGCAGCTTTGTCGCACTTGTATGTGCAGCGAGTAGTCAGCCAGTTGTGGTGGCCGGCACAACGGGCGACTGCCTAGGAGGCAGAGTTCCCCCCATTCTTCTCCACTGGGAAATGCACTACGGATACAATACACAGCGGGACGGACGCTACGAGCTCCCACACATAAACACACATCACACACACACACACACTGACTCTTCAAACAGGGACAGGGAAGCCACATACCCGCGGCGCGAAGCGGCCAGCTATAGCGCGCCTCTCGGCGGAGCTCGGATCGAGCATCGGTTGTCTGACGAGGCTGGCTTTTACTGCAGAACTACTAGCTACTTGAAGTAGAAGCTCGAACGGTGTAGAAAAATGCCGCGAAAAGGAAGACCTTTTGTGTCAAACGGAAAATGTCGAACGTTTTGTCAACAACGGTCGGTCGGCGGGTTCCGACCGACGGAGGGTAAAGGCGGGCGGGGGGGGGGGGGAGATGGGATACAGACCGAGCTCTGCTAAACTGAAGGCACAACTCGTTCCTCGGTCAGATCGATGTATCGTTTGTTTGCTTAGGCCGAACGACGAGCGCAAAAGAGCAAGAGCAAGAGAGAGAGACAGAGAGATCAGATTAGCCGCTGTCTCTCGGAGACAAAGGAAGTGCTTCAAAAGCGCGCGTCCCGGCGTCTCTTCTGTCCGATACTTTTGCCAAACTCATCCACTTAGGCTCGCCGTCAAGGTAAGGTATTCTTCTGCACTGGTCGGTTTTTCCGCCAATTCTGAGGCCACCCCCAGGGAACGCCTTCCAGTGTGTCGTGAGATCGGCTGAACTATCAGGCAATGGCCTCTTGGGGGTCGTGTCTGTGTTCCAACAAGAGCCCACTCCACCCCTCCCCCCCCCCCCACTGCTCAAACAACAGTGCTAAAACGAGCACTCTCCTCGGAGGTGTGTTTTCCACCCCCGATAAAATTGACCTTTGTTGCTGATATTGGCGTGATGATAGCGTCAAAGTCGTCTTCCGCCAGAGCCATCGACTCGTCTGCCACGAATCCTACTAATCGTTCACGGTATTTTAGGTGGAACATTGTTTAGATTTCATTATATTAATGCGGTTCACTCGTTTTCTAGCTTATAATCTTATGCTATTATACACCATATATCCACAATGAGAAGTTATCTAGTTACAGTCGATTGTACTAATATACTAAAATAAATAGTACATGTACTAAGTTTTATAATCTGTTGTTTTTCACACTGACATGACTTTATTTTTAAATATATACATTCTACTTAATAACAGACAACGTACATTGATTGTTTATACACACCGGCAAAACACCTGCCGATGTGCCTAATTGAGTTGTAAGCGTATTTGTTTCTTCGTTTTTAATTGATTATTGCTTGATTATATTGTTGTTATGTCTTACGTTAACGCTTTTTCGTGAAAAATCGCAAAATGTTTCCATTACGACCAAAAATGTATGGTCAAAAGATCAGTGTCACGCAATAGCAAATTTAGTGCCTTAGTCGAAAACGCTTAGTTACTTGACAACCACGTAACGCAGCGCCATCAATTTGGTACGAAACTGGTGGGCATTGAATTTGCTATTGCGTGAGGGTGGTCTTTTGGACGTACATGTTTGGTCGCAGTGGCAAAAACTAACGATTTTTCATGAAAAAGCGTTAACGTAACACGTATCGACTTTTTATGACTTTCCTTAATTTGATTATTCGCTTTTTGCTACGCACGCTAGTGAAGTGTCTTCCAGTGAATTCTTTCAGAATTTTCCTCCGAACACGCCGGTATAATCGGTTCCTTCATGCGTTACTTGGTTCTCCCGCAAACATAGATTTTGCACAACTATGTAGGAGAAAAAAGCAGAGTAACTACATTTATAAACTTCACTCTCTCTCCTAAACAAGACGTTTCCGCGTCCTCCCTCCATAGGGAAAAATTATTTTCTTGCCGAGTTCTATCTAATCTTGAAAGAAGTAAATTTTGATACGAATGATCCTGTATATATATATATATATATATATATATATATATATATATATATATATATATATTTCGTGTTCATTTATTTAATCCGGTGTATATGTTTATAAGGAGAAGATTGTCATCTCCTAAGCGTAGGCAAATAAATTAATAAAGAGGCGAGCACTGCCGAGTGTGCAAACGTATTGTAAATGATTAATAAATCATCACAATATTTTCTATATATATATATATATATATTTACATAATTGTATATACACGGTGTGTTCAAAACGTATCGCGACTTTTGAATTTTCGCGGGTTACGTATATTCGAATTTCGATTTTTTGTGGCGTTATGTTGGTACTCATGTCTCTCACTTATGCCGACAAGCTCGGCCATTTTGAATGTTCACTTAATTGTTGACAGCTGCTTTGCTTGCACGTGTTTTGGATCGTCTTCGAATTTTACCTATTCAAAAAAATGGATCAAAGAACCTGTATCAAATTTTGTGTGAAAAACGAAATTAAGTGCGCGGATGCATTCCGAATGTTGACTGTGGCATACGGAGAAGCTACCTTGGACCGAAGCAACGTTTATCGGTGGTACAAAATGTTCTCAGAAGGCCGAGAAGATGTGAACGACGAAGAGCGTGCCGGACGCCCGAGCACTTCAACAACAGACGAAAAAATTAATGAAGTGGAGAAAATGGTATTGGCCAATCGTCGAATCACCGTTAGAGAAGTTGCTGAGGACCTAAACATATCGATTGGCTCGTGCCATTCGATTTTTATCAATGATTTGGGCATGAGACGGGTCGCCGCGAAATTCGTACCAAAATTGCTCAATTGCGACCAAAAACAGCATCGCATGAACATTGCTAATGAGATGTTGGACTCTGTCCGCGACGACCCAAATTTGCTCCAGAGGGTCATAACTGGTGACGAATCGTGGGTTTATGGTTATGACGTGGAAACCAAAGCTCAATCATCTCAATGGAAGCTGCCGCACGAACCAAGACCGAAAAAGCGCGCCAAGTTCGGTCGAATGTGAAAGTTTTGCTGACAGTTTTCTTCGATTGCAGGGGCGTGGTGCATCATGAGTTCTTGCCACAGGGTAGAACGGTCAATAAGGAATATTACCTGCAAGTTACGCGCAATTTGCGCGAAGCAATCCGCCAGAAACGCCCGGATTTGTGGAAGAACAAAAATTGGCTTTTGCACCACGATAACGCCCCTGCTCACACATCGTTGCTTGTGCGCGAGTTTTTGGCCAAAAACAACACACTAATGATGCCGCAGCCACCGTATTCCCCAGATCTGGCCCCCTGTGACTTTTTCTTGTTCCCTAAACTGAAGAGGCCCATGAAAGGACGACGTTACGCTACGCTTGACGAGATAAAGACGGCATCGAAGGAGGAGCTGAACAAGATAAAAAAAATGTTTTTTTGAAGTGCTTCGAAGATTGGAAAAACCGTTGGCACAAGTGTATAATATCTCATAGGGGGTCTTCTTGAAGGGGACAAAATAGATATTCATGAATAAATGAATAATTTTTGAAAAAACACAAAAGTCGCGATACGTTTTGAACACCATATGTATATATATATATATATATATATATATATATATATATATATATATATATATATATTACATCGAATATAAAATTATACACCGATTATAGCACGTTTAATACAGCACTAAATGTTCTTAATATTACCAGCTATTTACAAAATTAATTGGCTTTACTGACGTCAAGACTGCTGTACACATGTGCGCTAACTATATACCCCGATAGTGTCGTTCTCTGTAGGTTCTACTAGATGGGCGTTTTCAACTTAAATCAAATACAAAAAGATTCTCTAAACATTGCCTTCCAACACTAATAATTAGAGATGAAATGAAAGTGCAGTATAGTGGTCTATTTTATTTTTAAAAATTTTTATTACCTTAAAAAATTGGCGTTTTTAGTTATAAAATGTGTTTTTGCTGTTTACTTCCAGTATGATGTAAAGCCGGCATCCAATGTGCCCGAGGCTATTGATATCCACGTGTTATCTGAACAATTGAAATTTATCATAGTATACTTTGTACAGTTTGATTTCTTGCTGGGACGCCGGTCGTTTCATAACTTCATGAAATGGGTAGGTTTAGGAAATGGTCGGCACTCCACAAGATTGACTATGAAGAACTAAAAGTTTTTTTCCTGAAATTACAAAGTGAGGAGCGCAGATCCCCCACCTGTTGCCGAAACAAGCCCTGGTGGGACGATAATTCTCCTTTGAAATTATCAAACGCCGCTGTATTAACGTCCTATTTAACCTAGGTCTTGTTTGTGGCGCCTTGCATATGTATTTCTGCTAGTTTCAACAAAACACACTTTAGTACGCCTGCAGCGCAACCTCTACGATTTATCATCTGTTTCGGTATCAATTTAGCCGTTCGCGCTGATCTTGCTTTAATTCCAATTCCGCGCTCTGGCTCATAGCCCTCTGTGGCAGTATACAAAGTCATTCATATTGTTGTGCACGCATTTCGAGGTTTGAGAGAACTCGGCAAGAAAATAAGTTTTCCCTATGGAGGGAAGACGTGGAAACGTCTTGTTTAGGAGAGAGAGTGAAGTTTATAAAACTAGTTTTTCTGTCTATTTTTTCTTACATAGTTGTGCGAAATCTTTGTTTGCGGGAGAACCAGTCAACGCATGAAGCAACCGATTACACCGGAAGACATTTCACTAGCTTGCGTAGCAAAAAACTAATACCCAGACTAAGGAAAGTCATTAAAAGTCGATATTTTACGTTAACGCCTTTTCATGAAAAATCGTAAAATTTTTCCATTGCGACCAAAAATGTACGTCCGAAAGACCACTCTCACGCAATAGCAAATGTATTGCCCATCATTTTCGAATCAAGGTGATGGTAGGTTCATCGGATTGCTATGTGAAAAATATTGACTCGCGCGCTATCTTTGTTAGGCAGGTTTTTTAAAACAAGCTTATGAATCTCTTGACCCCAAATCATAATGGTTACCTGAGTGAATAGAGGTAACATCAAATAACCATGTTTGTTTGGGATGGATCTACTCACGCATGCAAAAACTGTCATTTACACATCTTACGGTTGCTAACTTTTAGCGGTATGGTTTGCTAAAAAAATCGATCAAAAACAGGGACTGAACCGGATGCACCCGGTAGATGACAACTAGCGCACTACCCCCTTGAGAAAAACTGCCAAAACCTTATATATATATATATATATAATGCGTTTACGAAAGGTTTAGTGGGTGGATGACCTTGCGGTTACTAATGAAGTCGCTGAAAATTGGAGATCGATGATGGGGTCATCACTGCAATTGCTATGATAATGGTCATTGTACGACGCTAATGACTTCATTAGTTCGGACCGCCTATTTGAAGCTGGGGTTAGCGGGCCAATTCAAATCACCTATTGAGAGGCGTCCCTGGGACGCAGACTGAAGTTGAGAGACGTGCGATCTCTGTGTCGCTAAAGGCACGCTGCGTGGCTTTACGGGGCGTCAATTGAGTCGTTTAATTGCTACACTAGCGACCGCGTACCGCGCTGACCATTCCTCATGAAGTCGAAGGCAGCGCACACTGGCTAGGATTATACTACGCTAATTACCTTCGTCATTATATCGTATGCAGCTGTTTTGCTGTACTTCTACAGGTACGCCAGCACATTTTGGTGTACAGCATACATCAGTTCTATGTCAATTGCGTGTATTATGGCCGTTGCTGTTTTAACTAGTACTTGTGTTTCATCTGTGTTGCGATACGCTCGCACATTACAATTGTTCCGTCGTAACGCTGGCAATTTGTTTTGCTGTCGAAGGGTAAGTGCCCCGACACAATTCGTCCTGGCCAGTGGATACGATAAAAATACGCGGTGTCTGTATCTAGTGGACTGCCTAGACCTGTAGTCCATTTCATATTCAAGAGCACAATAGTCCACTCGCTCAGCTTCACTACAGGACTAACACAATCATCAAAACAGTTCTGCTCTTTGCACTTATATCGATCAAACGATCGACGGAAAATCGACTAGAATAATGATAGTAGCACCTCCTAGCTAGAACAAGGCAGGGGACATGTGGTAGTAATTATGTCATCTGAAATGGCACTTACTACGCCTCTGTGAGACGTATTGCTGGAACTGTGTGGATATGCTATGCCTAGTATATCGGTCTAAATGTATGAATAACATGAATGACAGTTAATTACGTTATAATAATATTGATTTTAGCTGACCGTTGTAGATAGCTGAATACTGACTTGAAGACCACAGTTCCGAGCGATCAAATCACCACAAAGGCGCTTTTTGTAAACTATTGTTGCGAATTAAAAACAGTCTTTAGCAGCACGCAGCTCACGCTTCTCGATAATATTGTTTTTGTCTTCTGGTCAAGTCGAATCCAGTTTTGATTGATGATCCTGATTCCACGATTGTTCACGTTGAGCCTGGTAGTCTCCTAATTATAACGTATTACTTAAAATCTCCACGCCTTTAACGATTGAGAATCGACTTGACTATACGTTGACAAAACTGATCGTAGAACTGACCACAGACTGGCTGTTCTGTATCGTAACAAAACTGATTGGTTTTAGTTCTTCCGCAATTGCGTGAATGCAAACGACATGTACAATGAACAAATACATTGTTGACTGTTGCCGCTTTCTTTTAACACCCGTTACGCACTCAAGCGCCACTCTAGCAACATTCTCATATACTACTCTAAAAGATATTGCTCGACTAAAAGGTGCAGCTAAAGGAGACAACTTACCAGCCATTCCTATGCGGTTGAGTAGTTCCGATTATCTACCAGTCTTTTTGTCGAGTTCTCGTTAGGACGCGAACGATCAGGATGGAACGAATTTCCTGGCCGCCCACTTAACATTCAATTTGGCGAATGTGCGAGTGACTCAACGGATTAACGAAGTGCAACTTCCACAAATGTGCCCACAACTCTGCTACCGAGGATCGAAACTAGACGTTATCCTTCTCATTCGTTCCTTTTTGAAAATATTCTTGTGTCCCATTTGTTTCGCTCATTAAAGGCAACAACTGCCTTAACCTTGCGCAACAGGACCTTTCGTCTGACCAGTGCACGCAGTTGCTTTAAATGACTTACGATTGGGCCATGCTTCACAACTCTAGAGAGCCATTTTATTGTATGTATTTTTACCAGAAAGGTTCCTCTGGCTATGCTAAACACCGACTACCGTTACACAAAATTACTCCGTTGGGCGTTGGGAGTTGGATAGTTGAATGATGCCGCTTTTATCTTCACGACATAATTTGTAGAGTTCGATTTAAAAGTCGCCTCAGCAGGCTCATATCCGGTCCGAGTGCGGTGCCTAGATGTTGCTCAATTTCGGTGTTTTATTATGTTGTATTTTTTGTTTAATTTATCATAACTTTGACCCATATCTGCAAATCTTAAGAAATATAACCTACGAAGAGGTACGAGCCGCGCCGGGATCAAGCCCGCGAATCTTAGGCGAAAGTCCTCGGCCATCTTCACTAGTCCACCCTGTCGACGGCGCACATTGCAAAAACATGCTTGGTTTTAGTAAACACTATTTTAGGTTCCTAGTTCTGAATGCGACTGGAACCATATTGTCCTCGCTTACTTTTATGCATGAAAACAATAGCGGCTTAACGGAGGTTAAGTGGCTTAACGGACTGGCATCATTCAACACTTTTCTTACTTCGATCGAATTATCTGAGATTCATATCTCAGTGACTCCCAAAGCCGTCGCAGGTACAGAACACATAAATACCATTTTTGTCTGATCCGCGGCAAAACTGATATATCGTAATGATGTACCGTCACTTTTGCAAGTACTCTAGAAGATATGTCAGCATATGTTAAGTTGTTGAGTATGTCGTTAGACGTTCACCCTTATAATTAATAAATGCGTGCTCTAGTCTATTGTAATATTTTTGCGCACTTTAGTATCTTATTATACCCCAATGTCCCGATTGATTACCATATCAGTCCAGAAAGAGCAATTTAATACAAACCAGTTATCTTAATGCCACATATTGTGAAAAGACTTGCTACGGATAACATCTTGCTCACGGTACGGCAGCCGGGTAATAACATCCACAGAAATTCCAGCCTCTTTCTGCAGATCACCACAGATGTACGTAGGTAAACGAATAACTTTTTGGTAGAGAAAAATCGGTCAGTTACGCGCAATCGCTAACATAAAATTTTCAGAAAGGAAGCCATTTTGACGCAGTGACGGTTGAGATTGTTTCCTAAACATACCTTTCCCCTGAGATTTTCCCACTCGAACGCTGATTTGAATTAATTTCAAGTTGTCAAGTCAATTTGACAAGTTGATGATAAACAAGTTGCACTGCTGAACCAGAACTGCTTCAATCGTTCGACGAAACCTTGCGAAGTACCCTTCAGGGTATCTTAAACGTTCAGCTTAGGCAAACCTCGTGGTTACAAGCTTCGCTTCCAACTTCCGCAGGGGGAATGGGGATTCGCATGGCTTCGCAAGTTGCCTTGTCTGCCCACCTCGGTTCTCTAAAAAACACTGAGACTTTAGTGTCAGGGATCACACCACCGGATGCCTACACCAGCTTTATCGCTCAACTTGAACAAGCTCGCCGCTACTACGCAGAAAAGTGGGGTCCATTGCCCGAACGCATTTCACAATTGACTTTAGACTTGCAAGTAGTTAAGTCGATCCAGGAGCGGTTAATGACCCAGGCAAACAACGTTAAAGAGCAGGCGCGATTGAAAGCCGTGATAGATCCGATGAGCGGAAAGTGGCTTCAGGCCATTCCCTCACCGCAGCTGGGGACGATGCTGGACAATACCACACTCCGCATCGTCTCCGGCCTGCGCCTGGGGGAATCAGTCTGCTTCGCACATAACTGTGCAAGATGTGACCTACCGGTGTCTTCTACGGGTGAGCATGCTCTCGCTTGCAAGAGGAGCGCCGGTAGGTTCTCAAGACATTCAGCTTTAATCGACGTAATACACCGAGCAATGCAGTCTGCCCACATACCGGCAGTCAAGGAGCCGGTCGGACTGTCAGCCAACAGCCAACTGCGTCCGGACGGCCTGACTCTAGTTCCATGGAGTGAAGGTCGCTGCCTTGTGTACGACGTCACCGTGTCTTGCACGTTGGCCGCTTCTTATGCTCGCCATACCAGCAGGGAGGTCGGAGCAGCCGCTCACCTTGCCGAAGATCGCAAGTTGGCAAAATATCGTGAACTGGAACAAAACTTTATCGTTCAACCAATTGCCTTCGAGACATTAGGCCCAATGGGAAAAATCACAAGGAGCTTTCTGGCGGAGCTGGGATCTAGAGTTGCTGCATCAACCGGTGATAGAAGGTCATGGCAGTTTTTGCTACAAAGAATATCAGTTGAAATTCAACGCGGAAACGCCGCGTCCATAATCGGTTCATTGCCCACGGGCAAGGGACTCCCTTTTCTGCCGTAGCCGAACCAAATCGTCGTCAATAATTGTATGTGCATCTATAAAAAAATCTAAATAAATACCCTCAGTTGCACTAGACAGGGCCTGTATGCAATAAAACCATTTCACTATGTATATTTTAACTTTAAAAATCTGCCGTTGATCATATTTACTGCAGAATGCTGCTCGCTTAGTTAAACGGGTAAGTATTGAATTACTCTTGGTACTTATGATTCGAGACCTTGGCAAACAGCTGGGCTCATCTGCTGGGTTTCCAAAGGACATGTTTGTAGTTGTAAGCTATAGACTTTGATGTTTTGGAGCTACTATTTAACAATGTGTATATATATATATATATATATATATATATATATATATATATATATATATATATATATATATATATATATATATAGAGAGAGAGAGAGAGAGAGAGAGAACAAAACCCAAGTTAAGTCACTCCGCAAATAACGTATGTCAACAGCCACCAGCTTGTCCGCCGTGAGGAAAATGTTGTAGTCGCCGGTTGTAATAGTAGTAGTAGTAGTAGTAGTCGTAGTAATTATAGTAGCAGTAATAGATTGGGCGTAGTAAGTTGCAAATAAGCTGAGCAAGCCATGATGTGCAAAAGAGAGAGAGGTGTTGTACTCGGTGCGTACTCGACCTGCGCAAGGCGATGTGTGACGGCGGCGTGAGCCTCTACGCTAGAGCTTGCTTTAGCGGGAAATGGAAGCGAGCCAGCGAGCGATAGATATATAGATAGATAGATAGAGAAAGAAGAGATAAAGAAAATAAGCGGAAGAATGAAAGCTAAAAAGGGAGCAAACGGGAGACTGGCATCCCTCAGTTGTCGGCACGATAATCGAGTTAACAGTGCGTGTGTCCGTGTGTACGTGCATGCGCCAGATCGTTCGCTGCTGGCAAATGGCCGGCCGGCTCCGGTTGCAGGCTGGTCGTCGAAGAACGACGGCCATGACAGCAACAACAACAATAGCAACAACAACAACAATAGCAACAACAACAACAATAGCAACAACGACAACAATAACAACAACAACAGCAACAACGACAACAACAGCTGCAATAACGGTAGCAGCAGTAAAACCGCTGCCGTGTTCCCCTCCCTGCTGGCTCCCCGTGTGGGAAACACCCGGCCAGTGCTTGGGCTCCAGGAGCGCACTCATCATGATCAATGTTGGCAGGAGTCGTCCAGTAATTACGTTTCAGCGCCAATATTAACCTACCTACCTACCCACCTACGTAGCTACCTACCTACCGACGTACGACGAACGCACGCAACGGCAGCCATATTGACTCGGCCTTGCTTGGCGAACCGGCAGTAGACTCATCGCGGTGCGCATCGGGCCTTGGCCGCAGCCACTCCGCGGACGGAGTCGTGGTTAGCAGGGTCGTAGTCTTTTTGTTCGCCACAACGAAGACTGCTGCTCGAAGACGTTCAAACGATCGTTGGCCCAACGCTCGTAGTCGCTATGTATGACTTCGGAACCACCTACCCGCTCCCCCCGCCTGGCTCCGCTGGGGCGATAAGGCACGTTTCGTGCGTCTCGTGGGCACATACACTCAAACAGTGTATACACACGTTTGCCACAACGTCGCTACGTTTTAACAAGGTTTGGTGGGCGGTGGGAAAAGCTACAAGCTTAATACATGCGTGTGGCAGCGCGTGGCTAGAACGCGAAAACAAGATACTGTCAAAGGCATCCGAATCTTCCCCCCCCCCCCTCCGTCTACGTTAATCGTACCACTTTTCATTACTTTACTTCAAGAAACCAACATTAACATGTTACAGTTAGTACGTGACATGAAGTAAATTGCGCTCGAATGTTTGTGTATCTAGGTGTAGGCTTATATATATATATATATATATATATCAGATGTGTGCTACTACCATAACATTTATTTAGTAAACATGTTACATGTAATTATATGATTTGTTTCATATAAATGTCGGTGATTCTCCAACAATAAACTGGTAGTGTCTTTTCTTGCAATAAAAGATGGCAGTAGATTGTAGATTAGTAGTAGTTGTGATCTCCTTGGTTTCTTTAATACTAAACAACATCGTTTTTGATTGAGGTTGTTCAAGATGTGATGAGGGTTTACAGCCAGGTTTGTTTAGTGCGTCCAATGACGTCTAATATAATCCTTACCACAATGACATTTAGAAGCTGCTCCTTTTTTGTAAGTAGCTGCCACTGTTTCCAAGTTTGTTTGATCCCTCTATAATACCGGATTTCAGTCCAGTGACTTATGAAACTCTTAAAAGGGTAAATGTATAGACATTCATTTTAGTCTGTACATTGCCAAGTTTGTGAAGGTATCGTTGCGTCTTGGGAATACCATAACCTGCTGCTTTATAATCACGATCTCTACATTCGCCTTTATTAATCTCTTGGTGTTTCCAAACTTACATATTGCTCTCCCGTCTCGGAGCTCTATCTGACCGAATACAGAAAGCTAGTAGAAAGCCTCCAAGACACGTTTCTAAGACGCCTGCGATTCAGGTGCTCTCAAAGCGTGTTAGATAATGGGATTCCTAGTATGGACTTAGTTTCGCGCAAGGCAATATATCTGCTCTACGTCATCTAACCAGATGTGAAATGTTAGAACTATTTTTTGATGCACGCTCCAATAACCTAAGAGACCAGCAATCAATCACTTCAAAAGCCGTGGCCCGCAGTTCATAAACGGATTGTTTGCTTGACGGATGACCAAATAGGCGCATGCAAATTCAGATATAGTACCCGCTTATTTGGCGAATAGCTATGTTCGTCTTGCATGAGTACGCTAGCTGGAAACAATACATATATGTCGACGATAACTTGTAGCATACGCCTTTTTTATGTGATAACAAAGGTAATTTTATATTATGTTATATACATTAAAAATAGGCGTGTAAATATCTGGGTCTTTTACAGTAAAAGCAAGACGTACCCACGCTGTTATCTCGGGCACTTCGGAGTACAATCTCTGTTACATGTTCAAAATCTTTAAAATCTGTCGATGTAATCATTCCGATAATCACGTCGTTGATAAAACGTACACAAAAACTCTAGTTGTCAGTTGTTAATCCAAGCAACTAGGTAATCATTGGCTGCATATTGACAAAGGATGGCAATGAGCGTAGAATTGGTTACGCGTTCCAATGCTGACTTGAAGTCGAAATAAATGGCGTCGAGATCTTCAGACGTGTTTACGATTTGAGCTTTGTTGAACTGCGTATTCAGCAGTTGACAAACAAGGCACGATAATCAGGTCTGTGCGCAAATTAAGCTTCATATCTAAGTCTTTGTTTATATGCGTTTTCATATATAGCCTTGGCGATAACGCTCTCGAATATATTACGCGGCACCACCATCAATGACAGTCCTTTTTGTTTCTAAGCTTAGCCTTGGAGTATTTTTTTTTATATATTGGACAGAAAGAAGAAGGATGCATGACTTCGGAAGATGCATGACTTTGTCAGCGAAACGTGCCTTATTCTAGTGATAGTCCAAAATGTAACGACAACGACGTGCAGACAGGTAGGCATAAATGTTTGAGCAAATGCGACGGCACCCGTCGGGTGTGTTGCGAATTTTTTTAAGCTCCTCTAGATATGTTTGAGGAAATAACCAAGGCTCACATCAGTTTCAATTCGACAAAAAAAGTCTCTTCGGTAGCGTTGGTGCAGATTTCAGGGAGAGATCATATAGTTCTACGTTTGATGGGTACATGTTTTCAAAGAATGTTTTTAAGATCTCAGCTGTTCGCCGTTTAGACAAACGGTGTCTTTGCTGCGTTTTATGCCGGTCTGTCGCCATATTTTTTTCTCTTAAACGGTTGCCTTGTCGTTCTTGTTTTAGTAGTGTCATTATTATTATTATTGTAGTAGTAGTAGTAGTAGTTATTCAAACAACAGCAGAACACTTGACTCATAAACCGATTGCATTAAACTTAATGGTGAGCCTCCAATTGTTCACACAACGGCACGCGCGAAGAAAACGTAGGTCAGAGTAGAGATTGGATCCTCGTTTGTCCAGTTATGTTTCCGATCACTAACGATTCAACACACGGCATGACAACCAATGCTGTTCATAATAACTCGCAGCGGCTAGGGCAGTAGTTGGTTTATTTTGGTAGAATCGAGCATTGTTTTTGAAGATTTCCGCAGCCCGTGCCACGGAATTACTCGGGTAATTGTAGAACCCCCAAGACGCTAGATAAAGGATAATTTGTATTTTTTGTTTATTTAAACATTCATCGTGGTTACGTCGATTATATATATATATATATATATATATATATATATAAATAATATTTTTTTTTACATTTGTAGTAGGGTTGTGTTCTTGGAGGCTCGTGCTCTCCGGCAGTGTTTTTAGTGCCCAGGCCTCGATTAAGCTTCGCGAGCGGTTAAGGTGAATTGCCTGGACATTGTGCATCAAACTGGCCAATGCAATCGAAACGTTGACACGTACTGCTCAGAGTCGTGGAAAGAGTCCCGGCTGAGTGAGGATATAGTTGTTGGCGGACAGCCGTCGCACGCAGTAACACGCCTCATGAGAACTCAAAGAAAATGGGCAATGCTGAAGTCTTGGCGAACGAACAAGGGGTCACGGCCCTCACGGTGACGCTCAAAGATGTCTTTCACGGCTCTAAATGTCACGAAGTCAGCCTTATATGGCGGAGGAAGTTACGCTACAATGGAACGAGTGCGTAGCACGTCGCTCCTTGGGACCAAACGAAAGAAATTCAGTGAGGATTTGCCTGAAGGAGACGAGTTCAGGACCGTCATTGGTCCCAAAGGAAACGATTTTGGCTTGGCGAGAAATGAAGCAGCTAGAGAAACTCAAGCGTGATGTCAGTACTCGTGCAGTTAGAGCTCTCCAGAGTCATCTTCCAGGCGACAGAAGCAGTCGTGTCAAAGAGCTCCAGCTCTAGGGAATCTCGTTTGCTCGTAAAGTGCAGGGGCTTGCACTTAGGTGGTGACATACCAACGTAGAGCTTTTTTGGATAATTTGGATGCATAGTGTGAAGTCGTGCGATAAAAAACAATGACTTAGATCAATTTAAACGGTACTTTTTTTATACGGTACAGCTTAGATAAGGTAATTAGGTGCGGATGTGTTATTGTGGGCCTATGACAAAGATCTTGGGATCCTAGTGTGGGCCTAGAATTAGCCAACGTTGTGTTAGCAGATAGGTGTCCTGGCATGCGGTACATCGCTGACGCTCAGACACTTGAACTTTTGTTGAATTTTTAGGCAAAATCGGGAAGCAAAGTCGTCGCTACTGGCGCCACCGGTAAAAACGCCAACGACCTTATAACGATCGCACATTCTCCTCACTTCCACATCCGATCCGCCTTCTACTTTGAGAATGTCCGGGAAGCGATCGATGGACGAAGGAGACAACGCGATGGACCGATGGCTCGGGAGAGAGAAACAAAGCAGCAGATCGAAACAAAGGCGCGCCTACAGAGCCACAAAGACAGACGGAAGCGACTTGGGATCAACTCAACTGGGAGGCATGATTCAGAGGGACAAAGTGCCAGAAACATGGTGGCCTAAATAAAGAGAAACCTTCAGGAGACTCCCATAGAGCGTCCAGATGGACGCACTATGCAAAGCTTCTTACACCAAGATTGAGTTAAAAAAACTCGCGAGGTGGCGTGGAGGGCTCGGGCGGAAGCGGAGGATCGAATCATTAGAAGACCTCAGAGCGAGGCATAGAGTTCCGCGGGGAGAGCAGGATGGGCGTGAGCAAAGGCTGGAGAATATGACACAGCATAGGCTGAGAAAGGCACGGGAACACCGGTACAGACAAGATAGCCGTGATAATCAGAAGAGAGACGCCGAAGGACATCCTCTCTGCATATGCTGCCAGAAAGCAGTGACGCATAAGCAGGACAGGGAGTACGACATATATAATAAGATAAAAGAAACCAAGTAAAGCCAGGCGAAGACAGGCAGGCGACAGACGTGGTATCTGAGGAAATGGCGGAGGTCATCAGTGAGGAGTGGCCGAGTCAGCTAGTCCGCCATATCAAGACAAGAAGAGTGCAGCTGTCGAGTGGCAGGGAACCGAGGGATCTGTAGGTCACGCCGCGCGACGCTGTTCCTCAGGGCCCTGGAGATGCGCTGCAGAATGGTGGAAGACGCGAGCACACTAGAAGTTTGCACAAGGGATGCAAAGGGAGGAGAGCGCAAGCCCTTCCTAGATGAAACAAAGCATGAGGGCCACCGTCCGATTGGTGAGGAAGGATAAGGCCTTTGCGAAAACGCTCAACGGGGTCAGAACCCAAAAAACCTGGACGCAGGTCAAGCGTCATAGCGCAGGGAACAAGGTGCCGGCCGCCATAAGGTAATCCCCAGGAAGGCAGGCAGACTGCAGGTACGTTGAACAACAGTTGGCCGCGGCGTTGTGAGGGGTAGACCCTATAATTGACAGAAGAAAAATTGACGCCGCGCTGAAAGCGGAGCTAGGTTTCTGCTGCCTTTTAACTTAGTGAATGTCACTGGGCTAGACAGGGTAAGGCAGACATCTGATACGTACTAATAAGAGTGGCGACTACTCGAGTGGTCCGATACCACAGAGTGGTCAGGTCAGAGGGTATATCATTCTCTTGATCTGTAATAGCTGCAACAAACCGAGCCACAGGGCCGCAAAATATGATGAAAAATAGACAGCGGTCAAGGCCGGCCACTGACGCAAAGATTCTTGTGAGAAACTGCTCAGCACTGACCGTGTTTAAAAGTGCTTGGTACGACCCCCTGAGGGTCATCGGCGTGGCCTGCCCTGCATAACACAAAAAGGTAGAGGAAACTAGAGAAGAAAACAAAGGCACATCAAGAAATGGCAAACCGGGCGTTTCAAGAACAAGTGAGACAGAAACAGACGAGACAACCGCTGCAGAAGAGACATCCCAAAACAGTGCAGCAGGTACTGAGAAAAACTAAACTCCATCGCGAAAGACTAGAGGCTTTGTTCTGCTTATCCTACGGGATGTGTGAAACACGTTAACAGTAAACTGAGAAGTATCTATAGTTGCCCTGGACAAGGAGCCAGAGTTGCGGATGATAATTTCATAGTGTTTTAGCGAGAGGGGCCTTGAGACAAGGAACAGGACGTGCAGGAGCACCGCTGACGTGCCGCAGAGCCCCTGTTATGGGCCCGGTTCTCTGGAGCAAGGTGTGTGACAGCGTCTATAAATAAAAAACCTAGAGGTTTGGACGCCAACCACATAGCTCTCGTATTACCTGCCCGGAGGGAACGAGCTTTGGATGAGGCAGCTAGCGTAGCGCTAGACAAGGTTAAAACTTGTAAGACTCACGATTTCAACCTGGCCCTAAAGAAGACCTTAACACTCTACCACAGGCAGGAAGGACACAAGAGGAGTCTCTATCTCCGCGGCTGACCATCCGGTTAAGATTGAACAGGACGCGAAATACCTTTATATACAGTATCTAATCCCAGATCAAACCTAACCCTGGATACGGGATCAATTCGCCTTGCTATGCAGAATGAAAGATCTAGCATGTATTTTCCTCTAGACAGCCAAAAGCAGGCACAAGTTTGCTCGATCCAGAAGATAATAGCTATACGAGTGAGCCGGGCTTACCGCATTACCTCAACAGAGGCCGTCCTAGTTCTTGCCAGCTTCCCTGGAATGTGCGGAGGAGCGAAAAGTGGGGACAGAACCCAGATAAACCACTTGACCAGGTATCAAACACGCAACCAAGGTTGCCTAGCAGGATGATTGGGAGCAAATGGTGCACGGCCGATGGACCAAGGAGTTGTTACCAGGCTTCAGGACCTGATACGGCTGCAGCCACAGTGAGGTCTCGTACTACGTCACATCGGATGCTCACAGGCCATGGGCGGTTCCAGTCCCGTTCCGGAAGGCAAAGCGGGCTACGTGTGTCCTTTCAGGTCAGCCCAGAAGATCTGAAGCGCAATATCTATCGCTGTGCAGCCTGTACAGCTGTACGCCCTGGAACGAGCCAGGGCTGCCGCTATGCTAACGGCGCGGGACCTCCGCCTGAAAGAGTGGTGGCGCACAACATGGCCTCGAAAAAGGGGGTGAAAGAAGAAGAGGCTGCATTTCATTCCATCGTGCGTCTGAAGATAGCATTAACGTGGAAGGAAAAGGGTAGCCAACGCCGTGACTGGGCAGATTGAGACGGTGAGCCAAAGAAGAATGAGGGAAGGGGGTGCAACTAGGCCCTCGGCGCGGTATTTGCGCACTCTTCGGACCAGAGGTGCACAGGTGGGACACATAAAGCGTTAGAGAAGTAAGATTACTCCCTTTTGATGTTGGAGAAATGCCACGCGGTTCCACTGGTTTCTGACAACTGCCAGAACGCATACGCTATAGGCATTCCCAAAAACGTGGTTATACAGCGCGACTGTGTGAGGCGAGGAACCTGGCCGATTTCGAATACTTTTGCTCTAGAACTCTGAATGAAACACGGATCTCACTAAGTAAAATTCATGACAGAAATATGTAACGTACCGTCATTTGTAACAACCTTTATGCAAATACCACAAGTTGTTAACACATATATATATATATATATATATATATATATATGTGTGAGTGTGTGTGTGTGAACGACATAAACATAGATTTTAAAAACGTAAGTACGTTTTTTTAATTACTTAGTAATTAGCTAAAATATTACCTTTCTAGGCGGGATCCGTGGTTCCGATCGAGAAGTGTCCTACTGCACAAGTTTGATAATTATTTACGCGACTCTCATCTGTTTTGTAGACTATATTGGAGAATGTGGTACCAAGGGAGATATATGTACCGTCTTTTTGTTGAAGGGTATTCTTCTGTGCATTGCACTACTTAGGAATAAATTGACGTTCTGTAGTGATACATGCATGTGTTTGAAATGTTTTTCGGAACGTTTTTAAGCATAAATAAATATACGTAATTGTTTATATTATTAAATATTTTGCGAGATGCGTTTTTGTGAATTAAAGGGTTACTTGCTCGCGTATTGGGACATATGAGGGTTGTATATCAACTGTTAGTTTAATATTTAAGCAATTGTTTCTGATATCTTAAAAGGCTGACTAATCAGGTACGTTGACTAGGTATTGCTGCAACACACCGGCTGTAAATTGCACAAATACGTGCTTGGCTATTTAGTGCTCAAAGCGTTGTGTATTTTCATATTCACGCATAAATAAAGAAAAACATGTTTTTCTTTATATTTAAATGTTTCGAACGGCGCCAAACCAGTGCATCAATCAAGAAGTCAGCTCAACTATCTGACTTGCAGTTTTTTTCTAAGGGAACTGCTGTAAATTAAATGTGTTTCGAAATTCGCCTGCTCTACACTAACCCGGGTGAAACCGACGAATACCATTTTCGCACGAACGGGCGCCGGAAAAATGTACTTCAGCATTTCCAACGAATTATTACACACAGCAATTCGGACCCCGTATCCACTTGATTATTAAGGCGTTGCTGTGGACGGTGTGACAATTAATTCAGTGATATGCCATTATTTCCCGTCTTTGATTGCTGTGCGAACTACTCTCTCCCCTTACCCTCCAAAGAAACCAAGAGAAAGAGATTGGGAGACAGAGAGGCAGTGGCAATGCCGGCTCTGGATGTCGCCGGCAAGCTGCTAATGGACAACACATCCATTAGACAGGAAATCTAGGCAAGAAGGCGCTAAAACTCGCGCTACGGAAGCCATGCAGCCCTTGTTCCTCGCGCTGGGTTCAGCGTTCTGAGAGTTCGGGAATACAGGTAGCCTCGAAACGGTGAGAATCCATAGGCTGGATCCTGATACCGCATAGTGAGAGCACATAAGGGCGTTTCCCTTGAGCAAGACATATAATAACATGCTCGCTTTCCGACGGCCGATGACAGTGCCGACCTATGCCTCATTCGCCTTTGGTCGATGCTGAAAGGTGGCCCGGTAAAATGTCTAAAAATTGTGCAGCAGACCCTAACATTTCCTAAGTTGCGTACACCTTTTGTGTTTGGAAGCTTGCAGCGGAATACCATTCGCGCAACTGCCACTGTCACAGCAGATTCTTGGGAACCTGGGTATATACAATTATATATATGTATATTTGAATTTTTTTCATATAATATATATTCAGGGTGGACCGTGATTACAGTAATCACTTTGAGAGCTCCCTAAAATGACGAGAATAGAAAAAAATTGATCATATATATATATATATATATATATATATATAATTCACCCCTGTTTTACACACACGCCTCCTCAAAACGTCATGTTTGTCCCACTGGTCGAAGCGCTGCAATCGAATAGTCCCAAGACCGGCTTTTAAAGACACTTCACACAGAAAATTCTGTGAGGTTGACGTCCGGACATCACGGCGGCTACTGTTTTCCACAAAAAAAAGAAAAGTTATCCTTGCACAACTCCTAAACGGGTCTGCTCGTGTGGGCGGATATTTATAGCGGTTTTGCGCTCAGGTGGAGTAAGTACTCTGGCTCTAAATGTCATCTGCCAATAAAATTCGGCCGTCACGTTTTACGGCAGGTCGCCGAAACTCAACGGAATTTTGCCGATTGCCGATATTCCGGGCCATACAATGGCCGATTTCCAGTCAATGACATGCGACCCTTTACGATCGGCTAACCATTCTTTTACGTTTCGTACTTTCCTAGGCGTTAAGCGGGTAAGTGTTCGGTCGTTTTGTCGATTGACATTTGATTGTGCACTAAACTCATTTGTCCATCTCAAGTCAAGATGGCGACCATGCAGAAAGCGCTATAGCAAATGTTTGCACAACGCCAATCTCTGTGTCTTGTTAGCATCGGTTAGCTCCTGTCCTATACACGACGATATAAAGCCATCCCGAACGCTTCCTTTGTGATTACTCTGAGGCTCGTAGGTGACACCGGAATCTTTCTTGCAAGCTGTCTCTGGGACTGACAAGGGGTTTGTCTGATTCGTGAACTCACATATTCATCAATCTTTAAGGCTGTTGCAGCGCGCGATCTACCAGTCTTGGCGATTGCTACGGTTGCCCAACTCACGGAACATATCAATAGTTGATTTCATAATGTTCCACTTGAGTTAAGCATCTACACCACCGCAATATAACGGCGTTGGCAGGTATTATCCTGAATAATAGCTGCTCTTTGTATTCTAGCTTTGGTCATTTGCTATAACCAACCCGCAAAAATGCCAACAGTAAGTATGGTATATGATCGTGATCCTTGCCTGAACAAAGATGGGCACGGAGCGTCTGACACTCTCTTTCTCCAATCGACGACGATACAGGAATTATAGCCCGCCCGCCCCGTGTATATATATATATAACATGCAGATAAATCCCCTGCATAGACGGAATGCGTTAATTCAGTTCGATTTACGTGAGCAGACAGCCCACTCACAATATAGCAAAAACACATTGCCATCATGGGCGATCGCCGCAACCTGGGTCCAGAATATGATCAAAGAACAACCGTTATCTAATTGCTTCGTGCCGGACATCGACCAGCCGAAATCATCACCGGATCCAACATCACTGGATTTCAAAAAAGAACGGTCTACGATATTGCCCGACGCTACAGAGATACAGAAGAGACAGGGCTAGGTGGTGCAACACCTGGAAGGAAGATTCACAACCACCCACGGGAGTTCGTCACAAATCATACTCGCAAAACAAATATGGCAACGGCCTCCCGTAATAATAATAATTATTAATATTATGATTGAACTTATGGCGCCTACAATGTACGCTACATTCCTTCTTCAGACAGCCAGTGTTTATCCAGTTAAGAACCTGGCTTGACGGAGTTGTATCACACAACGCGTAAGATATTTTTAAAAAATGCACTAAATATTTAATTATAGCGTGAAGCACATACAAGTATGCTGTCGTATAGTACATAACGAGATATATATATATACACCCGATGCACTTGATGATCCACCATATTTCCCCTAAGCTGAAATAAGTTAGACAGATTTAACAGTCCCTTTGCTGTTCGAAACAGCACGATGTTTGTCTCAATACTGATAAATACGGAAACGGGGTAGTCGCATTGTTAGCATTGGTTATTGTTCTAGCGTTGTTGTCTTTTTTTAATTTTCAGCACTATAAAGTTCAGTAACATTATAGACATAAACGAGGAACTGGCCTCTTTTAATGATAGATTATAGACATTTGCCATGGGATCGGCAATGAGGGATAAAGCTTTATTAACAACACGGGTAAGAGCTAAATTATCGGATTTCTTCGACCATAAAGCACTCCGATGAGATTGTAAATAGAGTGGCAGATTCAACGACTCTAACGTAGAAAGGCCCACCGTAGCAAGATAAAGATCTATTTAATCGGCAATATGCTTAGGATCTGTTTGGGCAGGCTCGTGGGCCGGTACACAGGAATTTCCGACGTATCACGCCTCCTACCACACACCTGTGTTTTTATTCTTAAAATTACTCCTTAACCGTCTAGAGTAATTTTTAGAAGTACCGAAGCGATAAAAAGCCTTTTTTTATGTTATTTATATTAAGCCATTAGCTGTACGAATTGTTCAATCTGGTGGTATTTAAAGATGTGTTTGTAGAAGGCTCAGTTTAACGTGAAGAGGTTTACATGCCGATTCGAAATCAGGGGCATCATAGACACTTAAGCACAGTTGCTTTGGATATGGCGTTGAGGTGCTTGTTGCCGAAACGTTGAGGTACTTGTTGCATGTGGCACCTACACACCGGCTGAGCCTTCGCCATTGATATAGCGTGTATCGGTTGGTCATCAGTTACAGGGATGATAACCGGTGGTTACGAAAGTGAAGTATCCAGCATCTGTACTATCAAAACCCGAACACTCTACTATAGTCATGTGATCAATGCAGGCCACCGAAATCGGACGCGCCATCAAACCGACTGCATGCGTCAATTTTCATGCATCAAAGAATAATGTACATTTTCGGGGGGTGGGGGATTTATCAAAATGTTGACACTTAAATCATCCAGCATAGTGCAGGGCAAGCTTCAGTTCTTGGGTGATTTTGAGAATAACTAAGATAGCTTCTGAGGCGCAAAAAGAAGTGCTGTCTTCAAATTTACCAGCATCTGACGGTATTGCCCTGCTCTAGGGAAGAAAACTATAAGGGCGCATTTGGTTTCTCACGGGGTTTCTATGTAACCAATTAGAACTCAAGGTTACCACGATTCTCGTTCATAGTAGCCGGTTTTTCCCCGGAGGTGGCAACGATCGCTTTTTCAGGACCGGACTTAAAAATTAACATATGTCTCGTATAGCAGCTCTTAATAATAGTAGTAGCAAATTAATTCATCGCTTTAGGGGCCTTGACGGCTTTTCACAACTAGGTGTGCAATAGGTAACCTTGATTTTTGACGAACAAGATGTTGGGTTAAGGCCCGTAGTCATATGATAATTGCTGGCGACTTCTTATGTTTTCATTGGCACCCGCTCTATAAAGTTAGTTTCAGTGATTAACGGGTTGCGAATTCGAGCTAACTACCACAATTTGCGACTTGCATAGATCTAGTGTCGACGTCGGACACATCGACTTAAGGTCAATGCAAGTCAATGCGTCGAAACCCTAAAGACATTATTCTTAAGAAACTCGCAGAGGCCGAAAATAGAACGCAATGCTGCAACTGCTCACGCTATTTATGAAGACAAGCCAAATAGTGACATGAGCGCACACGATTTCGCCAGTCAGACAGTTAGACACTTCCCGGAGGAACGCGAGCCCACTGTGATTTATCGCCCTACTGAGCTATCTTCTATGCTCAGTTTGATAAAAGAGCAGTATGCAACTGTAACAACTTTGCTATAGGCAGGTGGCCTCGTTATCTATAACTGATGCCAAACAGATTCAGTTTCTTTCCTCCTACAGAAAGCACCACGTGCATTTAAGTTGTACTTTTTGCTTAACACGTGAACGTTGCCGAAACCAAGGCTGTCAGATTCCGACGCGGTTTTTCCACTCGCACTTGCACGCGCAGACAGGCGGCTGGTTCGCCAATCTCTGCCACCTCGGCATCGTCATCTTGTCTTGGAGCACGTCCTTTAGGCAGCACATCACGGAGCGCTGCAGGAAAGTGTAGCGTTAAACGCTGGGGTTAGTGTACAAAATGCCGCATAGCTTTTCCTCAAAACGTGCACGTGATTTTTCAATTTAAAAGTATGATCAGTGGCTAGTTACGGCAGCTCCATGAGATGGAACCAATTTACCCAAGCGCGCACTGGGTCGTTAAACAAAGGCCCGAAACAGACTATTGTGCACGCTCGTGGTCTATTCGCCATATCGATGAGCTGGTATGGCACCTTCGATTTCTTACCACAACTTTGTTGGAATTCAGCCAGAAATACACTCAAAAAATATCCGAGACACCACCGGAATTCAACATTCCTGCTATGTTAAACCAGATTCGGAAGAAGCCTTTGCGTCCGTGCACAGGTTTCATCACTTAAAGAGCCAGCTCAAGAGAGCATATTTCATTAAAAGAACGAACGCATTCTCATTCAGGTGCACAGAAAATAGTAAATGACGTGACGCGAAACCTGTTTTACGTGTAGTACAAGTAGTGCAAGCTCTCGTTATTGATAACTTCTCTTTTAACGTCCAATGGTGCTGGATATCGGCCCTTGTCAAGAGCTCTCGTTTATATAGTTGTTCAAATGCAAGTGTTTCTGACATAGGTGCACGAATGCTCAAAAGAAGGACTAAACTAAGTAAACATGAGGCTTTTACACCTAGAGCCAAAACCTCTTAGCCCCATGCTTTACGTAACACCCCTCGACACAGCAGCTATGCACATTACCCACTTATGGTTTGTCAAGGGCGGCATTCAAGGCGTAATCAAACACACCTGTTCTTCACAGACTACTATTCTCATTTTAAAATTGCCAATTTAGCTAGATCCACGGCTTGGTGAGCATATATGGTGAGGTAGACATTATCTTTACGTCAATACGGCGCTTTAAACAACCCATCGTTCTTCGAGAAAGGCGTGTGGATGGATCAGACTACAACTACCACAACGATTCTGTCTACCAAGCAATATACAAGCTGCACACCGCTTTAAAATGGGCGAACCGAAGGCGCTATGCTACCGTTGCCAAAGGCTCGTCGGAGCTAATGAAGAACGTCGGGGTTCAGCGCAGCGTGTCGTCGCTTAACAAGATTATCTGGGCTTGCTTGGGGAGGGGGGGGGGAGGGGACGCAGCTTTAGCGGCCGTCTCCTCCGTTGTTTCGGACGTTCTCTCTTTATTCCACCTTTTCCCACCTTCACCTCGCTGTTCCCCGACCCTCTCTGACCTTTCTTTAACACGGAAGACAACATCTTCAACTCTCCAGACTAAGTGCTCGCTGAGCCACTTAGTCGGATCACACCCCGTTGGCCCATCCTCCACTCCGCTGTCATCGGATGAGTGTAATTGATTTTAGAACTACCGCCGGTCGTGCGTGCGCCTTGAACGCGGTGAACGCATATCTGTACGCCTTAGACCTTGTCTGATCGGGAACGGTCGCTGGCTATAGGCAGCGCGGTGGTCGCCCGCATGGAGGTGGGTCACACTCGCCTCCGGTCTCCCGTCGAGGTCAGTGACGACAGTTCGGCGCGTCAAATTTGCCGATGCACGCCAAACCAGGCAGCGCTCGGTAGAGCAACGACAGCCAGCTCTTTCGTCAGACTCGCAGAAGATTGTCACGCATTACGTTGACGTCAGTCTTGGCAGGGGCGGCTCAGCTTTGGACTCGACTAAACGTGACGAAATCTGCGCAATTCCCTAGAACGCTTGAGAGTGCCCAAGCCAAGCTATAGGCTACTCCATCAGGATATGATCTGACATACGCAGGTCAGATGTGAAAACCTCTCTACAGTAGCCATGTCACTACCGCCCGTAGTGGTATGCACGTATTTAGGCTAGTGTGAACTGAAATAAGCAAGCGTTCTACCCTTAATGCTAACGAAACAATTACGTTAATTCGTTTATATTACTAAAAAAGAATTCATGTAAAATTCGCTTAGAACATGAGTCAGTTTTTTTCGTATGTTTGGTGTGAAAATGTGTGTGCGTTTGTCCAGTAATGTGGCAATGGAGCAAGATTGGCATCTTATTCTCGTCACGGTTTAAAACGTTTAGTTCTTAGAGTACTAATATCATAACAAGTCAACATACTTAATGTTGTTGTTAGCCCTTTAAAAAATTTCAACTAAAAAGAATATATATATATATATATATATATATATATATATATATATATATATACAGGGTGTTGCAGACATTTTGTATAATAGAAATAGGGAATTGTAGAGCTCGTTAACGCAAATATTTTTTCCAATGGAACATGGTCTCTGAGAAGTCTTGTTTCGGAGTGAGAGCGAAATTACTACAATTTGTGACACTAGTGTTTTTGCCCGACATAGGAGCATAAAATGTGCTGCTGCAAAGTTATTGCACAATTGTTAACAATATTGGACAACCAGTCCCCCTGGACAGAAACTAAACACACTGTCGTGTTCCTGAGAAAATTCTGCTTCTTCCGAAGGGCATATAAGGCCGGTCAGAAGATGCGACACGGTCGTTTAAAAGAGAATTCGTCAAAAATTAAGTTCTTTATTAGCTTTTACGCCAAATACTTCAGAATCATAACCCTACGACCACCCACGTATTCAAAGCTAACATACTCAGCAAATGCGATTTCATGGCGATCATTTTGGTACTAAACTTATGGCAATGCGAGCTGTGCTTGCGGAGTAATTACGATTTTTCGAAGGGCATGTCCAGATTAAGTGCATGTAAAATGACTGTGGCGACGTTCACTACCGCCGACGTGTCGCGCGACAGCCGCAGCGCGTCATTTTTCATGCACTTAATCTGGACATGCCCTCCGAAAAATCGTATTTACTCCGCAACCACAGCTCGCATTGCCATAAGTTTGGTACCAAAATGATCGCCATGAAATTTCATTTGCTGAATATGTTAGCTTTGAACACGTGGGTGGTCGTAGGGTTATGATTCTGAAGTATTTGGCGTAAAAGCTGATAAAGAACTTAATTTTTAACGAATTCTCTTTTAAACGACCGTGTCGCATCTTCTGGCCGGTTTTATATGCCCTTCGGAAGAAGCAGAATTTTCAGGAACACGACAGTGTGTTTAGTTTCTGTCTAGGGGGACTGGTTGTCTCGCAACAGCACATTTTATGCTCCTATGTCGGGCAAAAACACTAATGTCACAAATTGTAGTAATTTCGCTCTCACTCCGAAACAAGACTTCTCAGAGACCATGTTCCATTGGAAAAAATATTTGCTTTAACGAGCTCTACAATTTGTATATTCTATTATAAAACATGTCTGCAACACCCTGTATATATATATATATATATATATATATATATATATATATATATATATATATATAGAGAGAGAGAGAGAGAGAGAGGGAAAGAGGGATAGAAAAAGAGAGTTCGTAAAAACCAGAGCCAAATTGACTTAATAGCGCTGAGCGTTCAAATTGAATTCAATTCAAATGCACCTTTATTTAGTCAAAGGAGGGACATTATTTACATTTTACAAACCGTTACCTAATTACAAACAATAGTCAGTTTACTGTTACAGTTTTCAAGTTCTCAGTGCCCTCGCCATCCGCCACGAAAACATGTATTTACACGATCTGTCTTGGCAATTTGTTTCGACAAGATGCTGTTACCGCTTCTAAGATTGTTACACCGAATGATCCGAATGACCAAGTGATCTCTTTAAGTGGAACCAAGAGAGTGCATCAATGATATATTTTGATTTCAGCTTTTGTATGGCAAAAAATTGTTTAAGGGTCCATGAGAAATCCACACAATATTTTCATCCCCTCATTCAAACACCATTGTAGTCAACAATTGCACAAGGTGTGTTCCACGTGAGCCCTGTTAACACAATTGATTCTTGCTGGAAGCGCCCTATCAAATACGAAACAGAAATAGAACTAAGAAGATTTTTTATTTGGGGTTTCATCAATTCGTCTAGCTGGTACTACCTTAGAATAGGGACACTTTTGTCGTCACTAGTGGGCCACTCATTTTCCACTCGGAGGAGACCTCGGTTTGAGCTCATTGCAGCCGAATTTCGATTCCTTCAAATATCACTTAAGTAAATTCTAATGACTCTACTAGCAAAGCTTAGCTGCGCTGTAGGCCAGGTACCGGAAATCATATAAGCTGAACTTTATAAACTACTCTGGACTTTTTGAAATGTCTCATATGATAATTTAAATTGTATCAATTACAAGGTCGACGTTCCTATATCGTCCTTGATTTCGACCTTTTCGCCACTCGTGAGGCGGCGCCCCAGGCCCATCGTTTCAATACAGAAAAACTTCTGGTAAGAGGTTGGCCTTTGTTTCCGTCGAGCCGTGAAATGTGTCCCAACGTCGTTATTCCGCTCAGTTCACTCGTTAAAACACGCATCTGGCTAGTGGTTGTATGATTTCTTCGCGGTGTAGCTGTATCAAATGTGAGAATCTCGTGTTTCAAAGTAATCCGAGACCCGAAATGTCGATGGAAGCCTCCGCTGTTACTCTATGAGCGTGTATTACTGTAGTCTGTACACGATTGGTATAAATGAGTGTTATGTGGCATAAATAAGTGTTATGTACAACAAAGGATTTTTTGTAAGTGGCTATACCTTGTTTTCGCGAACTGTATGTATAGACGCCCACAACAATATATATATATATATATATATGAGACGCCAGATACCGTGCAATTGTCTCAATCAATCCGTTCGTCCAACAGGTTGTTAGGCCTGGCTTACTTCCTATCTGGTCATTCTGCTTTGATGGTATTTTCTAAGTTTTCTTTTCGACTTCATACTTGAGCGTGTAGACTAGAACTCAGGGGGGGGGGGGGGGCAAAGAAATCGGCAGGCGGCCAGAATTGATCCGCCGACCGCAGACATCATCATCCTCCTCATCATCTGACCAGGTCAGTCCTTCGTTAAGCGGTGCAGCGATTACGCAGCCGCCTTTGCTCACCGGGTGATGCCGGGGTGGGTCGGTCACAACCACAGCTCAGATCCATCAGATATCTTTGCTCTCTCTTATACTCTTTTCCTCTAGTCCTCCTTGCCTTGGGGGGTACGTCGGGCTCGGGACTCGCTTGCGAGTTGGGCCGTTGAGGTTGATCGTCGCAAAGGAAAAGCCAGGAAATACGCAGATGCTTGGCCGGCGGGCGGCGGGGGGGGGGGGGGGGGGGATATATATAAAGGGGCTAGAGAAATCGACAGTGAGCAACGGAGCGCTAAAGAGAAGACTAATGGGAATTAGGGGGGCGTTGGAGTGGTGATCCTAATGAAACATTCGTTCGTAGGTCAGTGGCCCTTGTGCAGTCCTGCCGTGCACAGGACCGAGTCGAGTGTATGTGGTCTGCATGTGGCAGTTTCTGTTATACGCGCGCGGTTTTCCGCTATCTGGTCTATCGGTAATCGACCGACGAACTCGGCGCAACGACGAGCGAGCGACGATTGAAAGTGCTTGCAATTTCGTTGCCTTTTTCCAAACGCAATGTTTTTCGTGCCGCCGCACCGCACAGTACCCCCATTCGGAAACAAGATAGTACAGTATAGTACCTTTTTATTAAATGTATAGTACCTGTCTATGGTGGGTGAAATATACGAGTATGCTAGCAGTTGTTTCTGTACAAGCGAGATTTAGCTCTAAGTTGTTTATTTTTCGTAGCTACATTATTTTGGTTGTGCAATTTTATCACGTGATAAACCTTTAGATTCGTAAAGTACACCTACAACGACTAACTGACATTCATTAAGGGTGTAGATAATCCGAATTCAGATATAACATCGGGGTTAAAAGTCTTTGCGATGTTATTCGTTTGTATTCTAGTGTGTGTGTGAGTGAATGCAATTTGTTTCGAAGTGTTTTTTTCGCGTACCTACTTAATCAATCTAATTAGTGGCACGTGTAGCCTAACAAGCAGTAGAGGTCTCCAAAGCTGTGCTCTATTACGCTTTTACTATTACAAAGCTGTGCTCTATTACGCTTTTACTTTTACAAAGCTGTGCTCTATTACGCGTTCACTATTACAAAGCTGTGCTCTATTACGCTTTCACTATTACAAAGCTGTGCTCAATACAATGTCAGTTCTGGACCGCCTCGGTTGACAAACGAATTTGAAAAGTCTGCTCTGTGTTTTGCTCAATCTACTGGCTTTAAGCAAAATCTGCTCTGTTCTGCTGAATGTTTGGCGACCTGAGAGCTGACTCTAATCATTGGTTCTGTCCGTATGCATTCTTACACATGCCATGTTTGCGGCGAGTTTTACGCCATAACGCCACATTGATGATTATAATTTATTAATTTACCCGGTTAGGTAAACTGTTATATATATATATATATATATATATATATATATATATATATACAATAGACACAACTAGTGTTTTTTCGCATCACTGGACTTCTGTTGTCTTTTGTCGCTAGTTCGTCTACGGACTGAACTGCTTGACATGCTGTAGCCTGGTTGCTGCCGCTGTCACACTTGCGTAAACACCTCGCGCACCTAGACACACTTTCGAGAATTGGTCTATGGTGCGCGAGAGAGAAGAATTGGTCCATGCTGCGCAACACACGATAAAACCCGTAGGCTGCAAACGTCTTTGTTACATGTCGACCCCCTTGTGTCCGTAACCTGCTCACCAGGTCGTACTTTACATCGCTACCGCAGTGTGTGTATAATATTCTTATGTTGAACCAGCTTGATTATAACAGTGGTCTGCCGGTGTTTTTTTTCTCTCCGTTTTGTCAAGCATTCTGCGCAAGTGTAATCATCTCTGTCCACTACATGACCGGCGGACCTACCTCCTTGAAACTTCGCAATGGTCATCAGTAGCCAGAAAGCAGACGCCAGCGTCCTCTAACGTCTCCGCTTCTGCTTTCCTGATGACCTTTTGAGCGCGCACATAAAGCGTAGCCCCCAAAGCAACAGCCACAGTTACCCTGTTTTTCGTGGCAGAATCGGTGAGGTAGACATCACGGTCAGTCTGCAGCCACACCAGACAGTAGGCAGTCTTTCACGTCGCCTTTTCTTGCACTGCCGTGTTTACTCAAGTCTCCTAGAATAGACAAAAACGTTCTTAGGCTCAGAGAGACTACCACTTAGAAGCTGACATGCCATCACCTAATGACCAGTAATCAGGGGAACCTTCACGGCAGACCATGGACGGGGTCCTCGCTGACGACGACGAGAGAAAAGACGATGTTTTTTAGCGCAACCTACTCAGGTAATTCTAAAGTTTCACATTATTCCCGTGTGCCAAAAATGGCTTTGCTTGCTTGCTTGCGCTGTGAGTACCTGCACTTTATTCGATTAGACTCAAGTGTGTTATAAAGAGTATAATACAAAAAATAATCAGTTTTTACTACGCATTTCTCATGGAGCTGTTGATACAACAGCTTATTTTGTTCTATTCTGGTTCATCAACCCACCTAGCAATTGCCAGCCAGACAATGTGAGTTTCGCTGACTCCGTCTATACAACTCCTGTTCCTAATCGGACCAAAATCGCAGTAGACATTTGTTAGATCAAGCGTTCCTTAAAGATGCGGCACCTTGCGACCTTTTCTGACGTGTCGTCTCTATCCCAGTTTGTATTGGCTGGATGTAAGAACTTATATCCAAAGCTGCAATATATGTAACAAAAAGCGTTACAAAGTGCCTTAATTCATGAATATAGCAAGCAACATCTACTGACGACCGCTGGTGTACTGTAACTACGTGAAATAATTTAAAAAAACCTGCACGTCGTGGATAATATCAAGTCAAGTCAAATACACTTCTATTCAAAAGTCATATCTCCCCTTTATCGCTTCCTCGAACGACTTGCATAGGCGGATTAAGTCGGGTGGAAACGGGGCCGGCCTAACTGTTGAGGCGATTTTCTCCTCCACTTTGATGCTGCCCTTCCTCCAGACCGGGATAGCCTCTGGCTCATTCCATGCCTTTTTCGGTGACGGTAGTCCTAAAAAAGCGGTCACGTTGCGAGCTTCAATACGGGCAACAGTACCTGCCGCTTTGTCATCGTATGTCGTGGTAGCCTTAATAGGCATTGGTTTCTCAGCCTTAGTAAGAGGCTGATATAAGATCGAACCTCTATCGCAGAGCACTTTAGGAGCATCGTTGGCTACCTCGCACCCTTTATGCAGCACCAGGATTGAATAAACCGTCAACTTGGCTCCTCCGGCATATTAATCCAGCCTCGAGGTAAAATCCGCTATCCCAGGAAGGAGTTCGTCCTTTTGAGGTCCAAGCAGTCATCCGGTCCTGGATGAAAGAAAACCCCACATTTAGTATCAATAGCTTCTTCACTCTTTTTCTTGGCCTCATGTATCATTTCTAGCCCTGTGTTGTGAAGCAAATTCATCACTGTAAACTGTTGAGTTTGAGAATACTGTCAGCTATCCTGAAAGCAAACCCGATCATTCTCGATGACGGCATTCAGGAATACCAGCCGTTCCTACAAACAACCGACAATCCCCAAGGCGATAATCTCAGCTGGCTCTTATTCTCAGTCTTACTTAGTCATCTTCCGGGCCTTATCAATGACCACTACCCCTGTGTCCGCACATCTCTCTATGCCGATGACCTTGTGGTATATATGGTAGAATGTTCATAAATCTAAAGAGTCTCTGAGGATGCTGGAAACATACAGCAAGCAAAATGATTTAACAATTAACTTATCGAAGACAAACGCTATGAAATTCAGATCCGGAGACCCCTGAAGAGATGTGATAGGGCGGTGCATCTGTAGAATTTGTCTCGGAGTTTACTTACCTGGGTGTCAAACTAACGCCAAGCGGCACATCTTTTGCGACCCACATATCTCAGCGAACTAATAGCAGCATCGTCGCCATGACCTCAATCTCGGCTCCACAGAAGCTCTCAATAAAAACAGCTCTAATACTGTTTAACCTAAAGATGGCCTCGGTGGCATTACATTAATTTGGGAACACCTATCCGCTCAGCCGCTTAGCGCTCTCGACACGGTGAAGGCAATGTTTCTTAAGAGAGTTTTGGGCCTCCCTAAAAACGCACAAAACAGGCTAACTTATAGTCTGTCGAGGAGCACGCCGTTCATCGAGGATCTGGTAAACCGCTTTCAACCTCCGACCACCGCGTCACTGCCAGAATTCCGTAGGCACTTCGAGAAGAAAATGAGAGAAGTGCCAGAAGCGTTCTACAAAACACCGGCAGTATTGGATAATACATGGATGGAACCGTTCTTCGAGCAACGACACGTTCTCACCCGCTACTCCGTCCATGGGTTCCACCACAAACTGTGCCATCGCACTGGGTTCCATAACCTTTCCGATGAGTGTTGCTGCACATTTTGCCAACAAGCCAATGCGCCTAGTAGGCGCGCATTGTGACTGTCACGTGTCCGTTTCGATGAGGCCAGGGCGAGACCACTTCAGAAGTGTGCCCCGAACAGAGGCAGCGTTTCCACGTTGTGTATTTAGATATGTGTGTAGATATACTTAGGTGTGTTCGAAATGAGGTCATGTTTGACGTAGTGGTCGTCACGAGGCTCGGGTATCCGTCGGCGCTGTAACCGACCATCTCCGTCTAGTAATCACTAGATCTGTCCAATGCCTATGCTCGTTATAGTGCGATGACAAGGCGGATAGATATGCGTGCCGCGCATAATTGAGTGGTTTGTGGTATGCTTATATATAAGCAGTAGAACAGCTCTACTATTTAAGCAGTTAAATTTTTGATGCTGCTTATTGGAAGCAGCAACCCGACCGTCAAAAGCACTCGCATCCAAAATGTAGATAGCTAATCTAACGCATCAAACACTGGAGGGTGGCAGCTTGAGCTAGTTTGAAAGCTATGTCGCGCGCAAAAAAAGCGATTACCGTTTTTCTAATAAGCGACGTTCTGTTTGCAATGTGTTTATGCAATATGGCTAGCGTTCACTTTTACAAATGTCCCATGTCGCCGACCTATTTGTAGTTTGGTCTTAATTGTATGTCTCAAACGTGGCGGCACACGACGCGTTTGAAATCGAGAGTGCACATTAGAATGATAGCAGTCGTGATATGACAAGTTTATTTGAAAACCAACGAAAATGTTTCGCACTTTACTTCGTTTTTTCCCCGTTTCTTTAATTTTACTTTCTTTTTCTTTGCTAAATTATGGTTGTGTCTTCAATAACCACACGGGCTATTCGACTATTATGTTTTTACGGCAGAATCGCGCATTTGTGCCGTCTCTCTTTCAGTCGGTGGTAGGTCTTCAAATGCATTTTTTTACCTGAATAGACATCTCTGATGAGCCCCAACCCGCGCTGTCACAATTTCACTCTCCTTCTTTGTCTCTTTCCCCTTCCGCCTTCAGAATCCGATATTTAGCTTCCTAGGCATAATTTTAGACCTTCTCCGAATTTCTGGCGGTTTGGCCGAACTGATAATAACACTTAAGACGCGAAATGCAGTAATTTTTGTGGCTGCCTCTTGCGCTCTCTTTCCCCTCCACCCTCAAGATGCGAGAGTAAGCTATCTATTAAACTTTTCGTGCTGACCCTCAATCAAGGTTTAACGTTCACGGAACTGCTTTTCACATTGATTTACAGACGGACCCCTTTAAATACAAATATGCAACGGTGGGGAATCCGCGCACCTTTGTGTCTCCTCTGGTCGCAAGGCGCAGACGAATGCACCACGCCGCCGAGCTCGACAGATTAAGCTATCTGGGCACCCTTTCGGGACTATCCGCACCTTCACGACTTCTTGAAGACTTGGCCGATCTTATATTGGCGCTTACTGCGCTTAATTCACGATCTTTAATGATTATTTTTATAGCTTTCACAGGTTCTCGAGTTTTTTGTTTACATTTGTTTATTTACAAATCAAAATCACGCAAATGTATCACTTTCTCACGTTAAAAAACGCTATTCATCTGCACATAAATGTTTATTGAGTTAGGGTGGTGGGTTGATTACGTACTAGCAGCCCCGAAATGCCCACAAAAAATCCTAAAACCTAAGGTAACAACAATTCTAGTTCCAGCTCTTTTAAAAAGGCCCCACCGCTAGCCCACCTGCTCAATGAAAGTGTTTACGCGTAACATAGGAGTAGGCATTTGACGCCTCGAGCCACTTCCCCATAAAGGTGGTTACGTTTCGAGAGCATTAAGTTAGATTTGAGCGGTTTGAGACTAACTGAAAGTCATTAAGACTGCAGAGAGATTCAATCAGTCTAGCGCTTACAGTAACGGCCGCCAATAGCCCCACATGACCTTTCGCTGCACGAACGAAGTAGTATTACGATGAAACTTTTCGTCCGTGATTACCGTGGTGTTGAAAAATCGTGGCAGAGAAATGCGAACTGTTGGCGGGCTGGTGAGCCACTTTGCGCTGTCGACACAAACATACTGTACGACCTGTGCTGCATTTTGCTCGGTGAAAGTGGCAAACTTTCTGTTAGTTCATCTAAACAGTTCAGGTACTGGCGCCCAACTCTAGGAGGCTGCCATATTCACCACCTGCTGTTACAACGGCGTCCTGGATGTCAATCTCTACCCAACAGAGTTCTACGAACGCGACAGCCGACGTCATAAATAATCTACACGTGTGTTCTACGGGAGTGGCGTAATGTTTACTCTAAACAGAATACTTCATGCACGCTTATATATATATATATATATATATATATATATGTCGGACATGGACACGATCTCTGACCTGGCTTTTTTCTTTTGTATCTTTTCTATGTCATATTACAGCGCATCCTATTGACTGAAGCTACTGACGTTAACAGGCCGGAACAAGAAGTCTGTTCAAGAATGCCTTTAAAAGCACTATCTATGTATGCACATTTGTGAACATCAGTGCGTTATCATTTGTTGGTGCTCTAAAAGTAGTCGCGTTATGAAGGCGCAAACGCTTGTCGTCTGAGGTCAGCTACTAGGTTTCGTCTGAATAAAGGAACTCTTGCGTTTTTGAACCAAAAGCGATTTAGTATAATAGCATAATAGTTAATAAGGTTATGCTGTGCAACGTTACCAAACTTAATGCGATTATATATCTCACAGTCGCATAACTGACACCCTTAGCATTCATCTCGCGAACTTGCCCCTTTGGCAGGTTGTGTCCTACTGTGTTTGAGGTGCCAAATAATTTTGTCAAGCCCTTCAAAGAAGTCATTAGTGGAAGCATGTGCAGCCTAATGCGACATGTATTCTCTCTGTAGATTATTGCGTATATTTGCTCCGCAAGGTTTACCCTTTTGGCGGTATGCTAAGTACGTATTTTAGGCCTTTAATTAGGAATAGTGCATCTGGTATCAGGCGCATTTTACACGCTTTCTTTTGTATGGTATTTTATTAAATATGTACAGATGGTGTATGTATTCGAGTGTATCTGCAAATACTCAACGAACTATGTCGTGCGTTAGACAGTCATTTGACTTTAGTGAAACATTTATTAAAAAACAGTACCGTTAATATCTGAAGGATGGCCCTTACTAAGATGCGTTTGATTGTAAATACCAAAATGCCGCATTCTATGCAATCTTAAGTAAACTGTTGTCTATGAAGTGACTGGTTATCCGAAGTCTGCTTTTGGAAAAACAGCGGTTTCAACGAGGCTTCACGATTACGTCTATTGCACACAGCATTGCGCACAGAAGTGATCGTAAGCTTCGTTAGAAAGGATAGTAAGAATTCGTCAACCGAATCGTACCTGACTAAAAGTTACACATGGTCGGCTGTATAGTGCCTATTTTACCATACTCAAGAGAAAATGTGAGGTGGCAATTGTATGATTCTTAAACTATTGCGATTGTGCTAATTCGTCAATAGTCGGTGACCAATATCCGGGCTGGTAACCGAATTACTTCAACATTCAAGACTTTGCAACGACTGTGAAGGGCTCGGGCGCCAATAAATGATAGAGCAATGATCAGTCAAAAATAAAATCGACCGTCGGTTAGAAAAGGTTGGCCAGCTCTGCCAAAGAAAGTAGGTTGGCAGGCTTGCACTGGCTTGCAAACGGCTTCTTGGATATCTGGTCATTTTTGCCGTGAGCGTCGCCCGGGATCACACATGCCGGTACCGTGCGGCGCGTTACTGAACGACAGGTGTGGCTCACATGTATGTATTTCAGCTTCTACATCTGCTGGCTTGCCAAAAACCCCAAATTGTGGAGGCCGGCGATGCTGCAATGAACATGGCTGCGTTATTTTGACAGGTTATTTTAGTGATTGTACTCGTCAACGTAGAGGAGCAGACGATAAGTCTCCGATATATGATAAAATATCATATATCGGAGAGGGCAAGGACCGTAAATATCGCAGTATTGCTGGCCATAAGTTCCGGTTTGAAGAATTAGAGCCCTGTTAAACCCTCTCGCACCAAGGGATGCTTATTTTGAATAACTGCATTGGGATTTGTTCCCGTACTAAACAAATCAACTGGCAGTAACACCTTAGCGGTACCTTCAGTATGCTAAAACTTATTTGTTTTAGTCTGGCTAAAATCATCTGTACTATTTTGCACACTCGACGAGGCTTTCTTATGTACGTCAGATTGCGGTAAAATGGTTCGATTTGAAATATAACATGCTATGCCGTTGCTTCGTCATCTATGATGCAATGCAATAGTTATGCAAACACAAGGGATAGGGGCGATTAAAGGCGTCCAGAGAAGATTCCTAAAAAGACTCTGTAGAATATGTGATTTTGAGCCAAAGCCTGTAAACCTTCCATCGCTGTCAACTTCATTTAAAGACAACAACGCGCAAGCACTATCACAATAGTATTAGAGTGCTGATTTTATTAACCACATATTCCATGTGACCGTGAACAATCATAGAAGCCAAATAATGATTTTAACAAAATGTATATATATATGTATATACACACATATATATATATATATATATATATATATATATATATATATATTTTACTTTTCCTGGTATGCGTCAGTAACGTTATACTGTAAGTATCTGCAATCGATTAGAAGGGTGCATTCGTTGCTGTACAAGTGAACGATATTTTAAAGGGTCATAGTTACCGTTGTTGTTGTTGTTTTTATTGTTGCTGTTATTGCTATTGTGGCTCTTACTACTGCTGCTGCTGCTGGTGGCATCCTGTCTAACTGTCTCGCGTTGCTGCTGCTGGCATTTTGTCTTGCAGCTGTTTGTTGTAAACTTTCCAGCTCACCTATCGCAAAAGGGTCGTCGCGAAAAATTCGACCTGCTTTGCACAACCTTCTCCTCCTTCTCCTCGGTGCTACTTCTACTCCTGGCTGTCGTTTGGCCCACTCGGTTCTCCTCTCTCTCTCTCTCTCTCGCTCTCTGTCTTGAGCAAGCGCTCAGCGTGGCGGATGTGACCTCGGGTAAATAGGCGGCGGCAGCAGCAGCAGCTTTCGATCGTCCCCTCGCGCCGTTCAGAGACAGGTGAACGCGGTGCTGTAAAACGCAATGATCCGTGCTTACAGAACGGCCATAGGAACAAGCAGACAAAGTCAGAGAGATAGAGAGAGAGAGAGAGAGAGAGAGCGCGCGAAAGACAAGGATTAAGAGCCAAAGGAAAAGGGAGAAAGGTAACGGTAGTCAGGCAGGCTGGCTGGACGAGACGAACGCCGAGAGAAGCAGAGCAGATAGATAGCGCGTTTACTGCGCGACCGTTCACCTTTTGCGTGTGCTATCTTCGTTCGCTCTGTGCTGAGGTCGTCTGAGACCGGTGCCGCCTTGTAGGCGAGCCTGTGTCAAGCCCCCCAAGCCCCCGGCTTCGTTCAAACCCTCGTCGAAGGCTCGACGGCTGTCTGCCTACTTACTAGGGGCTACTACTACACGCATTGCTACTACACGCATTGCTACGGCCCCGTGGCTTACGCGATCCACAGCGTCACTCTGTCGGACGGGCTATCCCGTTATACGGCTGGATGCTGGACGATGCGTAACCTAGAGTGGGGGGGGGGGGGGGGTACATAAAAGCTCTCTGAGAAGACGAAGTTCCAACACTTCTTTTCTGCCATAGCCCTGCCTGCCTTGCGAACCGCCCGACCGACCGACCGCCCGCCCGCCGTGAGGGTAGAAAAGGCAGATTTGAATGCAACTTTTCTCCTGTCGCTGCATCCTGACTTGAGGCGTGGCGCTGCCAGTTGTAGCGCTGCACGGCGAGCGTTTTATTTTTGATGATCTTGACGCGTTCGGCGGATTGTGCGTCGCAGCGCCGTACGTAAAGGAACAGTTGACATCATATAGGAACGCTTCTGGTGAATGTACGCGTTTTACAATACACTTGCAATGTTGTACGCGAATAATTGTACATTGCAAACATTGCATGTTTTCATAGTCCGGCATTTTACGTTAGCCTTTTTTGTGCAGATAATCGATGATACTCGAGACGTACTCGAGGAGACTAGCTAAGTGACAAGGTATAGAGGAACATACCCAAGCCAGGTAGAATAGGTGCTTTCTCATCATACGCAACTTGTAGGCGAACAGGAGCCGGGCTAGATCTATACAGCGTTGTCGTAGAGCAGGTCTTGCATAACCCAGGCCCAACGAATGATAGTCTAGTAAAGATTCGCAACCGAAAAACACAATAATGTGGTAAAATGACTAAACATTTGAGTTCTCGTTGAAACTCTACTCACGACATGAAAAACAATTCTTTTCGCTTGGCATATATGTTTTAGTTTACTAGATCATTCATGTTAGCTAGTGTGCCGTCAGAATATCACTAAAACGACACAAACGTTTCTCCGGAGCAGTCCTTCGGGAATGAGCCTGAATGCTCGAATAGATTATACCGCCTGACTGTAAGTCCTAATGTTTGTCTGCAACGTAGCTGTTCCGGTTGACGACCTTGAAAGGTGCAGTGCTGAATAATTGACTAGGTACGCTATCCAATCGCCTACGCGTTCGTTCGTCCGTTCTGCTTCAGCCTTGTGCGCCATAAAGAAATCCGTTGCGAGACGAACCTCAACTTCGCCAACTCCGCCATTTTCATCTTACTGCGATGGCTAGAAGCCATCGCACAAGGACATACGCAGGTCGCATTAGGACAACGACGACTACTCCAGCCTGTCACAGCTCATAAACAAAAACACTAACAACCACGGGCTATATGTATATATTATATATATATATATATATTATATATATATATATATATATATATACAGAGACGTATGCATACATAAATCTATAAATAAATATATGTATGTATAATTATATATATGATCAGCGGCACTGCCTCTGCACACCGCGAGAGACAAAAGCTGTCTCAGATATTCCTCTCGCACTGATCCCTCCGCCTCTACATCCATTCTTATAGCCAGATTCCAAGTGAATCTTGCTGCCCCAATTGCTGATGGATCCTAGTGTATCCTTAGCTACCTGTACGAAATGAGCCTATTCTCGGACTATGCAGTAACTGCGTCTCTTTTCCTGCTCGGCGTGCCCCGGTGCACATCTAGTGCTGATCAAAGCTATGACTGAGATGCAGGTCACTATAGCACCCGAGCTAAGCACTTGCCGTAAGACCATAAAGGTATGGTCACGCCATTTGGTCTCTTGTCGTGGTAAGGTTCAAGCCTGGCATTTAATCTGTATAACTTCGCTATGTTAGCACTTTGGAGTGGACAATTGTCTCCGCGCGAACGTATGATCGCGAATTCTCTAGCTCAAGGTTAGCCCAGTTCAACCATGTGCCCCGAACAGACGCTGCATTTCCTTGTTGAATGTCGAGCGACAGCCTCTGATGCACGAATTCGGATGCTCTCGAGTCTCCCGTCCAAAGATTAAGGCTTCTACCTACGCGCTGAATCAGCTTGAGCGTAAGGGGGCCGGCATCTGCCATAGTCGTAACGCCATCGAACAAAATTCTTGCGGATAATCAACGCAGAAGTATTTTCTGCATTTGTTAGCCTCAGCTAACCTGGAAGCATGACCTGTTCGGTCCGCATCTGCACCGACCATCGAAGGGTCTAATAAGTCGGCTACATTGCAGTCCCAAACGAGCATGCGGCCACGCTCAAAAGGCGTTAAAGTCCGGCTGTCAGGTCTTTTTCCATCATCCTTCGATAAACCCGGGGGCTCTAGAACACACGGAGAAGCCCGCAGATCAAAGTGCGCGACTAAAGTGTCATTAAAAGCGGAGTGACCTGCTTCGTCGGCCTGCACTCAACGCGCATGATTGCCAAACTTGTTAAAATCTTTTTTCAAATGAATGGGGAGGATTCATAGTTAGAAGTGAGATATAAATGTACTAATTTCTGCTTATACCGATGTGACTAGGTCGGACATTGTTTTACACAAATGAACTAGGGGTGTGAAGTTGTTGAATCGAGAGAAGTCAGCAAATAAGTTAGTAAATCGAAATCCTGGATGTTTTTTGAGCTTTTACGTTTTGACATTATGATCATAACATAGACACACATACTCAAATAAATAAAAAAAAAGGAATATAAATGTATTAGGTACCGAATAGATGGTGGCACGATTCGTAGAAGAAACTAAGGTTATTCGGGGAACGTGTTGGAAGAAAAGCGCCTTCATACAGCTGGCATTTTCATTTGCTCTCTAAAACAAATCGTTTGTGTAACTTTTTGAATCACTCTAAAGCTGTTTAGTATTACAACAACTCCTCGAAGCGGCGTTCGCCAGCCATTGCACGGATTCTGTAATGGTTGCAACGATTTTGTTGCACGGGCTCAAATACGTCAGGCATCTCCCAAACAACTCGTCCCGTACCAACAAAGGCGGATATCTAACGACCAAATCCTGACGCTGAAAGAACTTAATAGTTTATTTATATATCGTTGGTCCATTTAAGGACTCAAAAGAGAGATATAATTATTATCTCGCTGTAGCAGTTTTATCGCATTGGCCACGGCGAGCATTCCCTGCCTGTCCGAATCGACCGTCCGGTAGGTGCTCCAGTCCGACCCGCGAACCAAAAATGGGCCAGCATACTACTTCAACCCTATAGTAGAAATTAGTCACCTCGCGATTCGGCATTACCTTCCAGCATGTACACTTCTTTCAGAAGGCTGAACCCAGCCCGGCGCCCACGGGGCAAAATCGATCCACCGCTGCGAGAGGCAGCAGCTGACCTCAGACAATCGACGCGTAGGCAGGTCTGCTTTACGTAGTGGTAACTCGCTTAGTAGTGGCTATTAAGCCCGTGCGACAGGGATCTGATTGGTACGGTAAATGAGCACCAATCAGTTGTATCGGAATTTGGTGGCGGTTCTGTATCCGTGTTAGTATCAGTTGTCAATATACATCAATCAAATAACTTGATAGATCGGGCAATCGCGGCCACCAATAGGTCCGCCCCGGCCCACTTCGTCGGTCCCCGAAGGTAATGTCTAGGTGAGCCCGTATTGCAGCGGCGTTGTGAGCTAGCGCTTCATTATGTTGACACCATATATTCGAGCGGATACTTTGTAGAGCGTCTACGAACAGTTCTGGCAAGGTCATGTTGAGAAACTAGTGCTATACCTATCTCTATTCCACCGTTTAGGAAGTAGATAAAGGCCTCTAAGGTGGGTAGTCACAACACCAGCCCAAACTATTACAGAGAAGCGGTCTTGGCGTGCATGCGAGCTAGTCATATGTGGGCTCCCGTGTGCCCACCAATGATAATTCTGTACACTAAATATGCCCTCTTAAATGATAACACGTTCACCCGTAAGAGCGTATGTGCCGGAACTCAACTTGGGTGTCGTTCTTCTGCAATAACCATTAACAGTATGGTGTCTTTTTTCATATTTTTTTATTTTTTCTTATTCAACACGTGCTTAGTAATCAGTAGGCCGGGAGGGCTGAACTCGCTTAAACCGATACGAATGAAGTTCTCGTCAATTCTTATCCTATGCATGGTATCACGACTCGCGCCAACACTGGCGCCTACTTGTCTAGTGCTTGCAAAAACGTGCTCGGATACTTCCAGATTGCTGAGCTCCTTCATATTTGGCGTGCTCGTTTTTCGATCGGCGTCATATCGATAGAACGTCGTATCCCGTTTCGCCTTACTGGTGACAAATACTCTCGAACATGCGACCATCAAACATGCGTCTATCTCGGAAACAATCTGCGTAACTCCGCGTTTCATCAAAGATGCAAGGCATGTCATTTTTCTCCGCATTTGTGAACGGTCTATCACGATGCACACAGTAGAAGAGCCTGCAGCTTTGAATAGAACGCTCAGCGAAGGTACACGCAGGTTCGATTTCTTAGCAGATCATTTGGCGCCGATTCGGAATAGCGCAAATTTTCAAAACTTTGCAGCCGTTACAGAGTATGTATAGTGGTAGGCGAACACTTATTCGGCGGAGCAGTTCAGCTATCGGTAAACAGTTGCAAGTGATTCTAATAGTAGCACGAGTGATTTGCTTGATAAAAACGATTCAAAATGTTAGCTGTATGTATGCGTCTCTTCCAACATGTCCAACGAAAAATATTAATTACGTTGCAGCCGCGAATCGCACCACCATCTATTGATACTATTCGAGAACAAATATCTCCAAAAATAAGACTTGCTCTGAGTGTGTGTGAGTGTGTCTCTGTGAACGTTATGGCAACATTTTATTGGTTCATTTACTTAGAAAATGTCCTGGAAATACGTTGTAAAAATTTGATTTCGAATTCATGTGGACGTCGGATGTTGTACAAAAAAAATCGTTTCGGGGCTGACTCTCTGCCAAGATTTAACGTCCATTGGGACTGCTTTTTGAATTGCTTCATAGACGGATCCCCCAAAATACAAATGTGCAACGGTGGGTCTCGAACCCGCGCACCCATGTGTCTCCTCCGGTCGCGAGGCGCAAACGCATGCTGATCTGCGATTATGACCCAGGTTCATGCGAGCTTCGGATCATATAGGCAAAGACTCCCCCTAAACCGCTCGGTACATACTATGAACAATTTACCTATGAACGATTCCATATACAAAGCGACTAGTATTTCACCATATCTCAATTTCCGTGTCCTCTCGCACGCTATGCTTGTACACCTTCTTGACCTGCCAGATCTGTTCGCGGTTGCCTAGCTTAGTAGGCAACGCTCGTTAACGACGATCGGAAGGGTAGTCGAAGCAAAGCTCAATTGAAGTTCAATGCTGCGTCGCGTTGACAAATCAGCAGATCTATGGATCCGACCCCAGAGCCGCTGCGTCTGGGTCGCTGCGTCAGCGGCATGGAGAGTAGCTAGGAAGATCATTGTTTTGGCCAGCTGAGGGTGCGACAGAAGCAATATTACAAACGAAATTCCTGGCATAGCTTCTCAATGGTAGAACCGCGGCTCTAACACCGCCCCGCAGGGGCACGAACAACCAATCTCGATGGCAGTCGAAATGCCAAAGACGCTGCCCGCTAAACCTGGGCTCCCCTGGGCTAGGCTCGCGGATGTTCCGGCACCTTCTAGCTTTTACTCTCGGCATCTCATCGCGCCCTCATGTTTCCGCCTTCCAACCTTGCCGAAGCCACCAGCACACCAGTTAGCACTGTATCAAAACTGACCCGCTAGCCACGAATCGTCTGTCTCTCGCTTCATCGTCGTGAAGTCGCCGTCTGAAGCTGGCTGTACGTGCATCGCGTGCGCTGGTCACAGTTATCAACACCCGTTCTCAACATATTTCTCTGGCATTGGATAATGTGCGCCGGTCGCCGACCGACATAAGTATAGCGACGTCAAAATGATCGAGATTCGATACAGCGAAGCAAATGCGGTGCCTACGCGCATAGACGTATAATCATAAGCAGCCATTTTCGTTTTCTTGCGCAGATATGACAATTATCTAATAAAAATACTGCATATATATATTTTTTTTGTCTTCTTTTTCTTTTTTCCTTCCCAAACCCTTGTACCACTTTTCATAACGAGAACTTAAGCATGTGAGTGTGTGCAGTTCCGTAAATAAACCATGATTGAATTGATATATATATATATATATATATATGAGGTGGGTCCAAATGCAGAGATACGAAACGTTGTAGCAGCCAAACTGGTTAAAATTTCTGACCGCAAAAGGTGTTCAACCGGCCCATATGCATCGCCCAGATTCATGCAAATCTGACATCAGGCCAGGCAAATCCTGTAATCACGGCCGAACTCATCGGCAAGGTAAACGACCTGGTGAGAAGTCGGTATCGGCGTGTCACAATGCGAACGTTTACAAATGCTAAGACATTTTGCAATGGAAACGTCATGTTGTCGTCCTCGACGCGCGCTGCCGCGTCAATCAGACGGGACACAAAACTGCCTGCTTTTGTTCTCCGTCATGCGCACGCTGGACGCTCCATTCGCGTCGCTAGATTTCTCACTACATTATCCCCTGCAGCATATTCAAATTCCCCCGGTTTGGTTGTTACGACGTTTCGTACTTTTTATTTGAACCCAACCTATATATATATATATATATATATATATATATATATATATATATATATATATATATAAGCTTTTGAACGCGTACATAGCTACAGAGATCACGCACGCACGTGCGTGTAGCAAAGCCGGCAGTTCTACTTCGATTTGCTTGGTATGCATTGCCATTATTCTGACGCGCTTTGAACGCACGCCTGGAAAACACCTGATTACAGCGCGCTTATGATGGATCTCTTCTTCCAGTCGTCGTTCACATGTCGAGTCTACTTCTGCTGGCCTTGCTGCGCATGGCGCGGGGAGAATGGGGTCAATTTTTTGCGCTTCACCAGTCGCTCTATTCTTACAGGTATTTGTGCGTCTTACTTTTCTCTTTTTTCTGCTAG
>QVRM01002795.1:0-30667 GCA_003439945.1 Dermanyssus gallinae
TTTTTTAATTTTTTTTTCAAATTTTAGAATTTATTTAAGTTCATTAGCTGTAGATATCATTTTTGACGCCGACTTGATTCGGCTACAACGGAAAGGGAAGTCCGTTGCCCGTAGGCAATGAACCAATTATCGACGCGGCGTTTCCGCGTTGTATTTCAACTGATATTCTTTGTAGCAAGAACTGCCATGCCCTTCTATCGCCGGTTGACGCGGCGACTCTGGATCCCAGCTCCGTTAGAAAGCTCTTTGTGATTTTTCCCATTGGGCCTAATGTCTCGAAGGCGATTGGTTGAACGATGAAGTTTTGCTCCAGTTCACGGTACTTTGCCAACTTGCGATCTTCAGCGAGGCGAGCGGCTGCTCCGACCTCTGGGCTGGTATGGCGAGCATAGGAAGCGGCCAACGTGCAAGACACGGTGACGTCATACACGAGGCAGCGACCTTCATTCCATGGAACTAGAGTCAGGCCGTCCGGACGCAGTTGGCTGTTGGCTGACAGACCGACCGGCTCTTTGACTGCAGGTATGTGGGCTGATTGCATTGCCCGGTGTATTACGTCGATCAGCGCCGAATGCCTTGAAAACCTACCGGCGCTCCTTTTGCAAGCCAGAGCATGCTCACCCGTAGAAGACACCGGTAGGTCACATCTAGCACAGTTATGTGCGAAGCAGACTGATTCCCCCAAACGCAGGCCGGAGACGATGCGGAGTGTGGTATTGTCCAGCATCGTCCCCAGCTGCGGTGAGGGTATGGCCTGAAGCCATTTTCCGCTCATCGGATCGATCACGGCTCTAAGCCGCGCCTGCTCTTTAACGTTGTTCGCCTGGACCATTAACCGCTCTTGGATCGACTTCACTACTTGCAAGTCCAGGGCCGATTGTGAAATGCGCTCCGGCAGTGGACCCCATTTTTCTGCATAGAAGCGGCAGGCTTGTTCCGATTGGGCGATGAAACTTGTGTAGGCATCCGGCGGTGCGATCCCTGACACCAAAGTCTCGGTGTCCTTTAGGGACCCGAGGTAGGCAGAAATGGCAATCTGCGAAGCCATGCGAATCCCCATTCCCCCTGCGGACGTTGGGAGCGAAGCTTGTAACCACGAGGTTTGCCTAAGCTGAACGTTTAGTATACCCTGAAGGGTACTTCGCAAGGTTTCGTCAAACGATTGAAGCAGGTCCGGTTCGGCATACGCTCGTGAGCACCGCAAGAGGTACATCAGCCTCGGAGTTGACAAACTTACGCGAAGCAGGAAAAGGGCTGGATGAGCGTCCAAGAGTCGCAGTCGAGAACACCAGCGAACAAGGTCAGAGCCTTTTTGGTTAAAGATACGCCAATAGAGTCGTCGAGAATTGGCGCCCCTAGAAGCTCGAGTTCGTGGTCAGCAATCAACCTGGCAGCTGGTAGAAGATTGCGCACCATTTGAAGCATGGAGCCGAGACGAGGGGCTCTTTGAAAGGGAAAGAAAATTTCGCATTTAGAGTCGTTCAACTTGAGTCCTGAAACCGCCTCGAACTCTATAACCTGGGCAATGTCTCTCTGCACCGCCGAGGCGTCACCCGCGAGAGTTCCGTCGTCCAGAAACCAAGGTCGAAGTTCGGAAGAAAGGCGTACTTGAAGTTCATGAATAGCAATGCAAAATAAAGCGGGGCCACAGGGGTCGCCCTGTTGAACACCGGAGCATGACTCGATAAATTCTCCCTGCCAAATTAGCTTGCTCGGAAGCCTGTACATCTGGTATACAAGCGGGTAAAGTCGAGGAAGGTGAGTGCGCACAGCCTTAAGCAGGTGGTCCCGCCTGAGCATGTTAAAGGCGTTTTTGAAGTCCAGCTTGACGAGCACCTTGTTTGGAGCACTCCTGTTGTGGTCAACGAATGCCCGAGTTGCATGGACGGCCGCTTCTGCACCCCCCGTATCCCGCAGCCGAGCTGATGAGGAGAGACCATCGCGACGATGTCTGGCATGCTCTTCCTGATTATGATTTTTCCGACTAAGCGGCGCAAAGTCAGACCGACGGCAATGGGTCTAATGCCACCATCTTTCTTGCGCAACGCAATAAGTGAGGCGCCGTAGAAAACAGGTAGCGCGAAATCAGGCAACTTGCCATTAATAGCAAGATTGACAAAGCGTACTAGGCTTAGAAGAAGTCGGTTCTCCTCGCCGTCTCTGCCAATAAGGTCCTTCAAGTGGCGCGGTCGAAGGCCATCAGGGCCGCCGCCTGAGCTGTTAGGAAAGCTCCGGATGGCGTTGAAGACGTCCGTCGCAGACACGGTGATCTCATGGGCCTCTCCGGCAGATGCGGGAGGCGGGGAAAAGGATAAGTCAGGTGGACTTGGCGGATGTTTGTCCAGGAGAGCCAGCCTTGTTTCGGCAGAGAGCGGCGCTACTGAGTCGGTTGATAAAAAGGACCCTTGCTGCGGAGGAAACATCGCCGAGAGCGAGTTTTCCCTGCACAACTCGAACCATCCCAGAGTTGTTGTGCGACGAAAATTCTTGCCGACTAAGTAATGTTGAAGCATATGGGTTAGTTTCGGAACCATTTCCCGCCCGGAATCGGTTAAGATTCTCGCGTAGTACCGATGTGAGGGTGCGGCCGCGTTCCTTCTGGGATGGTATGCAAAATACTGCAGTTGGGAATTGCAGTAGTCTTTTATAAGAATCTCTGCTTGCCGTTGAGCAGACCTCATTGATCAGAGTTGCAAGCTCCAGAGACATTTGGTCACGAATACCCCGGGGTACACAGGAAATCATCTTAGATGCGCTCTTTATTTTAGACGTCATGAGGATAACGTCATGCAGTGACGACTGAGCCGGTGTGCTTGCAGTCGAACTTGCCTGGGGTACGTCTCTTGTAGGAAGATTCGGACCGTTGCTTGCGCGACCGCTGACAGTGGGAACGGCCCATCTGCGGATGTCTTGTTGTGACGTCATTGTGAGGCCGCAGGAGACTCCAGTGCGTTGTCGCCCGCGACAACAGGGTAGGTCGCTGTTAACGCGGGATCAGTTTCGGGTGCGCGCAAGCAAGTCAAACTTGAAGCGACAGCAGACAGCAGAGCGTCTTTAAGCTGATCGCGCAGGCCAGCGGTGAGGTTGTTTGGGGATCCGATAGCGGGCCCAACGGAAGTGACTTGTGTAGGCGCGCCAGGGAGAATGCACGAGAATGCCTTCTCGATAGCGCTACTTATGTATGTTACAATGGTTTCGATAATGGTCGGTATGATCTTTTCAGTAATCGCGAGCATTATCCTGTCAAGACAGTCACCTTGCGGTGGAGCGATAGCATTCGGTGAAAGCTCCTTAACATCCCCTCCTGTTTTTTTGGAGCTGCTTTACGGGTCGTGAAGGAGCCTTAGCCCCGTTTTGGACAACTGCAGAGAAAGACCGTTTGGGTAGCGAGGCCGATGGCTGGACCTTAATACCGTTTTGGACAACCGCAGAAAAAGACCGTTTAGAAAAAGATGCCGACGGCTGTATGTCGTTCACGGGTGAGCAGATTTTCACAGTGGGAGCGGACGCGTTTTGTTGAATGCGTAGTGGGGCTGACTTCCTAAGCTGTTCCATCCGGTGGAGGCGATGAGGGCACGATCCCCAAGTAGACTCATGAGCCCCCTTACAGAGACAGCACTTTGGGGGTTGAGTACAGTCTTTGCGGCGGTGATTCGTAGAGCCGCAACGGCGGCAACGTGGGGACGTCCACGGGCATTTCGGCCTGATGTGGTCTAGGCTGAAACACCTGTAGCAATGGTGGGGCTCTCTGTAGAGCACCACGCCGTGAGTTTTCAATCCGAGACGAACCTCGGCAGGAAATTCGATGCCCGTAAAGGTGAGAATAACGCTGTCCGTCGGCATTACAATGCCAGTCCTGGCGCTTTTCGACCGCACCCGGATGGCCTCGGTCACACCCAGAGACTGCAGCTCGTTGGCAATTAAATCCTCACTGAGTGACGGATGAACGCCACAAATTTTGCCTTTAACAGTAGATCTTTGGCCACTCGTTCGTGATTGAACAGGAATACCTGCGAGGTGAGTTAGACTCAGCAAAGTAGCCCTGTCTACCATATCGGAAGCCACAATAATGAGTTCACCGCTGCGAGCAAAGCAGGGCTCATCGATTTCACCTTTTATGTGCTGGGCTATATCAATGCACACTTTTGTAAAATTTTTCTCGAGTAGCTTGTCGTCAGCTGAGAAGAGAACTGCTTCAGTGCGCTCTTTAGTTACAATATTAGGAGCAGTCGTCTTTGGAACCGGTTTACCGCCAGCACCGACCTCAGTCCAACCCTCATTATCGCCATCAATCAGAGCACCATCATCATCATCATCTCCTGCCACATGAATATCATCAAGTGGAACGGATTCTCCCCCGCTGCCAGATGACACTGTCTGCCCCGAGACGATCGCGCTGCTTTCGTCTCTAGATTCGCAGACGATGGTAGCAACATCCCCCGTTGTCTGGCCGATAACCGTGCTACAACCAGCATCATAACTGGCGCCGGTTGTTGCAGCACCTGACGTTGACAGCATAGTGGCAGTGCCGACGTCTCTCGCCTCTTTCGACGATTGCTGCTGCTGCTGGGGAGGGCTGGTCGCCTGCCGTTTCTTCTTCTTTGTGCTGCATCCCTTTCCACTTGTTGACGGAGAGCCGGCAGCGGCGGCGGCGATCTCTGCAGTTACGGCCGTTTCGCCGCCAACATTTCGAACACAGCTGACTGGCGGATCGTCGTTGTTGTTGACGTCTGCCGGTGGCGTTGTTGTTGTCGTCGTCGTACCTGCTATGGGTTTCCCAGATGGTGGGTCGCCCTTAGGCGAGTGTTCAACGGCCATGACGGGTCAATTCACAGCACAAAAGATGCACAAAACGAAGAAGTTGAACTGCACCAATTCTCAACGTCAGGTATGATCTAGAACACACTGAGATACACCAATAAAACAGAGAACTGCGGAAACACTCCTTACCGCTCGAATGTAAACATTCGAATTTTTTTTTTTATTTGTGTTTTAAATGTGTTGGAAGACTCATCCAAATACACATGATTTTAATACATCCGGCGAAATTAAACAAATCTGTTGTTTAAGTTTGCATTCATTTGTAGATAATTCTAATACACATCTAAACAGATGAGGCAATCTGGCATTTATGTTTACCAGGCGATAACTGAGCATTGAATAATTTGTCACAAGTCTTGTATATGGGTGTGTTACAACATTGTTTACAGCACTTCTGGTAGTATAAGCATTATTAGAAGTAGCTCCAAAAGGAGTACGGTTCCTGCTACGGTGTGTCAGAATGCTATATATGTATATTCCATAAAAGTGCAATATATTTTTATCTCTCCATATGTCCTCAGTGGTTGTCCTATAGGCCAATCCAAATACATTTCGTATGCATCTTTTCTGGAGAGTTACTACTGGTTCGACATTCGACTTTAATGAAGCACCATATAACAAAACACCATATTTTAAGTGTGAAAAATAAATGCATAATACACGTTTTTCTTAAATTCAAGGGAGGCAATATGTCGTAACTTATGCAAAAGTAAAGCACCCTGTCCTAAATTTGTTTATCATATGTTTAATATGAACTTCCCATTTGATGTTATTCTGGAACGACAGACCAAGGTATTTATAGTCGTGTACCTCACCAATTATCGGACAATTGCAGTTTGCCTCAAGAACTAAGCTCGAGCCGGCAACAGAGTCGAAGCACAGCCTGGTATCATTACATCCGTTTAACGGCAGGTTTTCGACTTTCGTATTAGCATGACAACCTAAGGAAGCACATGCGTGGCAGGTAATGTTAAGTGGTGATTCAGCAGCGTACCCCATCTTGATTTTCATCATTTTCGTCTTCTTTACATTAAGACATAGATTGTTGATTCGCAACCAGAGATTAATCCTCGCCATAGTACTTGTTACCTTTTCTATTAGCTCATTTCTGGTATCACTCTCAATAAGAATGCATGTATCATCCGCGAACTGAACAATTTTTACATCATTAAAAAATGAGTGTATATAGTTAATGTATATATTAAACAGTGTTGGTCCCAAAACGGAACCCTGAGGTACGCCGTGATTAACAAAAGCAGGTTTACTCAAACATTCCTTATACTTTGTACGCTGTTGCCTGTCAGATAAGTAGTCTTTAAGTATGTCGTATTTTGTCTTGCATAGCTCCAACGCCTTCAATTTATTTACTAATCTTATTCGATCCACACAATCAAAAGCTTTCTGTAAATCAAGAAAGACCAGACAAACTTGTTTTTTCTTCTCTATCATTGCTCCAATGAAGTTTCGAACTTAAATCATTGCGTCTTCAGTACTTCGCCCTTCCCTAAATCCGAATTGTCCCGGACAGAGAATGTCATTTTTTCAATGAAATCAACTAGTTGAGAATTTATTATTTTTTCAAGAATTTTACCAAATACAGTGGTAATAGAGATAGGCCTAATGTTATCGAGGCAAATCTTACCCCCTTTATGAAGCGGCGTAACTAAAGATGATTTAAATATTGTGGGGAAAGTTCCACTTTGTAGACATAATTTGTAAAGATGCTCTAGTAATGGTGCCAGAACATCTGCATTTTCTTTTACTAGTTTCGTAGAAATCTTATCGGTTCCCTCAGCGGCTGAGTTTTTCAGAAGTTTGATAGCTTGCAGTACTTTAGTTGAGGATGGCGTTTCGAATATCATTTTGTTTGTTGGCCCTTTAAGGTCAGTTAGAAGTGTTTTACTACTGGACCCAGCGGATTCCGCAATTTTAGTTCCAATCCCAGCTAGATGTGCATTGAGATAGTTTAGTTTGTCTTTAAGCGATCCATCAGGGATATCTTGCAGATATTCAATGGAAAGCTGTTTAGCTTTGGAACCCTTGAGCTCGGCTAGCATTATCTTAAAAGCTCGTTTCGTATCCTTCTTTGAAGCTAAGAATTTAGCTTTTAGATCTTCTTCACGCAAATTTCTAATCATCTGTATAAGCTGGTTTCTATATTTATTTTCTATTTTTCTGTATATATATAAATATATATATATATATATATATATATATATATATATATATATATATATATATATATATATATATATATATATATATATATATATATTTATAAAGTTACATTTACTTGTGAAATACACTAAATAAAAACGAAATCTTGTTATTGTAAATTATAATTAAGAGCTTGTCCTAAAGACAAAATTTTGTAGCTGCGTTGGAGCGAAATCATGAAGTCAACAGCGTCGGGAAAATGGATCGTTAATGTACTCGACCACGTAGCGATTTGTTTTATAATAGAACGAATAGGCTTAGTGGCACTGTTGCAATGTTCTAAACATTTTCCAATATTGGCGATGATTTCCGCCTGGGTGGACTACACAATCGATAGAACTATTTACGTAGATCTTTTTCTATATAAACATGTTCATTCGTTTGTGTGGAATAATGTTAGCATGTAGTTAGAGGTCAGCCTCTCGCTTGTGGTTTAACTGGTAATTCCATTGTATATTTTATCGTCTGGGAAATTAGTTCGTAACGTATGGACTACGGTAGAGTTTGTTAAAAATATATTGCAATATCCTATTTTATAAATGTATGAAAAAAACATTTTTATTAGAACGTATTAATATGGACTCTAGTAATGCTAAAAACCTAATGCATTGCCGAGCAATCACGGAATGAGTCGCGCCATTTGAGAGCGCTGAACACTGAGTTGTTCTGATTTGGCCGACTTTTCTACTGAGGTATAAACGCCCGCATACATCTGTGGTGACCTGCCTTGATTTAATGGAATTTGCGTAAGATGTTTTACCTACCTACCTAAGAGTGCAGAACTTTCCCATTTAAATTATGATTGTTCCTCTCACCTCAGAATTCTCTGAGCGTTTGTCGAAAGTTATGGAAAACGGTGATAAATATATTGTAACGAAGTTACAATATATTGTAACGAAGTTACAATATATTTACCACAGCGTAGCAACAGAACCCACGCCAAAGAAGACCATCAAAGAGCAACGAGATACTCAACCGAGAGCCTTGTCGAACTCGTAAAGGAAACGCCATTTTTGTACGACAAATTCCACCCGCTCTACACGAACCAGCGAATGCGCGTCGATCGCTGGTCGGAGATTGGCCGTAAGTTTAATATGCCCGGTCCCGTCGTCTTCAAGAAGTGGACCAACATCCGCGATCGATACAAGCGTATTCTAAACATTGTACTTCAACGGCGAGCAAAGGGCGAGTTCTTCCAGCCGCCGTGGCGGTTCTTCAACTTGCTGCACAAGATGCTGCGTCATATATACTTAACATCAGAGGAAAGGCAGTGGCTTGCTCGTTCTGACGGCGCAGTGGTAACGGATCAGCCTTTATCGCCCGCAACGAACTTCGATTTGTCTGTTGGACCCAGCGACGACGACGATACCGGCGACGACAACAACAAAAATGATACCAGTGACGACAATATCGAAGACTACAATAACGATACTGGTGACATCACGGACAACAGCGACAACACTAACAACAACAACAATAAGGATCCCGTGAAGGAGTTTATGGAGCGAATAAACAACCGCATTCGCAACCATGACCGGCCGACGCAACTACGGCTCATTAGCGCAATTGACACGGTGATTCTCGATTTCTAGAAATAACTGAATCCGTATGAATTGCACATGTCGTTTTTGAGATAAAAAATAAACATTTTATACACAGTGAAAACTAAAATATTTGAACTCATTTTAGATGTATTCCGTATATCTCTTCGTTCCCAGCACTGTTTAATCAAAGCGTTTTACCTTCAGTATTAATCCCAGGTAACTTCTACGTTGCCGCGAATACCCGGGCCTGGCATAGTTTTTGAAATTTCTATGACATGTCACAGTAATAATGTTTTACATGGGTTTTCTTATAGTCGAAAATTATAGTCAGAAATATATATATGTTTTTTTTTCTGAGACGCGGGACTCGTGTATTGAAACACAAGTTTAAATCGCAATCCGTCATGGATATATATTGGTTACCTTGGCCGATCTAGCGACAACCTTGGCCTTCACTATTGCACCTGTCGAACAGCTCATCGAAGCGGTCCGAGAGTTTCTTCAGGTCTTGGTAGTAACTGCGATTCGCCTTGCGTAGTTGATCACAAACAGACGACAGAGTGGTAGCTGACCCTGTCCGAAATCGGATTCTTTAAAAATAGCTATCCTGGGCATTTTGTAGACTTTCTATAACACGGTTATAGAGAGGCTACCAGACCTGTAATCCGTATATGATAATTGGTCGCACCAGCCCGTTGTATAGCTCCTCCAAAAGATCTAGTTTGTCAGCTTGGGCGACATCTTGAGAATCTCAGTTACATGGACTCGAAAATAAAAGATTCCGAAATGTACACTCCGAGATCCGCTATCGTGGTCTTCGCAGCAAGTTTCACTTCTTCGATTGCAGGAAAAGTGACCGAGGCTTTGGTAGAGGCAGCGCAGTTAGATGTGTAAATTGCCAAGGAGCTATGATGGAATGGCATACACTAGTCGGCACAAATACATTGTGCATGACTACTATCACTTGGTATGTTCGACTCAAGAATTTCACCAAATTGACAATCAATGTCGTTGTCGATTCTGCTTGCAGATGTGCACTAAATGCCACGCAGCGAGCTGCTAAACACACTGGAGGCCCCCCGGCCAAAAAGTGCAGAGACTTTTAGTTGCTGAAGCCTTCGAATATATAATGACGCTTCTATTTATGATTTTGTTTAAATTCTACCCTTAGTTAGCAGCCAGTGCGTGCTAGTATGTACTGTTTAAATGACACCTTTATGGCTGACCGAGCCTACTGAGCCACATTTACCTGCCTGACAAAACTTTGATTACATATTGATGTGGCAAATGGCTCACAACTTTAGAGTTTTGTGAGCATCTTCATAGTGCTTTACATATACATCAGTACAAATTACTATTTAGAGTACCTTTTTCTGGTGGTCTATAAACAACTAGGTTATAGTGCGTCAGCTGTAAAGCAGCTTATCTGGTCGTGATGCACAAGAGTTTGGCATATTCTGTTCTTTGCTTGGTGGCTCTTATTCTTCCAGTTTAATCGATGTTTGTTTAAATCGACCAGCAAGGTGTAGTTGTTTTAGTATCCTTGGTCACTAGCTAATGACAAAATCTTAATTACTTCAACTTTTATATCAGTTTTAACGATTTGCTCAACGAACCATTTGAGAACATCAACTACATGTGATGTTTGTAAGCGACCGACAAAAACCGACAGTTTCTTGACTTTAGGACGTTCTGGTGCATCTTGCGCCTCTAAAAAATGTGCTACAGTCATATGAAAAATAAGTTATTGCGTCTAAATCATCTGAGCGAAGTTCAGAACAATAGTGGTTTAATGTTTTCTCAAATTTTCTCAGTTTTCCCAGCCTTGTGTTAGCGTCCGCTGGACGACCTTTGTTGCGAAACAAGATATACCGGATTTACTACTAGAGCTTCTTAAAAGTATACTGCAAAAAAACGACTTTTCATGAACGACTGGATCTTAAGAAACAGAACAAAGAAAACTAGCCTTGCTTGACGGTTGTCAAGTATCTGAGCTTGTATTCCAGCGGGAGTGGTACATGAGGGTTGCTGCTCTTGATTGAGTGAGACGATTACACGAGAGATTAAGAAGAAGGCAATCCAATCAAGGAATATTGATTCATTAACGCTGTTTGGATGATCAGTGTTTTTCGTCGCCACCGCAGTTCACTGATTGGCGATGCTTGCGTTAATGAGACTTGATCGCTAGTCCTAATGTACCAGTCCTGCTACTGAGATTATTAGCAAAAACAGCCACCGTTTTTTTCCCGCTGATCTCACTGTTGCTATCGTCATTGTTAACAACAATGGCATCAGTGAAGACCGTATGAACTTCGACGCGTGGGCAATACAAAGTAAAATCAATGTACCGGCTAAAAGAAGGTCGAAGTGTTACAACCAGTTAGGCAAAATGGCTAACTACATCTAGAAACTTGATCTTCACTCTATGATTCATCGTTGCATACATTCCACTTTGGCTAAAGCACATAGAACCTTGCTCAGGCTCAGGGTATGTTTTTCAGTATACATGAATAGGGTACTCTATCTGGAGTTCAGCACGAGCCTATTCATGAATCTGTTTGTGGGCTGCGGGTCAGCAGTGAAAGCAATGGGCTGGAGTCACCAGTCACTAAGGGTTCTCAGCAATGTTTGCGGGAGTGCCAAGTGACTGAAGCCACACAAGGGGTTGCCTATGCAAAATGCACCTCATCAGAAACCTTTGGCATGGAATGGCATGTACTAGTCGTCATGTGTATGTATACTAGGTACACTACGTACGGCTATTTACCTGAGATGTTGCATTTGTGGATTTCACCAGGCGGAGATAAATTCCGCCGCCGGTTCAGCTTGCGGGAATGCGCTGTGTATTACGCGACAAACTGTCAAACGTTTCGATGGTATTTGCACTTTTTGCCGAGTGAGACGGACGCTAAGAAGGCTCGAGAAAATAGTTCATTGCAATATATATATATATATATATATATATATATATAAGAGCAGCGCCCCCCGATCCGCAAGAACCTCGCAGATTCGGATCCATCACTATCTCTATGAGTAATGTATGGGACTCCGAATCTGCAAGTACGCTCTTGAGGCTCGGCGTCACGAAGAGGAATCTTATGGATCTTACTGTCTTAACGTTGCAAGGAACCTTGAGGATATACCGCTCGCACCGGGTCTATAAGGGCGGGGGCTACCATCAGGCAAGGACACGGACAGCTGATTCTTAACCTCACGTGACACCTTTTTACCACCATTTGTATTAAGGCGAGCACTGCCGAGTGTGCAAACGTATTGTAACAGATTAATAAATCATCACAATATTATATATATATATATATATTCATATATAGAAAGCAAATAATCTTGGCCTTGTGAAGCTTGAAAAGAGTATTCTATGGACACCACTTTGCAGCTGTCTTGAGGTAAAACCATAGGCCTAGAGACGTGGTCTGTAGATTCCCCAAGAGAAAAGCCACATGGTTCTGGCGGTAATTTAGTTTCAAGTTTATTTTACCAAAAACGGGTAGATAATGCCTAAACTTAATGTGGGCTAATTACATCTTTCACTACTGCACGCATCAAACCAGCTTTTATTCTTTTGCATTGTAGTACGTGGTATCAGTTAACATTACGCGTGCCACAATATTTACATACACAGTCTTCTATTTCAAAGCAATAATCTCTTAGGCATATATATTGGTAGTTACCATGCCATTTAGGTCTACAGAATATGCATCTGTTTGCTTGCATTCTCTGCTTCCAACGGCCTGTCGTGAATACAGGGCCGTCGGTGAACCTCTTTATGGCAAAGTTCAAATTATGCTTTTCTTGTAGGCGCAATATTGCTCTACGACCAGCGCACTTACACATTTGTTCAGGATAAAAGCTTCCACAACGCAAAATTTGCTTTTGCTTTGTCTATCTCTTTCATATTGTCTAAGGTTATGTTTATTTCAATTGCCCAAAGGCTGAAAGTTATTACTGGAGCGATTTTTTATTGTAAAATGATAATTTCAGTCTTAGTGTCAATTTATGTAAAATCTCCGAGTAGCGTCATAGCCGATATTTTTTTTTGCACGTGTGTTCTCTATGTTTTTCTCTTTTGTCTTAGATACATTGATTGTCAGCTTATACTGTATGCACCACTGACTTATTTCATTCAGGTAATTCATTCTGACGATAATTTCGAATGATTCAATGAACTAACTCGATACACCGAGTTAGTTCATTGAGTCATTGGCATTACTCTTCGTCTCGTACGCATATATCCAGAACGGATCAGAACGAGACCGTATGGTCAACATCGTAAAGCTGCCCCGAGTGCAGAGCGTGCACACAACGTCGAAAGTCCGGTACAGGCGATCGGGTCCAGGCGTCTGCCGAGTCGGGCATCTTGAACGTTGCCTGTCGGGCCCGCGTAAAGTTAGTTACGCCATACGTTCTACGCTCGAGTCTTTCCCGAGCGAGGAGGTTCCAATGGAACTGGCGAGCTAGGACAAGGGCCTTGTTGTGTCTCATGGACCTTGTTGTGTCCTTAGCTCACGAACCCGAGGGGATGCGTCGCGCTGTTCTGCGGAGTACCGGGTTGCAATAGCGCCTTGCAAGAGACCCTAATTTCGGCCACCTAATGACGCCCGCGGCGCTCTGTAGCCGCGTTTTCACGCGCGTAATAGTGTCTATGAAGTATACGCCGTCCGCCCATGCGGCGGCATTCTGCATCATGTAAACGACAATGTTTTGTGTTAATCTCCCTGCATAGCAATACGTCGAGCTTTTGCGGACCTGGGCCAAGGCGGTGTAGGACAAGACCATATGGTCAACATCGTCCGGCTGCCCCGACGTGCAGAGTATGCACAAGTTCCTCGCCATAATGTAGGATCAGTGGGGGAATCCTTGCCTTTCTGTATGATGCTTTGCAAACCTGTTCTCCACTCGTCGGGATAATGGCATCTCGTGAGCAAAAATTAGCAAGGTTTGTCCAGCGGGCGCTAGCACAAGGTTGTCATAAATGTGTTCATTGCAAATGCCATCTAATCTAAGTGCTGTTTGGTTGGTGGTATATTCCCTTGAGCACTTCATACACGGTAAAATATTTAGATATTTGGTCTCTCCACTGTGTGTATTTTTCCAACCAGACGATGTAATACCTGGAGTACAGGATCGTGTTTGTTGAAGACAGATTTGTGCAAAAACTTTTTTGCCACACGTATGTAACCTGGTTCTGTTCAGTGGAAGCCGCTTCCATGTCCAACAGTCGCATGCAACTCTCAGCTAGTATATGCAAGAAGTGGGCCCTTTTGATCAACGCAGTAAAAGTTGAAACTATAAAGTTTCGCAGACTTTACTGAGTCTATGTATAGCATGAGTATCAGACTGTCAAGAACGGTGCTTTGTAGACATGCTGAGAGCACTTGCACTTAAGACGATAGACGTACCTTCACACTCGAAGTGGGCGATCTAAGGAAGTCGGATTCTCAGAGTCGGAGGCAAGGTTCAACTCCCATTGATGACAGGATTGCGATGAGCGTGTTATGATCAACGCTTTTACAAGCATTCCTTAGGTCGAAGGCAGTCGTGTCGGTCGGTGTGTCTTGGTCTAGTGCAGGGCGATGTCGTTTAGGTACTCCATCACGCAGCAACAGCTGTCAAACGCCCGGCCTTGTAGGCAAACTGCTAGTCGGTCTATGCGAATGAGCGTTGTTGTAGATGTTATTCGCAATTTTTCCAATAATTTGTTCGATACCGCAGTTAGCAATGTTGCAAAAAGGCGCTTGTTTGCAGGAACCGTCTTGTCTTCAGACTTTTGAACAGGAACTATAATAGCGTGTCTGTGAAGAAGTGCCATCATTTAAGGCTCGTTGGTAGATCAGATTAAGCGGCTCTGCCAGCCCAACGCTCGCCTTTTGAAAGAAAAGTGCAGGAATCTCTTCAATATTCCGCACTACACACAGGGCATATGCCGTTTCGCTTAGCCCGGTTTTGAGGATCAGCTCTCGATAGAAGTACCTCCCATCTTCCCTAATTTCTATCTAAATGCCTGCCATCGCAATAAAAACTCCTTTTGTCGTATCCCGGTCTGTTAGATATAGTGCGTCAAGTAGTTGCGGCCATCCATTCCACATGTGGTGTTGTTAGCAATGCCTTGCAAACCCGCTTCGGTCTATGTCTTTGCTTCAACCCCGACGGATCACAGAAGGTGCAGAACGCGTACCGTGAAAGAATAAAATCTGTAACACACCGTCGCACCGCACGTGCAGCCACTAGCGTGAATAAGGTGATGCTCTTAGGACAAAGACCACGACGTACCCGAACGCCTTTGCTAGCCGGTTACAGTAATCGCATTTGGCTAGTATCCCTGCCAAGTACATGGCGCGAATCGCCAGTACATATGCAGGTGTCGCCAAACCAAATATTTGGTTCTAATTCTACTGAGATAGTTCAAATCATACAAATTTAGAAATTCAAATAAGAGAGATTATATCTCAGAAAAGAAGCATAGTTGGCCAAAGGAAGGCAACTCAGTGTTGAGCGCACTACAATGACGCCATACATCTTGTGGTAGCTCGGCAACGCATCAAGTTTTTTACACAATCATTATTAGAGTACTTAAAAAATCTAGCAGAGATGTTTTTAAAAAAAAATATAACAATATATTTTTAATAGAATCGTATGTAACTAATACGCCAATAACTGATTTTCTAAACCGCAATGTATACCAAGGGCTATCACCTAAATCACTCGCTAGAGGGCGACATCTCCAAACAGGGCGTGCCCACAGCTATTCATAGGTGAATGCAACATCCGGATGGATGATGAAACGTGCTGTTCGGAAGCGTGGTTGCAGTTGCCAACGTGCTACAGCTTCCAAAGGTTTGAGCACCGGGCGGTGCACGGCGAACAAGGCAGCTGGTCGCGTGATCCACCGCTGTAGGTCCACAGCACACACAGTGCGCGCATGTAAAGCTCTGACTCTGCAGTACATAATCTTTTTATGCAAGGCTTCGGAAATGCATGATGCACATGCGTCTCTAGAAGCTGCGTGACTAGTGTGGGACTCACAAACACACTAAACCTCCCCCTCCCTCCCCCCACTCAGTTTGCCCTTCTCCTTCACTTAGCTCTATAGTTTTCTGTCATCCCGCGTGTTTACCTGCGGTTGGATAGAGGGATTTCGTCATTTGGTAACCCGGCCTTTAAGGGTACGTAAAGACCACGCCTTTCTTCCCCCTCCCTCGGTTCTTTGTCTCGACCACTCCCCTGAGAGATCCGCTCATGTCTCTCCCGCCCCCCGCTTGGCTGTGTTTAGTGCCAAAAGGGCTTCGAACAAGTTCGTCGTCTTCGTCCATGCTTCCGCCGAAGTCATCATATGGTCGACCACCTCCCTGATGGGTCAACCTCTTACAGCGAGTGGCCCTCCATCATCTCGCTTCCCTGTGAGCATCACACCGCAGAACAGTATGTTCTATGTTCCGCGTTATCCGCCTTTCCAGAGTCGCACACTACGATGGTGTCGCTAATGGCCTTCTTAATCATTAAAATGTAGCTCTAGAACTGGCCGTGCCCGGTCAGAACCTGAGTCGTCCAGTAGGCAAGTTCCCCATGTCGGCAGTCATATCACATCCTGAAGTCCGGTATCAAACTCTTGGTCTAGCTCTCTGTGGTCATTTCGGGTCTTACCTGCGCCTATTCCCGTGACAGCATCTTGGCTAGGACCAGAAGAGCTTTAGCCGAGACCGTTTGATACGCCTTGCGTACCCTGATTTTCAGCATTTGTTCGGTGGACCTTATTGCACCCTTACTTTTTGCAGTCCGCAATGCTAAGTTGCTCCAAACCGGGGCTGCATGTAGCGCCGTTGACTCGGCCACCGATGCCAGGAGCCTTACCTTCTTGTCAGCCACGCCACCGACCCCAGGCATCATCTACGCCAGGTTCAGAAATACTCGTTAAGCCTTTTCAGCCGCGTACTGCAGACGTGCCAATCCGGTCAGTCCTCTATTTAGCATGACCCCAAGGTACTTTCCTTTTTTTTTTGATTGGGCGGCCCCCCATCTCGAGGTTAACACCGGTCGTCTTCCTTCTGCCTGTTAGGCATATCGTCTCCGTCTTATCAAGCGCCAGTTTTTCAATCATATTTATTGCACTCAAATAGAGTATGTACGAGATAGTTCATATTATTATTAAAAATGAATATGTGTTGTCCTGCCGTTCCATCGAGAGAAGAAGTGTAAAGATCTTCGTTGCAGTGCCGGACAATCAACCGCGTGGTACTTAGCGCATTGCTGCTAGCAGAACTGACAAATACACTGAGTAGTATAGTCTTCATGAAACCCCCTACGGGAGCATACGAGGTGATGGAACCTGTGTACAATATACCTGGTATATACACGCCTGTAATCGCAGGCCACCTCGGCCCACAACCAAGGAGACTTGATGACGTCGAGCGCTCTTACCTCCGTAGCTGCCTCCGTGACTTTGCATCGCCACTCCTAAGAAATGGTTAAGTGGCTCCGTCACCGGCATACGCAGCCTAAGCCGAAGCATCTCTACCATCGGCGCACTGTCCGACAATACATACACGAAGCGGCTTCTTGCCCTGATTGAAAGGCAGAGTACTCGCTTCATGTATAGTGCGCCAGTTTCAAGTGATGGAACTTTATTCACTCGGACACTGTAACCGGCTGGCAAAGGCGCTCAGGTACTTCAATTATTGTGGAATGGATGAGCCGCAATCGTTTGACGCACTATATCTAGCAGGCTGGGAGACGGCAAAAGGAGTTTTCATTGTGATGGCAGGCATTTGATAGAAATTAGGAAAGGTAGGTGGTACTTCGATCGAGGGCTGATCCTCCAAACTGGGCAAACCGAAACGACATATGTCCTGTGTATAGTGCAAAATACTTATGGGATTTCTGCGCCTTTCGTTTAAAATGCGGATATTAAGCTGGCAGAGCCGCTCAATCTGATATTTCAATGATACCTGAATGATGGCGTAGCTCCGGGTGTGTACAGACGAGCTATTATAGGTCCTGTTTACAAGTCTGAATACAAGACGGAACCCGCAAACAAGCGCCCAGTATCGCTAACTGCGGTATCGAGCAAAGTACTTGAGCGCACAATTGCGGATAACATCTACAGCACCGCTCATTCGCAATGACTTATCACCACCCAGTAGTTTGCCTACAAGGCGGGACGTTTGACAACTGTTACTGCGTGATGGAGTACCTGAACGACACCGCCCTGCACGTTAACCAAGACATACCGACCGACACTTATCGCAATCCTGTCGTCAACGGGAGTTGGACCTTGCCTCCGACTCTGAGTATCCGACATCCAGATCACACAATTTTAGGATGAAGAAAGGCAACCGCCTGTCGTCTTAGGTGCAAGTGCTCTCAGAGTGTCCACAAGGCACCGTCCTAAGCAGTCTAATGTTCATGCTATATTGACTCAGTAAAGCGTGTTTTCACGACGAAAGAACGCTTTAAGATCTATGCTGACGACCCTAAGACAAACACACCTGTAAGGACCGCAGAAGAATCCAAGATTCTTCAAGGCGCCGCTACAGATTTAATTGGATGAACGACGAAAATGGGATTCATTATATCTCTTCACAAATGTTGCGTTCTCCATCTAGGACAGGGGAGCCTCAGAATCCTATTTCTTTACTGGAATTCATGAATGACGTAATGTTTATAGGCGTGTTAATGAGATAAACATTGGGTATTGTTGAGCGTAGTATCAAATGCACACCAAGTCATATTCATTACAAATACAATACCATTTAACTTGTGATAGCTATTGGTGCTGCATACCACATGCTCAAAACTGTGAAGACATATCACAACAACACATGGTGATTTGTTGCTGCAACTCCTTTTCATGCGTCGGTTAACATTGCTCCAATTGCAAAGAATTGTAAACCAATTTCGGTTTTTTTTGCGTTAACCTCACTTAAGAATGTCTTGTATGTTTCACTACGCAAAGGGCTGTAACGACTTGTTAAGTCTTCCATGCATAATGGAGAGTTATTAAATATATACACGTTACTTCTTTATTTATTGGTGCAAGCCTATACCTCTCTTGAGACACGCAAACTTCACTTGCACACATTTTTAAAAGTTATTGACTAAAAGCTTGTTTTATGTGTATTAATTTAAATCCCGTACGATGCAGTGCAAACTATGTTCACATCGAACAAAACTAAGGCGGTTTCAAGCGAAAGCGATTGCGGCTTTTTAATCATCTACACTGTTGCAACTTTCTTCCGGGTTCGTTTTTCTGTCTGCTTTCAGAAGGCCTTTCCGGTAGTCTAATGATTAGACTAAATTGTGTGAAGCAGTTCACTTACTCCAACAGAAGGCCGTTTAGGTGAAGCCCCCGGCAGCTAGTCGAAGGTCTCTGCGAAACTTTATAGTTTCAATGATTACTGCGTTGATCAAAAAAGCCCATTTCTTGCATATAATGGCTGAGAGTTGCATGCGACTGTTGGACATGGAAGCGACTTCCACTGAACAGAACCAGATTACATACGTATGGCAAAAAAGTTTTCGCACAAATCTGTCTTCAACGATCACAATCCTGTACTTCAGGTAAAATAATTACATCGTCCGGTTGGAAAAAGACACACAGTAGACAAACCAAATATCTAATTATTTTACCGTTGGTGAAGTGCTCAAAGCAATATACCACTAACCAAACATCAAAGCACTTAGATTAGATGACATTCGCAATGAACACATTTATGACAGCCTTGTGCTAGCGCCCGATGGACGACCCTTGTTGTGAAACAAGGTATACCGGAGTTGCTGCTAGGGCTTCTTAAAAGTATACTGCAATGAAACGGCTTTTGCATGAACCACCGGATTTGCTCAAGAAGACAATCTCAAAAGCCTCGAAATGTCCGGAAACTGTTCTCAATATATGGTCTCAAGAAAAAACACGTAGAACCTTGCTCAGGCTCAAAGTATGTTTTCCAGGATAGAGATTTTAAAATGTACGCGAATCTTCTAGTTTTTCCATCTTTTTTACAATTCGCAACAACAATCTGCGCAGTATTCAAACCATATCGTTAAAAACAATTGCACAATTCGACCGAATCAACAGCATGTTTTCATGGCGCATGGCGAGAATGTTAAGAATCAGAGTGGGTCATAATCGGCTTTAACCGGACAAAAAATTGGGAGCACATCCATTACTAAGAATTATGCATGTAACGCAATTAATCAATTTTGCTCTCTGTGCAGCGTTGACCTAATGTGCATCACTAAGACATCCAGTGGTAAAATTTAATTAGCCGAGCTGTCGCTGGGCGGTCGATATACCGTCTTTCGTAAAGACTGCAGAAGTCGCGGTGGTGGTGTACGCATTCTGGCTATATCCGATCTTCTCTATCCTTCACGGAGTCCTTGTTGTTGTTGTTGTTGTTGTTAATGATGCTTTTTTTGAAGGTCTCGGAAATGCATAATGCACAAGCGCTACTGGCAGCTAACAGCAGCTAGTGTGGGACTCGCACCCACTAAAGCCGATATCCTCCCCACCCCCCAAGGCCCGGGATTGCATTGGCATTACTTCGACAACTCTGAGAGGGGAGTCTCGTGTTCTAGCGCTCTGTGCGCCTAGCCAATGCTTGCCCGTCCTGGGGAGATGCGTCGAGATCCTCCGAAGGGCCTCGCTGTTCCCTCTCTTCTCCCTCCCTTGGCTCCTCCTCTCGACTGCCCCTCAAAGGGGCCTGGTCGTAAGGGTTCTCCAGGTTCAGCTTTTTCCTTATGATGGTGTCGAGGTAACGTCGACCCTTTGTCCAATTCGTCTCGTCCTTCATCATGAAGTCCACCACGTACTGCGGAGTCTTTCCCCTCAGCTCGGACGTCGCAGAGGCACGTACTCCCGCAAGAGCCGCGCAGTGTACGATCGTGTGTTTAACGTCGTCCGCATCTCCGGAGAAGCAGAGAACGCAGATGTCAACCGGGGCCTTGCCGATGCGCATCATATATGTCTGGAACTGGCCGTGTCCTGTGAGCATCTGTGTCGTGGTGTACGACAGCTCCCCCAGCTGCTTGTCACACCACCGGCGCAGATCCGGTATCAGTCGGCGAGTCCATTGACCGCCGGCGTCGCCCCGGGGGGTTTCGCCATTCGTCGTTCCACAGCTCCAGTGTCTTCTGTTGTGCCTGCGCGAGGTCCCAGTTCCCATCGAGATGATGTTCGCTTCTCTCTCTGGCCAGGAGATTCCAAAGTAGCTGGCGGGCCAGTACTATCAGAGCATCCGTAGACACCGTGCGATAGGTCCTGCTGACTCTTATGACCATTCCCCTCTGTGCGGCTCTGAGTGCGCCCCGGTTCCGCGCCGGCCTGTTGATGATGCTACTGGTATTGTAATTGCAGTCGTTGGTATTGTTGTTGTCGCTGGTATCATTGTTTTTGTCGTCGTCGCTAACCTCAACATGAGTTTCGGAATGTGCTATGAGCGATACCATTGTGTTGTTGGAAGGAGTATGCCGCTGCCTTTTCACTGGTGTTAAGAAGATATGACTCATCATCTCGTGCAGCAAATTGAAGAACCGCGACGGCGGCTGGAAAAACTCGTTCTTTGCTCGCCGTCGAAGTACGATGTTCAAGAGACGCTTATATCAATCACGAATGTTGGGCCACTTCTTGTAAACGACGAGGCCGGGAATGTTGAAGTTGTGCCCAATCTTCGACCAGCGATCAGAGCGCATTCGTTGGTCCGTGACGAGCGGATGGAATTTGTCGTATAAAAATGGCGTTTTTTTGAGAGTTCGAGAAGGCTCTCGACAAAGTATCCCGTCGTCCATTGCTGATCTTCTTCGGGGCGGGTTATTTCGGCGCCAGCCTTCTTTATTAGTTGATTATAGTGTTCGCCCAGAGTGGTATTGTTCTTGTTGTCGCTGGTATTACTGTTGTTGTGGCTGAAATTACTGTTGTTATTTCCAGTGGTCTTATTGTTGTTGTTGTCGTCGTTGGTATGAGCGTTGTTACTGTTGTCGTTGGAATCATCGTTGTTATTGGTGTCGCTTGACATTCAACGAAAATAAACAGCGCCTGTTCGGGGCACATTGTTGACTTGGGCTTACCCTGGTTTAGAGAGCCAGTGACCACAACTTCGCGCGGAGAAATTGTCCACTTCAAAGTTTTGTTTTTGTTGTCTTCGTGGCTGTCGGCTCCAGCAGATGATTCTGAGTTCGCTGTGTCGTTAAGGGCTGACCCGCTAGCATTGCGTTGCCGGAAGAAACAAGCCATTTCCTTTCCGCCGGTGTTAAGCATATATGACTCAGCATCCAGCACAGCAATTTGAAGAATTGCCACGGAGGCTGGAAGAACTCGGCCTTTGTTCGCCGTCGGAGGATGATGTTCAAGAGACGTTTATATCGATCGCGGATGTTGGGTCACTTCTTGAAGACGACGGGGCCGGACATGTTAAACTTAATGCCAATCTCCGACCAGCGATCAGAACGCATTCGCTGATCCGTGTAGAGTGAATGGACAACACAAAAACGGCCATTTGCTAGTTCAAGGAGGCTCTTCTGTTAATTCAGCGCCAGCCTTCTCCATCGGTTGATTAGATTGTTTGCCTAGACCAATGTAAACCCGCAACGTGTGCAGTAGATTTTGTGTGCCCTGCTCATTCATGGCCGCAACACTGTCCACCAAAACGTTACCAAAGTTTTCCATTAATTATCCTCGATTGGAGAACTTGCACTACATTACAGAATATAGGAGAGAGATTGACGGCTAATTCTCAGTACCGGGCTAACCGGAACGGCATATGCCCTGTCTATATTGCAGACTACTAAAGGAATTCCTGCAGTTTTCTTTTAAAAGGCGGCCATTGAGTTGGCAGAACCGCTTAATCTAGTTTTTCAATGATCCCTGAATGATGGCGTTGTACCAGATTTGTGCCGACAAGCTAATATAGCTCCTGGTCACAAATCCGAAGACAAGGCAGACCCCGCAAACAAGCGCCCAGTATTGCTAACTGCGGTATCGAGCAAAGTACTGGAGCACACAATCGCGGATAACATCTACAACAACGATCATTTGCAAAGACTTATCGCCGACCAGCAGTTTGCCTACAAGCTCGAGCGTTCGACAACTGTTGCTGCGTGATGGTACCTGAACGACACCGCCCTGCACGTTGACCGAGACATACGACCGACCCAATTTTCCTCGATCTAAAGGATGCTTTTAAAAAACGTTGATCACAACACGCTTATCGCAACCCTGCCGCCAATGGGAGTTAGCCCTCGCCTGCGACTCTGAGTACCCTTCTTCTTCCTCAGATCACGCACGTAGGGTAAAGGTAGGCAACCGTGTGCTTTCAGGGCGTCCACAAAGTACCGTTCTTGGCAGTCTAATGTGCATGCTATATTGACTCAGTAAAGCGTATTTTCACGACGAAGGAACGCTTTAAGATCTATGTTGACGACCCTAAGCCAAACACCTGTGAGGACCGCAAAAGAATACAAGATTATTCAAGACGCCGCTACAGACTTCATTGGGTGCAGACAAAAATGAGGTTCACCATATCCCTTCACAAATGTTGCGTTCTCCATCTAAGACAAAGGAACTCCAAATTTTCGCTCACACATCGAAGAAGTGTAACTTGCTACGAAGACCACGATAATAATTCTCAGAGTGTACGTCTCGGAATCTCTTTATTTTCGAGACGATGTAACTGAGACTCTTAAGATGTCGTCCAGGCTAACAAACTGGATCCTTTGGGCCTTTGCACTATCAAAACCGCGGCTGTGCCTGGAACGGGTTGATGCAACCAGCTATCATATACGGATTACAGGTGTGATAGCCGCTCTAGAACCGGGTCTGTTTGTGATCAACTACGCGAGGGGAGTCGCAGGCACTACCAAGGCATAAAGAAACACCCGGACTGCTTCGATGGGCTGTTCGACAGGTGCAATAGTGAAGGCCAAGGCTGTCGCTAGATCGGCCAAGGCAACCAATATATATCTATGACGGATCGCGATTTAAGGTTGTGCTTTAGTACACGAGTTCTCCGTCTCAGAAAAAAAAACGTATATATATATATATATTTCTAACTTCAACCATCGACTTTAAGAAAACCGATGTAAAACATTATATCTCTGACGTATCATAGAAGTTTCAAAAACTATGCCAGGCCCGGATATAAGCGGCAACGTAGAAGTTACCAGGAATTAATACTGAAGGTAAAACGCTTTGATTAAACAGTGCTGGAAACGAAGTTATACACGGAATACATCTAAAATGAGTTCAAATATTTTAGTTTTCACTGTGTAGAAAATGTTTATTTTTTATCTCAAAATGTGCAATTCATATGGATTCAGTTATTTCTGGAAATGAAGAATCACTTTGTCAATTGCGCTAATGAGTCGTAGTTGCGTCGGTCGGTCATGGTTGCGAATGCGGTTGTTTATTCGCTTCATAAACTCCTTCACGGGATCCTCATTGTTGTTGTTGTTATTAGTGTTGTTGTCGCTGTTGTCAGTGATGTCACCAGTGTCGTTATTGGAGTCTTCGGTATTGTCGTCACTGGTATCATTTTTGTTGTTGTCGTCGCCGGTATCGTTGTTGTCGTCGTCGCTGAGTCCAACAGACAAATCGGAGTTCTTTGCGGGCGATAAGGACTGACCCGATACCACTGCGCCGTCAGAGCGAGCAAGCCACTGCCTTTCCTCTGGTGTTAAGTATATATGACGCAGCATCTTGTGCAGCAAATTGAAGAACCGCCACGGCGGCTGGAAGAACTCGCCCTTCGCTCGCCGTTGAAGTACGATGTTTAGAATACGCTTGTATCGATCGCGGATGTTAGCCCACTTCTTGAAGACGACAGGACCGGGCATATTAAACTTACGGCCAATCTCCGACCAGCGATCAGAGCGCATTCGCTGGTTCGTGTAGAGCGGGTGGAATTTGTCGTACAAGAATGGCGTTTCCTTTACGAGTTCGACGAGGCTCTCGGCTGAGTATCTCGTTGCTCTTTGATGGTCTTCTTTGGTGTGGCTTAATTTGGCGCCTGCCTTCTCCATCAGTTGGTTATATTGTTCGCCTAGACCAATGAAGATCCGCAACGAGTCTAGTAGATTTTGCGTACCCTGGTCGTTCACGGCCACACCGTTCACCAAAACGTTACCGAAGTGATCCATTGACGCGGTTGGAAGACTTGCACCACGTTAAGCTAGCGCCAACGAAGATGCCGGTAGTGATCGGATGAACAAGAGAAGAAGAATTTGAATTTGAGGACACGAAATGTACTTCGTCGTACCGCAAGGTCGAGTGATCTAATCGGAAAACGCGCGGTCTTAAATTCTGGCTTCTGGCCGGATGCCGGTTGATTCGATGCCCTCGCACTGGTCAATCAACGGCGAGTTAATTTGGCGACAGCGCAAGAGAGAGGGATGGAAGATCTTTGAATCCGGCTATGCGGTCTCAGTTAGCAGCGCGGGGGAGAGGGGGCAATCTCCCGCACCACCGTCTTGACCTCGAATCACATTGATAGTCTTATCCTAATCACAGCGGCGACGGCTTAGGCGGCTAACGCACCGTTCAAAACGGGGCGCTGCCGACATCAATGTGTGATGGAAATGCCAATGCATAGTGACGGAAGCAATGCAAGAGGTCACTCATGCAAATGTGCATCTCATGAGGAAACTACCGAACGGCATAGCATCCGCTAGTCGTCGTGTGTACACAAAGTACATTGCGCACGGCTACCACCACCTGGTCTGTTCCACCTGTGGATTTCACCAGGCGGGGGGCGAATGTCGCTGCCGGTTGTGCTCATAGAAACGCGCAATCACGCGAAGATTTTTCAGGCGCATAAGTGATCTTTGAATTTCCTCGCCGAGTGAAGCGGACGCTTAGGATGCTCAAGAAACGAGATCGTTACTTTATATATATATATATATATATATATATTTAAAGTTACATTTACTTGCGAAATACACTAAATAAAAACGAAATCTTGTTATTGTAAATTTTAATGAAGAGCTTGTTCTAAATACAACATTTTGTAGCTGCATTGGAGCGAAATTATGAAGTCAACAGCGTCGGGAAAATGGATCGATAATGTACTCGGCCACGTACGCGATTTGTTTTATAATAGAACGAATAGGCTTAGTGGCACTGTTGCAATGTTCTAAACATTCCCCAATATTGGCGATGATTTCCGTCTGGGTGGACTACACAAATCGATAGAACTATTTACGTTGATATTTTTCTATTGAGGCATGTTCATTCGTTTGTATGAAATAATGTTACATGTAGTTAGAGGTCAGCCTCTTGCTTGTGGTTTAACTGGTAATTCCATTGTATATTTTATCGTCTGGAAAATTAGTTCGTAACGTATGGGCTACGGTACGTTTTGTTAAAAATATATTGCAATATTCTATTTTATAAATGTATGAAAAAAAACATTTTTATTAGAAAGTATAATTATAAACTCTAGTAATGCTAAAAACCTAATGCATTGCCGAGCAATCACGAAATTAATCGCGCCATTTGAGAGCGCTGAACACTGAGTTGTCCTGATTTGGCCGACTTTTCTACTGAGGTATAAACTCTCCATTGATATTACACCGTATTTCGCCATGGCAACGCCCGCAGACATCTGTGGTGACCTGCCTTGAGTTAATGGAATTTGCGTGGGATGTTTTACCTACCTACCTAATAGTGCAGAACTTGCCCATTTAAATTATGATTGTTCCTCTCGCCTCAGAATTTTCTGAGCGTTTGTCGAAGGTTATGGAAAACGGTGATAAATATATCGTAACGAAGTTACAATATATTTACCACAGCGTAGCAACAGAACATCAAAGAGCAACGCGATACTCAACCGAGAGCACTTGTCGAAATCGTAAAGGAAACGCCAAAGTGCGCCTTGAGAGTGGCACGATTGGAGCAGAAGACGTCGGCGGTCGGGCTGCAAGCGTGGCTAGCTGGCAGGGGCATAACTGTGAAAGCGGTGTGGAAGCTACATACGCATGGTAGTGATGCTATGTTCTATGTGGTGGTGCGTGATGAAGATTACGCAAACTGTTGCAGAAATGAATTCTGGCCGAAGGGAAGCCTGTTCCGTCGCTGGGTTGGGGACGTCCCCTACGAGAGGATGATTAAGCAGAGTTTTAGTGCGCCTGGTGGTCCAAGCCCCCGTAAGTGACTGACCAGTTCTAGAACTGCAAGCGTACTGGCAAACATACCTCTGCGAGTGCTTCTCTGGAATTGTAAGGGACTTAAAGGGGCAATGGATCTTGCACGTGATGACATGTTCAAGTTGGTTGACATTGCACTCCTTACGGGGACATTTCAGCGGGACGAACTGCATATCAATGATATGCGGGGGTTTCACCAGCTGGCTGTCTTACCTGCGGGGGGTCGGGGAAGACTCGTGGGTGGGTTAACTATCTACCTACATAAACGTTTACCACCGATGCAATGCGTCAGGAAAGATGAATACTGCGTAGTGCTCTCCTCTGGGAGAGTAAACGTCGCTGTATTCTATTTCCCACCCACATTCGATTCTGCGGAGGTTGCTTCGGAGGTGAGCTTTGGACTTTCAGAGTTAAATCTGACCATGCCAACTATCGTCGGCGGTGATTTCAATGCCAGAATCGATTGTGGGGCCAACGATGATAAAGGCGAGGTGCTGCTTCAGGTGATGGAAAATATTGGTTAGAAATGTGCTAACGCGCGTGAAGACTATACATATTTAAGTCACAATGGAAGCAGCACCATCGACCTGTTGTTTCACAACCTTGTCAGCCGTGAAATTGAAAGCTTCGATGTTCTTTATGAAGCGGCTCAAAAGCACCAACCAATGTTGGCCGTTGTCGATGTTCCCGGTATTTGGCGAGACCGACATAACCCGCCGCGCTGGTCTGCAATGAGACGGATTAATCTATCTCTTTTGGAAAGAGCGGTGGGCGGTCTTGAGGTAAGCCCTGACATCAATTCAACTTGTGATCAGTTGGAGAGAATGATGAGAAGTGCAGTGAAGTGGAAAAAATTATGGCAAAAGAGATCACGCCCGTGGTACTCTCGAGCCTGCTACCTCACCCACGGTGAAGTGCTCGGACTCCTGCGCCAAGCAAAAGCCAGAGCACCATCATCACTGCAAGCCAGGCGGAACTACTTTGAGCGTAGAAAGGCGTATATAAGACTTAGCTATGATCATAAAAAGGAACACGCAAGGCGGGAGGAACGACGGCTGCTCGAAAGTGCAGAACGAGAGCCTTCAGCTTACATCGTGCGACTTCGTAGGCCGGTGAACCCGCTTAGCGACGGGCAGGTAAAGAGCCACCTAACTAATATTTTATTCAATTGTGACGTTGCGGCCGTATCCCCAATCGTACAGCATCTGCTTACACTGGAGCAGCACAACATGAATCTGCCTTTCGAGGTGGAGGAGGTGTCTCAGGTCCTACGGTCACTCCCGAAGAGAAAAAGCTCAGGGCCCGATCAGGTCTGCTATGAGCATTGGATCCAGTCACTTCCTCTCTTGGCAGAAACTTTTTGTGATTTCTTTAACGAAATTATAAAGAGGGGGCGGATGCCTAAAGTCTGGCATGTCGCCAGACTTTCTCTTCTGTTCAATGGTAGGCATGGTGATGACAAGCAGGATCCAAATCTCTATCGTGGAGTGGCGTCAGAACGCACATTGAAGAAGATTTTCTGTAAGTTGGTTATTCGACGGATTGAGCGGGGTGGCTGAAGAGGCACTTCCACCGGAGCAATTCGGTTTTAGGAGAGGCCGAGGCACCCGTGATGCAATCCATGTTCTCCAGTCAGAAATCGAGCGAGCTGTGGCACAACCCAAAGGTCATCTGTATGCAGTCTTTATTGACTGCGTCAAGGCCTTTGACAAAGCCCCTCGCCATCTGCTGGTTGAAGCATTCTAACGAGCAGGAGTGGGTGGCTCTCTCCTGAGTTTAATAGCAAGTTTCTTTGAGGAGGACACCTTGTTGGTAGACGGTGAGCAGGGTGTATTAGAGATTAAGCAAAATGTGGGAACTCCGCAAGGAAACCCGCTAAGCTGCGTCTCGTTTACACTTCTCCTTGCTGACCTCGTCGGTTACGTCCGACAGGAGTACTAAAAAGCCGTAGTGGTAATGTATGCAGATGATATCGTGGTCGCTCGTCGCGATTTAGGTGCCGTCAAGCGCATTACCTCTATGATAGAGGCGTTCCTTGTCTCGAAGAGACTTGAGATAAACACCAGGAAGACCAAAGCCATGAAATTCAGGCGTGGAGGTCGATTGGCTGCCAGAGACGTTATACGTTGCTGCGGCCAACCATTGGAGTTTGTTAACTCTTTCCAGTATCTTGCCCTTCGGGCTCATTATACGGGAACGACGTTCACAGCGCATGTAAACGAAAGAGTACGGAAGGCACTTGTCTCTCTTTACGGGGAAGTAGGCAATGTCCGAAGACTGTCCGTTCTCTCAGCAGTGAGGCTCTTCATGCTTAGATTGTTCCGGGGCTGATGTACGGTCTTGACAGGGTGTGGAACCACCTCACGCTGGCGAATATTAACCAGCTTGAAAGGTGTTTTTCATTATACATGAAGCGAGTGCTCTATCCGAGCGAGAGCCGCTTTGTGTATCTCATATCAGGCTGCCCATTTAAATTATGATTGTTCCTTTCACCTCAGAATTCTGAGCGTTTGTCGAAGGTTATGGAAAACGGTGATAAATATATTGTAACGAAGTTACAATATATTTACCACAGCGTAGCAACAGAACCCACGCCAAAGAAGACCATCAAAGAGCAACGAGATACTCAACCGAGAGCCTCGTCGAGCTCGTAAAGAAACGCCATTCTTGTATGACAAATTCTACCCGCTCTATATGAACCAACGAAGGCGCATTGGTCACTGGTCGGAGATTGGCCTTAAGTTTAATATGCCCGGTTCCGTCGTCTTCAAGAAGTGGACCAACATCCGCGATCGATACAAGCTTATTCTAAACATCGTACTTCAACGGCGAGCAAAGGGCGAGTTCTTCCAGCCGCCGTGGCGGTTCTTCAATATGCTGCACGAGATGCTGCGTCATATATATTTTTTTTTTCCGGGAAGGTTTTGGGAATGCATGACGCACATGCGCCACTAGCAGCCTGCGTACTAGTGTGAGACTCGCAAACCCACTAACCCGAATTCCTCCCCACCCCCCCCAGGCTCGGTATTACTTTGGCATTACATCGAAGCCGTGGGAGAGGCGTCTCTGCCGTTCTACTTCAATCAGCTCTATCCCTGACTATCATCCCGCATGTCTACCTGCGGTTGGATAGGGGGATGCGATTTTGTAATCCGTCCTGTGAGGGTGCGTCGAGACCATGAGGGCCTGGCTGCTCCCCACCCCCTCATATATACTTAACATCAGCGGAAAGGCAGTGGCTTGCTCGTTCTGACGGCGCAGTGGTAACGGATCAGCCCTTATCGCCCGCAACGAACTCTGATTTATCTGTTGACTCAGCGACGAAGACGACGACGACGATACCGGCAACTACAACAACAAAATGATACCGGCGACGACACACAAAATGATACCGGCGACGACAACAACAAAAATGATACCAGTGACGACAATATCGAAGACTACAATAACGATACTGGTGACATCACGGACAACAGCGACAACAACACTAACAACAACAACAATAAGGATCCCGTGAAGGAGTTTATGGAGCGAATAAACAACCGCATTCGCAACCATGACCGGCCGACGCAACTACGGCTCATTAGCGCAATTGACACGGTGATTCTCGATTTCTAGAAATAACTGAATCCGTATGATTGCACATGTCATTTTTGGGATAAAAAATAAACTATTTCTACACAGTGAAAACTAAAATATTTGAACTCATTTTAGATGTATTCCGTATATCACTTCGTTTCCAGCACTGTTTAATCAAAGCGTTTTACCTTTAGAACTAATTAGAACTAATCTCAGGTAACTCCTACGTTGCCGCTAATACCCGGGCCTTAGCTTTTGAAATTTCTATGACATGTCAATAATCTTTTTTCAAACAAACAGTTTTACATTGGTTTTCTTATAGTCGAAAATTATAGTCAGAAATATATATATATATATATATA